>CM076580.1:1396894685-1397247185 GCA_034641835.2 Pinus albicaulis
GAGATCAAGACCCTGGATCTAGTTTCCACCATCCGGAAATTTTATGAGAATTTTGCTGTGTCTCGATGAACTTTGATAAACGGTGTTTCACGTCCATTGTGCTCCCATATATTTGTACTATGATGTAACAAAATCATTCCGTATCGAACGATTTCGGTTAATTTGTAGTTAGTTTTTTATATGAGTATGGAATGCCTGCCTCAGCAGGTAACATGTCATGTGCCATTTGCATTGAATGTTTCTGATGCAATGGGGTATCACGGATGATCTTTGAAATGATAAATGCGCATAACTGTATATGACGGACATAGCTTTACTCTGTACGGACTTTTGCACTTTGGGGGGCAATTTGTTATATGAAAAGCTGTCACCGTAACGTTAAAATACGTATGAGCTCATTATTATATACTTCCTCTTTTGCAAATCTAATATACAACTCTATCATATAAACTTCTAAAAATACGGAAAGAAAATCACTTAAAATCCCCTAAGAATTGGTATCGCACTTTCTCTATGCATTCCCTGCGGTCCCGCACCTAAATCTCAGCCTGCATGCGGAACCATACCGCACGTTCTTTGTGTAATGGGTGCGGACCTCTGTAAAACATAAAAAGGCGAGAAAATGAAGATTAAAGAGTGAATTCCAGGTGAATTCTAGAAGATTCTAGACGGGAATTTAGAGATAGATGTAACTTAGTGAGTTCATGCATCCCTCTCTTAATGGAGCTAACCCCTTGATGTAAGGAGCTTATCCCTTTGAAGGAGGATTCTATCCCTTCATATTTGGAACTAGAAACCTCCTCTCTTTCACTATAAAAAGAGGCCTTGGGTAGCCTCAAAGGGAGTTCAAGCTTATGAGATTTGAAGTTAAATGCTGTTGAGATTTAGACTTAGTTAACTAAGACTCTCTGTGAGGTTAAATCACTCATCCTCATTTGTCTTAGTTCAAGAGTGCAATGCTTGTCAGAGTAAAGGAGATTCCTGCTTCAAACCCCGGGAGGACCTGCACAACATCAAGGCACAGGTTGTAAAGGTTTTCTATCGTTAAAGTTAATACAAATATACTCATTTCTCTCATTAAACTGTCAATTTGTGGTTTATTTCATAAATTCCTTGATCATTATGATAAGTATGATTTATGATAATGTCTATACAGGTGCTGCTTAATCTTTTTCCTTGTTTGTGATTGCAGTTATACGAAGGACGTTCTTTCAGTGCACGGGAAGGACTTCAACAAAATCAAGTAAGCAAGCAAAAAGATTAAGCAGCACCTGTATAGACATTATCATAAATCATACTTATCATAATGATCAAGGAATTTATGAAATAAACCACAAATTGACAGTTTAATGAGAGAAATGAGTATATTTGTATTAACTTTAAAGATAGAAAACCTTTACAACGTGCCCCTTATGCGAGTCTCGGGGTCGAGAAGCGGGAATCTCCTTCCCGACAAACATTGCACTCTTTGAGCTAAGACAAATGAGGATAAAGTGATTTAACCTCCGCGAGGAGTCTTAAGTTACTCAAGTCTAAATCTCAAGCCGGCATTTAACTTCAAATCTCATAAGCTGAACTCACTGCTTTGAGGTACCTCTTTTTATAGTGAAAGAGAGGAGGTTTCTAGTTCAAAATATGAAGGGATAGAATCCTCCTTCAAAGGGATAAGCTCCTTACATCAAGGGGTTAGCTCCATCAAGTGAGGGATGCATGAACCAGCTTCAAAGCGTATCCATTCCCGAAAATTCCCGTCTAGAATCTTCTAGAATTCACCTGGAATTCACTTTTTATCTTCATTTTCTTGCCTTTTTATGTTTTACAGGGGTCCGCACCCATTACACAAAGAACGTGCTGATACTTCATATGCGGCAAGCTGATCTTGAGACCATGCGAGAAAAATACATAGAAAAAAGTCTTGATCCTAATTCTTTAGAAATTTTAAATTTTGTTTTTGAAGCTTGGGAGCAGTATATTAGACTTGCAAAAGGAGGAAGTATGAGTAATAATGAGCTCATACGGTCAGCAGAATGTCAAGGTGACAGTTTTCAGTGTAACAGTATTATAAGGACCTAGAAATTGGACCTCATAAATCTAACATCTCTAGGCATTGTAGGTCCTTCAAACCCCTTGGCCATATTTTCCTTATTGGTTTCTTTGATGACACCTCTATGGGTGGTATTTGTGATCAGGTGCTTAAAATTATGCTAAAAAATAAAAGTTGTTGGATCAGTGTGGAACCTGAATGAGCACGTAGATCTCTTCATTCTGAATATGGCACAACTTATTTCACAAAAAACCGACACCGTATGCTCCAAGAAATGCATTTTGTCCACTTTGTCAAATAGACACAATTTTGAAAAACAAATTGCAGGGACAACCTAGTCAGTAGTCCGTACTGCTGACTGTGCATGCATAGTGGTAGGTTGACTGGTCAACATAATTTTCTTCAAGCTATGGTTAGGTGCCAAGTGGCTCAATGATATTGGTTCATTTGTGGCAGTTTTCGATTGGTGGTTTGGTGGCCAACCAAAAGCTGCCATGTGGCTGAGCCATGGCCGCCACGTCGCAGACCGAGGGCCACCAATTTTTTTTGTTAAGTCTGAATGGAGAAAGCGAGGGTTAAACCCGTGACAAACTAACACCAAGCGTCGAGCCAAACCATTGGGCCACACATATGAGACTTAACATATCACAGTTGGCATATAGTTTTATTATAATGTTGATTTTGTGTTTGGGGGAGGGGACTAGGGTCTAGCCCCAACCCTGGTCACCGCCGGAGGTAGGACCACAGGCGAGAGGTTAGCCATGTGCCCTCACTCATAACCATAACATATAACGTTACCACTATATGTGACCATTCTGAGACTACAACAGAGCCGTAACCGTGGAGTCATAACCGCCAGGTGCCAACACCGCCAACATTGACCACGACTCTGTTGCATGTGCCCACAACATGAGTTTAAGTCCGGTGGTTATCTAAACCACCAACACATATTTTAAAATTTTTATTGAACAATATTGTATATGGTTATAAATCCGGGTATTAGGCTTCATTGGGAAAATTAGCGTGGCAACAATTTCGATTGATTTTCGTCAAAATCGGCACTCAATTAGCTGGACTACGGGAAAATTTGTAGGATGGTGTCAAATTTTGAGGAATTTGTGGAACGAATAGTGGTCATAACTTCTCTAGTTTTTGGCCAAATTCGATGCAGAAAGAGGCTAGGCAAATATTTTTAGGCATTCTGGAGCTAATGGAACAGGTTTCAGAGTTGCTTGAGCATTGTAAACACATGTAATCATACTTTTGAGCGTAATAGAATAGGTTCAAGCCATTGGAAGTTGGACCAAGGAGATGTAGCCCAGGTAGGTTGAAATCCTTCGTCATATTTTGTTATGTGACTATTTATGGTTATTTTTATGACTATAAGATGTTGGTGTTCAATGTTTTATTTATGTTAATTTTCTCATGAACTTCTCATAAAAACACATATAAACTCATGTTATACTTGAAATTAACCTCATCATCCTCCAGCACTTTCTTTAAATTATGAATTGGATCTTATCACGTCAAAACTAATATTCCCATTTAGATCAAGTTGGTATTAGAGCGCTAGGTTTACTTGTGCAAAGAGGATTTTTTTTTTTGCAAGTGTTTAAATGCTTACAAGGTTGAAGCTCAAGAGAGGAGAAGGAAAACTTGTGGGTGTAGGTTCTCTAATTGGAGCTTGGAGAAGGAGGGCACAATTGCCACAATTTCCACCAAATGTTGAACTCTAGTTGCAGTAGAAGCTTCAATAAGCATGTCTCATGAAGGAGGAATTGTGAACATGTCAGAGCATGAGAAATATTTTAGGAAGGATTTCTTTGACATGACAGAGATGGTGAAGGTCCTCTATGAGGAAAGGAAGACAACGTTGCAAGGTGAAACCTCCAAGCCTCCAAGAGGAGAGGGTTCTCTAGGAGGAGGAGGTAATGGAAATGGTGATAAGTCACCATCTACTCCACCATCCTCCTCACCACCATCTTCACCTTCATATTCATCCTCTTCCACTACTACAACTCTTACACATACTCATCAACCTACCTCAGAAGGAATTGGTAAACAACCCTTGTTAAAAATTGATATCAAATTTGAGCTACCTATGTATAATGGTGAAGTGAATTCAAAGAAGCTTGAAAATTAGGTTCGTTAGTTGGAGGTCTATTGCATAATTCAAAACCTTCAAGATGATGATACAAAGATACAACTAGCTTCCTTGAGACTGGAGGGTGCAACACTAGTATGGTGGGAATCCAAGACACAATATGAGATTAAAAAACATGGTAATATCTCACTCTCTTGATATAAATTCATTGTTGAAATTAAAAGACAATTTTACCCTCTAAAATATATGTAAAAAACCATCATGAATTGGCATAACTTCAAACAACTTAAGGGTCAAAGTGTGCAAGATTACACCCAAGAATTTAGAAAAAGAGCTCTTATGTTAGGCGTGTATTTGCATTCACAAGACACATTGTTGAATTATATAGGGGGTTTACATAGCTACCTAAGGCACACTATCCTTATGTTCAATCCCACTATCCTAGATGAGGTTTGTGTGCAAGCCACCCACCTTGAGGCAAGAGGGAAAAATATTCTAGAAGAGGGTAAAAATAAGCCATTTAAGGGTGGAGAGAAAGTAAAGGGAAAGAAAAATGCATCCATTAAAAAGGAAGGAGATAAAATGACATGCAAATTTTTTTCCAAAGGGGGTCATGATGAACCACTATTTGGAAGCTTCATCCAGAGATGAGGCTCAAGAAATTCAACAAAAAGGGAAAACAAAAAATAGGTGCAGGCACTCAACAAGATTTGGGATCCGGCTCGGGTGATGAAACAAAAATTACAGCGATGGTTATGAAGGGAAAATAATCCATTGCTAGCACTAGTTCATCAAATTGTCACACTAGTACTCCAAATGAAGAAACAATAATTGAATTATTTCATGTGAGGGTTATTTCAAAACATACAAAAATCGACACACTATTTGATAGTGGGTCTCAAGCCAATTAGATATCTGGAGACTTAGCCAAGAAACTTAATCTTGAAACCATTCCTCATCACAAACCATATCCATTGGGTTGGATATGCAAGAACACACATTTTCAACTTACAAGAAAGTGCATTCTTCGGTTTGCAATCACATCAAACTTCATTGACCAAGTTTAATTTGATGTTGTACCGCTTGACATTTCAACAATTGTTTTGGGTAGTCCTTACCTCTATGATAGAAAATTTATCTTCTATCGCCATGAAAACAAGTACCACTTGTTCAAAAATATTGTGGAGTATATTTTGAGAGCTCATCACAAGAAAATAAATATTTCAATAGTTAATCCAGGGCAAATGAAAAGACTAGGGAATTCAAGAGATAATTTTGTGCTTCTTATGATTAAACCAAAGAATGATGTTAATTATGAAGCATTCCAAGGTTGTGATCCAAAGTTTAAATCTGATTTGATTGAAGTGGTTAATCAAAATAATGATATGTTTCAGGAGCCAAAGGGGTTAGCTCCCAAGATTGTCCTATTCCTAACATTGGCATGTATAGGATCTCGGTGATGGAGAGTGCTGAAATCAAAAAGAAAATCCAAGAGTTGTTGGACAAAGGGATCATCCGACCAAGCACTTTTCCATGCGGGTCACCTATTGTGCTGGTGCCAAAGAAGGATGGAACATGGCGCATGTGCATAGATTTCCATGCATTGAACAAGATTACGGTAAAGAACCGTTATACACTTCCCATAATAGATGATTTAATTGATCAATTGAAAGATGCAAATTATTTTATTAAGTTGGACTTAAGGAGTGGCTACCATCAAATTATAATTGTTGAAGGTGACATTTGGAAGACAACATTCAAAACAAAGAAAGGTTTGTTTGAATGGCTTGTTATGCCTTTTAGTTTATGTAATGCTCTTGGTACACTCATGTTTCTGATGAATGATGTTTTAAGGTCATTTCTTGATGAGTTTTTCATCATCTGCTTAGATGATATCTTAATTTTCAGTAAATCACTTGATGAACATGTTATGCATGTAATAAAAGTACTTGATGACTTAAGGAAAGAACAATTTTTTTTGAAGATGTCAGAATGTGAGTTTGGTAAAAATTCTTTTGTGTACTTGGGGCATATTGTTGGAGGAGGTGAGTTGAGGATAGACCCCTCTAAGGTTGAGGTCATTTTGAATTATCCAACGCCCAGATAGTCACTATGGTAAGAAATTTTTTGGGAGCAACCCAATACTGGAGGAAGTTTATTGCTAACCTCTCTTTTATCACAAATCCTTTCCATGCATTGACTAATGTGAAAAATATCTTCCAGTGGGTAGGAAAGAATAAAAAATAATTTGATGCTTTGAAAGAGAAGACCAGTTCAACCTCAGTACTTTCATTATTGGACTTGAGACAACCCTTTGAGATTCAAACTGAGGCAAGCGACTATGCCATGGGTGCAGTCCTTATGCAACATGGTAAGCCCATTTAATTTCATTCAAAAAATTTCAATGGTGTGTTGATTAACTATCCTACTTATTACAAGGAGCTTTATGTGTTGGTTCAAAGTGTGAAAAATTGGAAACACTACTTGATGGGAAAGGAAACATCATACACACCGATCACCAAGCATTGTAATACTTGAAATCGCAAACTAAGTTGTAGCAGTCAAGGCATTGTCGATGGATGGGTTGCTTACAACAATTCCACTTGGTCATCAGGTATAAGAAATGTATTTACAAAAAGGTTTTTGATATGCTTTCTAGGACTATTATTAGTGCAACTACTTTACTCAAGAATAATCCTATTTTGAATGAAAGTTACGTTGAGAAATATGCATGTGATAACGACTTTCAGGATGTTTATGAAAACTTGATTCAAGGCAACCAAGTAGAGTAATTGGATTACCATGTACATAGTAACTTGTTGTATCATTTGGGAAAGCTTTGTATTCCACAGGGGGAGAGAGTGAATGTCATAAGGGAAGCACACACTTCTCTTATCTCTATACATTTCGGTGTAAGCAAAACAATGGAAAATATTCAGAGGCATTGCTATTGGCCTCATATGCTTGAAATTGTGTCATGTTTCATTAAAGTTTGTTCATTATGTGCAGTTAGTAACCCTAGCAATAGGAATTTAGGATATTACACAAAACTTACTATACCTCACGTCCATGGGAGAGTGTTTCTATGGATTTTGTAGGAGCTCTTCCCTTTTCAAAAAGAGGTCATGATTATTTTTATGTAGTTGTGGATAGGTTTAGCAAGATGTGTATACTAATGCGATATAAAAAGCAAATCACAACTAAACAAATGAATCACTTATTATTTCAGCATGTTTGGGTTCATTTTGGTTTGCCCACATCCATTGTTAGTGATCTTGATTCTCAATTTGTTGGGATTTTTTTATCAAGTTTGTGGGACTTAACAGACACTAAGTTGAAGAAGAGTACATCCCTTCATCCACAAAAATATGATCAAACCAAGGTGGTCAATCGAACATTCATACATATTGTTCGAGGATACTACAGTAATCATCCTAAGTTGTGGGATGAAAACTTTCACTACATTCAACATGCTTACAATCGTGCAAGACACTCCTCTACATAAACAACGCCATTTGAGGCATGTCTTGGATACTTTCCTAGATCGCCATTAGATTTAATATTTGGGAAGGATGTTGTTATTGATGGCCATAGCGACATAGAAAAAGCTAAGAAGTTCATGGAGCAAATCCAATTGATACATCTAATAGTTCAACATCAGCTTGAAAAGAGCCAAATAAAGTACAAAGCAAGGCACGCCAAGCATCATGTAGATCACAAGTTCCAGGTTGGTGACAAAGTTTGGCTTCATATTAGCAAAGAGATGCTTCAAGGGGGAGGTAAAAAACTGAAACCAATCCATTATGGTCCTTTCAATATTTTGGAAAATATTGGTGAAAATGCCTTCAAGTTAGATTTTCCTTCATACATGAAAATTTATTGTCTTGTTAATGTTGGTAACTTGAGGTTGTATGAGTCTCCATTGATTGAATATCAAGGCGAACAAGTTTAGATTCCTTCTATTGAGAAATTTTCTCCTGAATTCCTTGATGAGCCTCAACAAGACACCATACTTGAGAGAAGAAAAAGGAAATAAAAAAGAGGGAGTGTTGAATACCGTCGTGTGGGGCTCAAAGGCACAAATCCTTCTAAGGCCAAATGGATCGAGATTGGAAAGGTGAGGGAACTATACCTTGATATGCTAAACAACTGAAAGTGATATTTTGGGGTCCAAAAGATTCGAGTGGGGAGGTGTGATCAGGTGCTTAAAACTATGCTAAAAAATCAAAGTTGTTGGATCGATGTGGAACCTGAACAACTGCGTAGATCTCATTGTTGTGAATCCGGTGCAAATTTCTTTGTGAAAACCGATACCGTATGCTCCCAGAACCGCGTTTTGTCCACTTTCTCAAACTTGAAAAAAAAAAAAAAAATTGTAGGGACAACCTAGTTAGCAGTCCGTACTACTGACTGGGCATGCATAGTTGAAGGTTGACTGGTCAATGAAAATTTCTTCGACCTATGGTTTGGTGGCAAGTGGCATGATGGTATTTGTTTGTTTGTGGCAGTTTTTGACTGGTGGTTTGGTGGGCAACCGCAAGCTACGATGTGGCCTAGCCAGGGGCCGCCACGTGGTAGCCCGAAGGCCACCATAACATTCTGTTAAGTCTGAATAGAGCAAGTTGGGGTCAAAACCATAACCAAATAACACCAAGAACCAAGCCAAACCATCACGTCATGCATATGAGATTTAACATATCATGGTTGGAGTATAGTTTTATTATAATGTTGATTTTGCGTTGGTGGGAGTGGGTCAGGGTCTAGCCTTAGCCCTGGTTACCGCCGGAGGTAGGACCACAAGAGGGAGGATAGCCCCACGCCCCCACTCGTAACTGTAACATATAATGTTACCACTGGATGTGACCATGTTGAGACCATGAAGAATCTGTAACCACAGAGCCCTAACTGAAAGGTGCCAACACCACCAGCATTGACCATGCCTTCCTCGCATGTTCCCACAACCAGATTTAAGTTCGGTGGTTAGCTTAATCGCTGGCGCATATTTTAAAATTTTTATTGAACCATATTGTATATGGTTAGAAATACGGTTTTTAGGCCTCATTGGTAAAACTAGCGCAATGACAATTTCACCTAATTTTCAGAAAAATTGGTGCTGAATTAGCTGAATTACGGAAGGTTTGAAGGATGGTGCCTGATTTTGAGGAATTTATGGAACGAATAGTGGAGCAACTAGGGGAAGTCATAATTTCTCTATTTTTTGGCCAATTGCAGAAAGAGGCTAGACATGCATTTTTGGGCATTCTGGAGCTAATGGAATAGGTTTCAGAGTTGTTCGAGCATTTTAAGCACTTTTAATCAAACTTTTGAACATAATAGGAGAGGGCGAAGCCATTGGAAGCTGGACCAAGGAGACATAGCCTAGGCGGGGTGAACTCCTTCATCATATCGTGTTGTGTGACTTTTTATGGTGATGTTTATGTCTGTTAGATGTTGTTGTTCAGTGCTTTATTTATGTTAATTTGCTCATGAAATTCACATAAAAACTCATGTTAGACTTGCAATTAACCTCATCATCCTTAAGCACTTTCTTTAAATTCTAAATTGGATCTTAGCACATAAAAACTAATATTCCCATTCAGATCAGTTTGTGAATACGGAGCAATCATCTCCCTTTATCCCTCTCGACATTATCACTTCTTTTGGTTTGGCGATTTCAAGACTAATATGCATGTTAAGCTGTTAGTTTTATGGGGAATTTTTCATTGCGCTCTATGGCTTGTTATGGACGATATTTTTATCTTAAGGGATTTTAAAGTGACAATCAATTGGGCATTGGATTCTTGCTTTGTAGATGCTTCATGTTTGGGCCACCAGTTGGAGAAAATAATTTCAATAAAGGGTTGCTTCCTCTCTATATCCTTTTCTCATATTTTTAGAGAGCATAACTCAATGGCACATCAACTCTCAAAATGTGGCACATCGACATAGTGTGGGATGTTTCATTAAGAGTGCATGGATCAAGACTTTGTCATTAGCAATGTATCCTTCCTTTTTTCATGATGGACGGTGTAGTTTTTGACTATTATCCTTTCTTCTCTGCCCCATGTGATCCATATTTATGCAGGAATGCAATAAAATATAGAAATGTACATAAACACAGAGATGCAATGGAAATAAAAATTCATTTCATTAAAATCAAATGAATGAAATATTTTTACAGACATAATGGAAATAAACTAGCTAGGGCACTGATATCTTATCTTTGAGAAGAGATATGGAAGCTACAGGCCTCTAAACTCTGTTACAATCAAGCTCGAAGGCCTATTTATTGTTGAGAACTAATGGAAACTCTAAACATCCAAAAACCTAACCATAAGAGATGAATCACCGAAACTGTGGGTGTCGTTTATATAAATTGGTACACCAATATTCCTGGGGGGATAACTTTGGCATACGATCTTCGTTTAATGCGATCAATACCTCGTTAGAAATATATATCCGAGGACTACAAATTTCTAGTGAGAAAAATGGTCCACAACCCACTTCGTTCCTGTTTTTCCCAAAAAACATCGTTTAGGGCCTCAAAATGGCTCCAGAAGTTCAAGACCAGGAAAAATGCCAAAAATAGTAAGTTGTGCTGAAACTGAAAAACTGAAAGAACCAATGGTGGGGGTCCAAATGGAATAGGTGGGTGGCCACCAATATCCACCTGGATCATTCCTCCCCCTTAGGAAGAAATGGTCCCCATTGCGTTGAGTTCCTCCATGATATAAGGAAAATTTTGCTGAACATGGTATTGGATTTGTCGAAGATGTCATGGACCTACTGGTGGACATGCTGGATGCGTTCAATAAATTTGGTTACTTTATCAAGCTTAGATAGCACATGTGTGGATTCTATGTGTGTGGTCACATGAGGTATGGAAACATCAGGTGGCGACGCGCTTGGGGTCAGATCAATGGAGTGGTTGACCTAATAGTGTAGGGGGACCTTTGTGGGTGAGGAGAAAATGTCCTCGTATTCCTCCACTACTTTTCCTATGTGCTGCTGTTGTGCAGGGGAGCCCTGTTTTGAGGTTGTGGTCACAATCTTATTCTTTCCTTGTGGGTGAAATGTAATGAAAATAAAATTCCTAGTTTGGGAAACAATCTTACTGTGTTTTTTTGCAATAGTCAAAGAGATGGCCAGAGGCAGTACTCCCTCTGGTATCCTGTACAAATTATTTCTCAAAGTAATAACAACAGAGCGAGGCCTAGACTCATACATAGCATGTCACTTCCACAAGTATGGTTGGCCCAATAATAGATCAGACACATCAAGAGAAGAAAAATCACACAGTACCTCATCTGTGAATGGCTTGATGTTGTACAAAAGGCGACAGTGCTGGCGGACGTAGATATCTATTCCTTAGTGAAGCCACCCAATGTCATATGGTTGAGGGTGTGCTATGGTCAGTAGGCTAAGCCACATCACGACCTCTGCTGAAATGAGGTTCTTTTGTCTTCCTCTATTGACAAGGAATTGCAGTGGAGAGCCATTCACCCACATCTATGAATGGAAGAGGTGCTCCCCCTCCTCTCGATCCTTAGGATCCTCCCTCTAGAGCTTGGTGGTGAGAAAAATGGCACTTGGATCAGCATCAATGATCTACTTCCCTTTTTCATTTCCCTTCTCTGGTTCTGACTCAGGATCAGAACATGCATCTGATTTGGGTGCCTTCAGTTTTGCCACCAAGGACTGTTTGGCCCGACACTCCTTTGTGTTGTGAGTGGGGATGTTATGAAACTTACAAAAATTCCCTTTGTCCTTCTTTGGATTTTTTTTTTGTTCTAAGTCACCCCACTTTGGCTTTGCCCCTTGTTTTTCGATTCGGGGGTGCCTTTCCCTCGCTTCAGATTCGCAGATCCAAAGTCTCGCTTCTTCTGCTTAAATTTTTGCTCGATCTTGGCAGCGTAGTGATATGCCGTGCTAAGCATGGTAATGTTGAGGAACTCCATTTCCTCCTGAATGTATCGATGCAAATAATTGCATTACTTGAGAACCAAATGTCTCTCTGAATCTTTAATACCCAATTTTGTGTGTAGGGTATGGAACCAATTCGTCAGTTCGTGCACATCTTGACCTCTTTGTTGCCACAACATGGTCCATTGCATGTATTTGTCCTCATAGCTCCCCATAAGGTAATATTGTTCCTTGATACCATCTTGGAATGAATTCCAAGTGGGTGTGGCCGAGAACAGAGACAGTTCCCTCTCATCCTATTGCTCACAGTAGGTTTCCCACTAGTCTTTGACATGGGGAGCAGCTTTGAGGAGTGCAAAAATAATCTTTTCTCAGTCAAAGAAATCATGGACCGAGAAATACCCTTACAAAAAATTCAACCATCTATCTATGGCATCTGATTTTATCTAGCCTTCAAATACAAGAATGTCGAATTTGACGTGTACCTTGAAAGAAGTAGCTCCTCTAGAGTAGCTGCAGTATGTAGATGCACTGCTAGTGGGAAATTGTTGAAGGATCTGAGCAAAGTTATCCATCATCACGTTCCTTTTTTTCTCGAGGGCCTCCTTGAACAATATTTTGATAAGATCTCTTGCTCCCTAGTCTTTCATTTCTTCCACCATGGGAGGTCGTTGAGGTTTGCGAGGCTGATCTTTCAAGGGTTCAGCAAGATTAAACCCTAACTCCTTATACCCTGACCGTGTTGGGGATAGGCAAAGAAAAACATAGAAAGAGCAGATCGCTCTGATACCAATGATTCAGATTTGTGTAGGAACACAATACAATACATAAATATTATACATAAACACAAATATGCACTGGAAATAAAACTTTGTTTCTTTAAAATCAAATGACTGAAATATGTTTATAGACATAATGGAAATAAACTATCTAGGGTGATGGTAGCTTATCTCTCAAAAGAGATGTGACAGCTACAAGCCTTTGAAATGTGTTACAATGAGGCTCAAATGCCTATTTATTGTTGATAAATAATGGAAAACCCTAAACATCCAAAAAATTAACCCTAGGAGATGAAGTGCCATAACTGTGGGCCCGGTTTGGGTAAATTGGTACATCAATCTTCCCAGGGGCATAAATGTGGCATACGATCTCCGTTTGACGCGCTCAATACCTCGTTAGAAAATTATATCCGAGGACTACAACTCTTGAGTGATGAACATCAGTCAGTGTACCATGTTATTCCCAGTTTTCCCAAAAAATGTCGTTTGGGGCCTCAAAATTGGTCTGGAAGTTCAAGGCTCAAAAAACTGCTAAAAATAGTAAGTTGTGCTAAAAATGAAAAACTGAAAGAACCGATGGTGGAGTTCCAAAGGGAATAGGTGGTTGGCCACCAATATCCACTAGGATCATTCCTCCCCCCTTAGGAAGTAATGGTCCCCATTGTGTTGATTTCCTCCATGAGATAAGGTAAATTATGTTGAACTTGGTATTGGATTTATCAAAGATGTCATGGACTTGTTGGCACAACTGTTGTATGCGTTCAATAAATTTGGTTGATTTATCAGCCTCATATAGTACATTTGTGGATTTTTTTTGTGTGGTTGCATGAGGTAGAGAAACATCAAGCAGCAGTGCACCTGGGGTCACATCAATGGAGTGCTTGACGTGACACTATAGGGGGGCCTTTGTGGGTGAGGAGAAAATTTCCTCGTGTTCCTCCATGATTTTTTCCATCTGCAGCTATCGTGCAGGGGAGCCCTGTTTTGAGGTTATGGTCATGATATTATTCTTTCCTTTTGGGATAATTGTAATGCAAATAAACTTCCTAGTTTGGGAAATGAGCTTACTGTGTTGTATTGGAGTAGCCAAAGAGATGGTAGGAGGCGGTACTACCTTCGATATCCTGTAAAATATATTTCCCAAAGTAATAAAAACATAGCGATGCCTAGACTCATACAGAACATGTCACTTCCACAAGTATATTTGGCCTAATAATACATCAGACACATCAAGAGGAGCAACATCACACAGTACCTCATCCGTGAATGGCTTGATGTTGTACGGAAGGCGTCACTGCTGGCGAATGTGGATATCTCTTCCTTGGTGAAGCCACCCAATCGTATACGATTGCAGGTGTGACATGGTCGGTAGACTGAGCTACTTCATGAACTCGACTAAAATGAGGTTCTTTTGGCTTCCGCTATCGATAAGGAATTGCAGTGGATAACCCTTCACCCACATCTGTGAATGGGAGAGGCGCTCCCCCTCCTCTGGATCCTCGGAATGCTCCCTCTAGAGTTTGTGGTGGAAACAATGGCATTGGTATCTCTATCAATGATATGCTTCCCTTTGTCATTTCCCTTGTCTCATTCTGACTCAAGATCAGAACATGCATTTGATTTGGGTGCCTTCAATTCGGTCACCAGTGTCTGTTTGGCCTGACACTCGTTTGTGCTATGAGTGAGGTTGTTATGAAATTTACACCACTTCCATGTGTCCTTATTTTGATTTTTGGTGTTGTTATGAGTCACCCCGCTTTGTATTTGCCCATTGTTCTATGGTTCAGGGGCGCCTTTCCCAGGCTTTGGATTCACATATCCAAAGTATCACTTCTTCTGCTTAAATTTCTGATCGATCTTAGTGGCATAGTGATATGCCGTGCCAAGTGAGGTAGTGCCGAGGAACTCCATTTCCTCCTGAATGTATTGGTTCAAAAATATGCGGTACTTGAGCACCAAATGTCTCTCTAAATCTTTAATACCCAATTTTATGCACAGGGTATGGAACGAATTCGTCAGTTTGTGCACATCTTGATCCCTTTCCTACCACAGCGTGGTCCATTATATGTATTTTTCCTCATAACTCCCCATGGGGGAATATTGTTCCTTGATGCTATCTTAGAACGAATTCCAAGTGGGTGCGGTCGAGAACAGAGAGGGCTCCCTCTCCTCCTTTTTCTCACAGTAGGTTTCCCACCAGTATTTAACATGGGGACCGGCTTTGAGGAGTGAAAAAATAATCTTTTCTCGGTCAGAGAAATCATGGACTGATAAATACCCTTATAGAAAATTCAACCATCTATGTATGTTGTCTACATCTATCTAGCCTTCAAATATGGGATTGTCAAAGTTGACATGTACCTTGAAAGGAGTGGTGCCTCCAAAGTGGCTATAGGATGTAGATATGTTGCCGGTGGACAACTGTTGAAGGATCTGGGCAATGTTATCCATCATTGCATTCCTCTGTTTCTCGAGGGCCTCCTTGATCAATATTTTTATAGGAT
This sequence comes from Pinus albicaulis, assembly GCA_034641835.2. Lineage (NCBI taxonomy): Eukaryota > Viridiplantae > Streptophyta > Pinopsida > Pinales > Pinaceae > Pinus > Pinus albicaulis. The sequence continues at coordinate 1,396,910,040 of CM076580.1, forward strand.
ATCCTACTCCCTTTTCTTTCTTTTCTTTCGCCATGGGAGGTCGTTGGTGTTTGTGAGGTGGATCTTGCAAGGGTTCAACCAGATCAAGCCCTAACTCCTTATACCCTGACCAAAACAAACAAAAATAAATACTTCTCCGATACCATTGATTCAGATTTATGCAGGAACACAATAAAATACAGAAATATACAAAAACACAGAGATGCAACAGGAATAAAACTTCATTTCATTAAAATCAAATGACTGAAATATGTTTACAAACATAATGGAAATAAACTAGCTAGGGCACTGGTAGCTTACCTTTGAGAAGGGATGTGGCGGCTATAGGCCTCTGAACTATGTTACAATGAGGCTCAAAGGCCTATTTATTGTTGAGAAACAATGGAAAACCCTAAACATCCAAAAACCTAACCCTAGGAGATGAAGTGCCAAAAATGTGGGCCTCATTTGGGTAAATTGGTACATCAATCTTCCCGAGGGCATAATTTTGGCATAATATCTCCGTTTGACATGCTCAATACCTCGTTAGAAATATCTATTCGAGGACTACAACTTTTGAGTGAGAAAATTTGGTTGATGACACATGTTTCTCCCAATTTTCTCAAAAGAACTTTGTTTAGGGCCTTAAAACGGCTCCAGAAGTTCATTTTCATGTTTGTATACATTTTTTGGGTCTTGACAGTTTGACTTCCACACTGGATCTCTTTAGGTTTATGATTATGTTCTTTTGGATCATTGATAGATGTAACAAATTTTCTTAATAATAATTTTTTTTTGTTTTTTTCCTTTTTAGAAAATAAAGAATGAACCCAAAATAATGCTTCAAAAATAGGTGGTTTCATCCTTTGCAATGAGATATAGGTATCTAATTCCATTCCCTTATGGTAAAAAAATGCCACGACCCTCGAAACAATAACATTTACTATATTTATCAACATTTATATTGTCCATCCTAAACTAATAATAAACTCCAACACACTGATTGTTACGTGCTTCTAACAAACTTAATTCGATTTCAATTTAGTTTTTCCTATCGACGTGTACACTGGTGCCCTCTTCCATCTCCATTTTGCCTCTGCTTTTATAGATAGAGAGACCCAATCTTGAAGTCAGAAAACTCCAAAGAAATTTGTTATCAGGGAACTTTCCCTATCTTTGCGTTGTCCTTTGAAAATCCTATATTCATACGTAGGATGGCTCAGGGCTCAACTCTCTTTTTAAAATTCTAGGTTACCTCTCCCCAGCACCGCGCCCCCTCCCCCCCTCCCCCCTCTCTTTTTTTTTATTTTCCCATTACCCCCACAATTCGCCCAATTACCACACAAATATACCCATTTCACAAAAAGTTACAACAATATTCAAAGCAAAATCAATCCATTCAAATTATGAAAGTTGTATTCTTTGTTGTTCTTCCAAATTGCCTCATTCTCGCAAATATCATGAAATATTCATGTATAAATTCCCAGATCATAATTATTAAAACTCTGTTTGATTTGGCAAGGGATCGAACGAACAAAATGAAGCTATAAGAGCAGATGAAAATATAGTCCATCAGTTCTCTTTGTTTATGGAAACTGAATACATAATATTTTGGTATGGAATGCATTTTAGTTGTGTGGCTTCATGTATTTTTATTCATTCTTTTGAACTTGTATCATATATGTATTTTTCCTGATTATGTAATCTCTTCAATGAAGATTTATAATGTTGGATAATTATGGTTTTAGGGATGAGTTTGACTGAATTTTTTAGTGTAGATCTCAACTCTAAAACCACTTGATTAATGTGAATTTATAATATACATCAATAAGCCATCCTAGGAAGCACTTTGTGTAGATTAGTTCAATGAGGAAGAGAAATGGGAAATGCTTATAAAAATTATTGATTTGGTATTTCAACGTCTCTTATGGTCTTATCTTAGCGGTCAAAATTTGTTTGTACATAGAGGAGAATATAAATTGAGGATCATAATTCCTTACCCTCACGGTGGCCATGGGTATCAACACTCGCTTTATTTTGTGGAACTTTATTTTACAGACACAAGATTTTTGTAGGGTTTCTCACATTGTAGAATATGTTATAAGAAAAAAAAATTCAACTTGCCTTTGATATGAGTTAGTAAAACATATGGAATCCATTTTCACACACAAATCATTTTTAGGAAATTGTATATTTTTAGGAAAAAGAGGATCATTTTATGGGTTACTATTGTTATTCCAAAAAAATTTCGAAGATAGAGGGATTAATAGATTCTCAATTATATATACTCTCAAATCAAATTAATTAATTTATATATTCACATATGCTTTTTGTTAACAATGTATTAGTTTTGTGGAATCTATAGAAGGGTTTACTAATGCACAAGGAAATGTTAATCCAAATTCATAGAAAGTCGACACTATAATACAAGTAAAGGAAAAAAAGATGGTGTCCATTTGGTCTTATTGCTTATCATTGAAATGGTTGCATCACACAGAGCACATATTTGTTCATAAAAAAAAGTAACACCATGGATAGAAACATTGGTTTCACATATCTATGGCTTCTCCCTTGGCCCTTACATTTCTAAATTCCTAACGCTTCTCTCGTGGCCCTTTGCCCTCTTTGTGGGTTTGGTCTCGTAAACTATTTATTATCCTTGTGATGTACCACTAGGCATAAGAATAACAGGAAAGGAACGAGGAATAACTTCTCCAAAGTATTGTGATTGGCATGTTCTTAACCATTCTGATCATGTTGAATGCAACTCTAACTAAAAAAAATATAATACATATAGCAAAAGAAAACGACTTATTTGATGGTCCCAAAATTACAAATCTTCTCTAGTTAACTCCATAATTTGCTATCTTTGAAATAAAAGATTTATTTATTATACATACCAAGGTAGGTAAATAACGATCATTATGTGATTGGCCGCATATTAAATGTGTTGATTTTTTTTATATCATTCATTCAACAAAAAAAATTTGCACTACTGAGAAATGCAGGGGGGACTGTAAAATTTAACCAAAGTTTCCTTGTTGTTTAATTGGGCAAGAAAACGAGCCTCTTATTGTAGCCTTGTTTTCATTACCATGAGAAATGTATTAACTTTACAACATTATCCTACATTCTAACTATCATCGGTGACAACTTTACAACATTATCGTAAGTTTGATAAATTTAGTACATTATCCTAAGTTTTATTTTGAGGCCAACTTCTAAGTATCATTATCTTCTCCTAAGTTTCAATTTGAGGCCAGTTGAACAATGTTGTGTAAGAGACTATGTTAGCCATTTTTCAAGCTTCAACTAGCTGTTGGAATGTTATCCATATTTCAAGCTTCCCACAACAACTAAAATAACACAAGCTCCAATTCTTTGCTACTATATCCCCTTTTGGGCTTGGATCAACTAGGTCTAGTACTTGATATAGGTAGCCCCAATTAATTATCCATAGCAGCCTCCACAAGACAATTTCTTCCATTTATGTTGGTTCTAAACATGAAATAATATTATTCTTCGATGTTGTTTGTACTCCCTTTCCAGTGTAGATGCATATAGAGTACTAGTTTTAGAAACATGGGCCAGAAGTTGCATTTTATCGAGGGGAAGAACCAGCGGGTAAGGTAGAAATGGTCAAAGTAGTGTCGGTTACAAAACCCATTTACCATGTTGAATCAACATCCAAGGCTGAATAGAACAAACTCATGATAAAATAATGTTCAGAAAATTTGGAGTAAGAGTTGGTTTGTCTGCTCTTGAACTTTCAATAGTTTCTTTTGAATTTTCAAGATTATTAAAACATTATAAATTAATATTAAACCATTATAAGTTTTTTATATGTTTGGTCTAAAATTTACTCATGTTTTCTCTTGAATTTTCAGTCTTTAATTTTCAAATTTGTGTCTATGTTTGGTCTAAAATTTACTCATGTTTGCTTTTGAATTTTCACTCTTGAATTCTCAATAATTTTGGAGCTTTAAATTCTATCTATTTTTTTTTCTCTAAAATTTACTCATGCTTAGCCTCATAATTTTAATAAAAAATTTGGTGAAATACAAACATTTTTCAATTAATTATTTTCTTAATTCTATAATTCCAAGCTTAAGCTTAAAACTATTGAAGTACATGTAAATCTCAAAAACCACAACTTCAAAATCCTTCATAATGATTGTTATGAAAACTCAACTCAAGCATATTCACAATGTTGAATCCATGATGATTTAAATGAAAGGAATTTTAACTTCAATATCCTTAATAAAAGGCGTTATGCAAAACTCAACTCAAGCATATTTACAATGCTGCATCCATAGTGATATAAATGTAAGGAAATTTAACTTGGCTTGATGAAACAACAACTTAAACTCAAAAATAAACCACATGGAATACCTTCTTTGTTGAGATGAAACAACATTTCTAGCTTAGAAATCGATAGCAGGGAGTACCTTCTTTGTTGATGTAATTTCAGATGTAATAGTTTGAAATTCATCATGGAAAACCAACAAGGGGTAGTTTTTTTTGCTCAGATTTTCCTAGCTTTCTATAAGGAAAAAGGCCTTAAATATGTAAGTTTCGGGCATGCATATCAATGTTTCTTGAAAATACAGTTTCAGTTTATGCCTCAACCTATCCTTTAGGTCTAAATCTTCCTTCACATGCTCGAGGTGCTTCAGGTGCTTTCTACACATATGCTTCTTCCTTTTTTTTCATTTCATTTTTTCCAGCCTATGTTTCCTTTTTGTCCATTTCCATTTTTCCAACTTTTGTCATTTTCTTTTTTCCAACCTCTATTGGAAATACCTTTTTTTCCATTTCTTTTTCTCTAACTTTTATTTATACTCGCCCGCTTATTATATCTAATAGGGGCATGAACCAAGAAACTGGTTATTGTATCTAAAGGGGCATGAACATAAATACTAGTTGATGATGTGATGTTATTGTATCTAAAGGGGTATGAAAAAAGAAGTCGGTTGATAATGCAATGGCTATGGTTGATGATGGAAGAAATACGACACAAAAAGGATTTGATTCCTTATGTTTCGCCTTCACCATGTTCGAACCAAAAATGGTCTACATAGGTTTCTACCTGTTTTAATGGTGCTTTGCATAGATGCCCAATCAACCGTATGCCCTACTTGGATGCCCATATGTCAATACTTTAATACAATGGATACATGTTAATGTTCTTAAATAGGGATCCATTGAATAATAAGATGTGGTGGTGGTGTGATATGTTATAATCTAATATGGTGGCTCTTTCATTTTCAAGAGAATTCAATAGACATTTCTAATAAGTTCCAAAATTAAAAAATTAATGCTAACTTGGAACATTTTTATAATTAAAAATTAATGATAACCTTCATGCCCATGTTGAGCTTTCCAATGCCACAACAACCATCTTATTTTTTTTGTTTCATTATGAACAAAAAATTCAGTGACTGATGTGGAATGTGAAAGAAACACATAAACTAAAATGAGAGGAGTCATATACATAAATTGAGTCCATGACAGCAAGAAATATTGCCAAAAATGTTACAAGGATATTTCTATAATCGAGTCCATGATAACACGTGAAGCTTGGGTATCACCTTCAACTATTTGAGTATTTTGAGTAGTGTTTTCATCTCCATATCTGAAAAAGTAAGAAAAGGTATTAAGGATGCTTTGTTAACAATTTAAATATTATTTTTATGGACTTTTATCATACTGAATGCTATCAATCTATGTTTCATGTTTGTATTTTACACACACACACATAAATATATAATTAAGTTTGATGTAATTTTACCTTTACTACACAAATATTTACATGTTTCATCTCAAAATTTCTCAGGCATGTTTCATCCATTTCATTTAGGAGATAAAGGTAAATAAAAGTGAAAAATAAAATAATTTCATTCTATCATTGAACAAGGAAATGTGTAGAAGAAATTTCAAGGAATAAAATATTTTAGAATCATCTGAGGGTATGGCTAGAATATATGATAGAGAAGAGAGAAAATGAGGCTTGGATTTAGATTCATTGTAGGTCTAAATAAGGGATTCTGGGTCTATAAAAAGACACAACATGGACACCAAGATTGAAAATAAATGTTAAACGAGGGAATCCATGTGAAGGAAGGATATACCATACAAGTTACACTGTGAAAATAAGGAAAGGTTACTTCCAATACCTGACTAGATCAGACCTAAGGTCCAATAAATATGGCAACGATAATCAATAATTCATCAGAGATGACAAGGAAATACCTACCCCTATATGCCAAGGTTAAGAAAAACACACCTAAGATCTAGTATAAGTTGCAATGAAAATGACGCCCTATCTTTTAAAACCCATCCAAAAATAGTAGACCTATGCTTAAATCACATAATCAATTTAATAAATAAAACATGGATTGGATAAAAATAGGACCATATATTTTTTATTTTTTGAATTTTATAATTTTTTGGATTTTTTGGATATGATACACTATCTATGTTGAATTCATATCTTACTTATAACTTTGAATGATGTGATTCAAAATCCATATTTTGTGGACTTGCATGTTGGTATGAATGCTCATAAATGTCAACATAGATAGAAAAATAACATATGTAACCTCTTGATATCACCATGGGTATGACTATGAAAATCCAAGAGTATGTGACTGAAAAATGAAAATCAAGCACCAAGCATGACAAGCATTGAACTAAAACAACCCACACTCAAAATTAAATGATGCTCACATCACCTACCAAACCAAAACTAAAATACATATGTACAAGGTCAACATAGTATGATAGGTTATGTCATGTAGTGCCCACTGTCGGGCACAAGGCAAGGATTCCTATGGAAATGTATGAACTCATGGGTCATTTTTAGAATCATATGGCACACCATGTCTGGTCCATACTACATATAGTTGAATTTATACATTCCTAAAGTTTAATCATTCCAAGGAAAGAATAAAATATATCATTATCAAGAAGTACTTGAGGACGTAAAGATTTAGTGGTATCATGAGTTAGTACAACTCTTTGACGATAGCTATCAAGGAAAAATGGAGTTACAAGGCACTCATAAATGGGGTATTTGGATTGGACAATTAAGTGGCAGGTTTTTTACTAGAAATATAAGACTTGATTTAGTCCAAGGGTGGCACTTCATTGGATGACCCAGGAAATCCCCCTTGGGCTAGTCCAGGACTTTGTTTTCCAAGCTCCAAAATTTCAAGATCGAGAAGAATAAAGGCATCATGATACATATCCTCGCTTGGATATGAATTGAATATGTGAACTCCAGGATGACATGTTGTGAAGGGAACATTAAATTGAGAGAGACATGTGAAATAGGTGGAGCGATGGTCTGTGTGAGAACAACATCCTCATTATATTCCGTATTAAGATGGGGTTTCTAATAAACATTAGAAGGTGCTAATGGGACCATTCAAGATGAAACCTCTTCTACTATAAGAAACATGTGCTCACTATAAAAGTCTACATCCAAAGAAAAGGGTACCACCTAAGGGTCGTGTGACCAATGGGATCCACTAGTGATAGAAAAGTTCACATTCATGGGAGAAGGGGTATTAAATGGGATATCTGGTGGAATCATACAAAAAATTCCCATCGAAAATGAGCTCTTAAATAAACCCACACACATTTTTCATATCTCGGAGGGCTATCCTTACAAATGAATCATGGTGCCCATAACATTTAATTTGGTCATTGATGTACAATACTCAATTTGATCAATGGTAACAATTTTACCTTCACGGGGAAATAAAAAATATGTATGATATGATAATAGTCAAAGCAGAAAACCAACTATGTACAAGGATACGAGTATACTCAAGAGGGGCGTGTCAACAACTTACATCAACAACAATGGTTTTCCCCCTAACTTAATAGAAAATGCAGGGATAAATCCCTGGGGAAAGAAAGTATGGCCATTAAAGGCATGGAGGGTGGTACTTGACTAAATGAGTATGGGAGAACCAAAATATTTCCAGTATGATGAGGCCATGATACAAGTGGAGGATCCTTCATCCATAAGATTGTGATGAAATTTTTTTCTATAAATATGAAAAAATATTTGAAAAGTGATTTAATGGGATAACCTATATCGACTTGCATCAACATCAAATGTAATGAAATTAAACTATGAGGGATCATCCCCTCTGATAACAGTCAATAAGGACTTTCATTTCATAGGAAAGTTATGCAAAACCTCAAAAGTAGACATAACACAAGACTCTTGGGCCAGATCCTCGACAATACTATAGTGTTGGGTAAACCTAGAATTGTGGTTCTATGTTTACTTACATAGAACATCCTTATCAAGTGTGAGAACACCCAAAGGATTATCTAGTGTGAGAGGTATATTAGATAAAGTGGGGACGATTAGGTCCTTAGATGAGGAACTGAACTTAGGAGTCTCATAAGATTTCATTCTCACGGAAAAATTCATTTTCTCTTTGCACATAAGAATATACGACGAGCCTTCCTAAAAGTTTTGTCCTTCCATGCCATCACGTGGAGGAGGAGGTGTTGTAAAAAATTGTTGGTTTGGTGGGTAGGTAATGGATGTTTCAAGACAAAAAGCTATTTCCCAACAGTCAATTGTGCAAGAAGTTGATGTATCTTATCCATCCTTGGGCAGTCATGAGTGAAGTGGTCACCCTAACAAATCTTGCAAGGAAACATGAATTTATGTCATTGTCATTTGCGTCCCCATTATGATTTATGTAACCTAAAGAAAATCTCAAACAACCTTATGAGAAATAACCTTATATGTGATTTGATCATTTAATTTCATAATTTATAACATGGCAAGTGCCAATTAAACTACCTTTCATAGACAAATATAAATTTAATTTTAACTCTTTATCTTATTTTTAATAAAATAATAAACTTTTACAAAATACACATGTTCAACCATCATTACCTACCTGTTTAAATAGTTATATGTTCATTTTGATTCCATGTTGTGTGTAGGAAAGCTAGGGAAATTGGATAACGTTGTCATTTTGCAATGTGACACTCTCGTGTGCCCAAAAAACAAAAAAAATGAACTAGCTGGGGTTTTAAAGGCGTCGTTTGTTGAGAAAGTTAAAAAAATTTATAAATGACACGTCAATACTTTGAAAATCTTGAAAAAGAGAGCTCTGGAATATAACACACTTTCTAGTCAGGATGACAATGGAATTGGGTATGGGATATCCCATAAGAATTCCACGATTTCTTTTCAAAAGATATAGAAATCTCCACAAGGTATGGAGATTTAAGAAGAATCTGTCGGATGGTTTTGAATTCATGTGGAGAAACACTGTGCTAATTTCATGAATTAATTTCAAAAGATGTAGAAATCTCCGCAATGTTCTAGAGATGGAGATTGGAAAATAGTAAATATTGTGCCAATTGGGATTGAATTAATGTGAAACAATACTATGTGCAGTGATTTTGATGGATACGCAACAAGTAATAAATATGAGAAGGGAAAGATATTAATTTCCAAGGTTTTCTTGGTTTTTTTCCTTTTGTGTAAGTTTACCAAATCCTTCCTATTTTCCATTAATCAAAAAGAGAAAAGCAGGTTACAATGAATAATGTTAGATGGCCTCAACCTACCCGTAGGAAACCAGGTTTGTTGGCCACGTTAAAGAGTTATAGGACAACCAAAATTGATAATGTTTGAACTTAATACTTTCCAATTTACTATCAATTACATACAAGGACATCAGAAAGAAAATGCTACTCGTAATATGCATGTCAAAAGGAAAAAAAGATATGGATTTCATAAGACTCAATCACCAGATGAATCAATAGGCGCCGAGTCCTTAACATTAGATCTGGGCATATCCACTTGATTCATACTTTGCAACCAACATTCCATGCGGCCCAGGCGGACGTGTTGATGATGTTGCAGAAGGTGGATTTCTTGAATATCCCTTCTCATTTAAGCTAAAATAGAGGCATATTTTGGATCCCCTCCAATTTCCTAAACACTGACTATGGCTTTCGCCAGTAAACATTTCATTGTCCAATAAGTATGGATGGATTGTTAAAATAATGACAGTCTACTTCTGGTATTTCCTAGATCCTTCAGAAAATCCATTGCTTCCTCTTGTATTTCACCCTCCTCTTTGGTTTGACAGTCATGCTCCCAGCCTGAAATAAGTGCTTTTACTTGAGAAGGAGTACCTGACCCGTAGGCGTCGAAGATATTTTCCATAATTTATTTTTTGGACCTTCTTCCACTCCTTCTAGGGCCCGCTTTTGACTTTCCCTTGTTCTACTTTCCTTTGTCCTTTACATCCTTTTTCATTTCCTGACCATTCACCATTCTGCCTTGCAAATGGAGTACCAACCATTGAACTATAGAGTACCAGAACAAGCATAAAGGAGCACATGTGTATGATTTAAAAATACCTGTGAAGTGCAACATAATTTCAATAATTGATTTAGTTAAAAAACAGAGGAAAATATCCCGATTGCGAGAGTAAAGTCCTCATTTTTAGCAGTGTAATGCATTTCATTATTTCTTATTTTAGTTTCTCTTCGAGCTATGAGGTTGGCAATATGATGGCCAAAAGAGGCCACCATTTTCCAAAGAAACAAAAATTTCCTTAACTTCCATGACAAATCATGCATGGGTAGAATTTTTCAATGCTCTAGAAGCATGTTGACTAACTCAGGACAAAAACCCCACACAACAGGACAAAAACCCCAACGAACCAGACAGAGACCCCAAAAAACTAGACAAAAACCCCATAGAATAGGACAGAAATGCCACAAAATAGGTGGGTTCACAAGTATCCTACCCTTCCAACACAAGACCTTACTTGTTCCACCATTAAAATTAGAGTCAAAACCCCTACCTTATTCACTATTAATGGATTATGACCCTTCTTATAATTCTTCATTCCAATGTCCTGAAGATGGATCCCCGTTGGAATTTGAACCGTTGACAAGTGTTTCGTAAGACTATGGATAATCCGGCAAGCTCTTCAGTAAACAATAACCACAGGAACTTGAAAACCAAAAAACCCCCCCTCTTCTTAGCATTATAAATAATTTGAGTAGGAAAGAACCTGGACTAGGTATCCAACAGAGCGCTACCCCTAAAGTTGTCATTGGAGGCCATACACTAAATTTCATAGGATTGGCGGGCCAAGCTATGAAAGTTGTAAATAGGGCAGAAGGCTGGTTTAGCATTGAAAAGGTTGTAAATAGCATCATTGGGAGAATGTTTAAAATGATAAGAAATTAGAAAACTCGAGATGGACGAAAATAAACCAAAGTTGATATGAGGCCAGGCAGAGCCAATTGAAAGGCATGTAGAATCAAGTTGGGTAAAAGCAGGGTCTAATGGGAGACAAACAGGGTCATGGAAATGAGGAAATAAGACAGGTAAGGCAGCCTTGATAGAGATCGGGACATTAACACCAAGCTCCTTAACAAAATATATCATATACCATAACTTAGAAAATTCATAACTCGCAGCCCCCATACAGACGAGGTAAGTAGGCTTAGAATCATAAAAACACAACAAGACAACAATACAATTCTCATATACTCCCCAATTCTCAGGACAACAAAACTTCAAAGGCTTAGCCTCTGTAATATTCCGAGTTAATTTTAGTAAACTATCCCAAAACCCAGACATCACATAGAACCCCTGGAGGTTCTCATATCTTTCATACACAGAAACCAAAAACAAAGTGAAGAACTGAATTTCATCTCTTATCACAACAACAGACATGATATAGAGGCTTAGAACATGCCTGGAGAAGCACTGCAGAACTATCATAGAACCCTTCGCCTGCTTGATAGATTTTTGTTCTGCTCTGAGCTTCATGGATGCCTTCAATACCATATTACCAACCTTCTTGTTACCACCTTTAACCTTCATAACATTCCTCATGCATCGGCACTATTTCCAACACCCATCTGACATCAACTTGGCTACCACCCACATTTAGTGTCGTCATTATGTGGTGTGGGTGGTAGTACCCACCATCCTCTCTGCATGTCCACATCAACTATCTGTGTGGTGCACACGATCTCTTGGCACCTCACCATTTGTATTAACCACTTGGTGCCTCAATCGGGGATCCTGAGTATCATCATTATCCCTGTTGAAAATTTCCTGCAAAGGCTGTAGCTCCTCCTCCTTTACAATTTTGGCTCAGTCAACGTCCGCTTTCTGCCTTCCATGAGTACAACCCCAGTTCACCAAGTAGTCAGGTGCTTCATTCCCAGATCTGCGAATATGGGACGAAATAAGGTATCCAATACTTGGGAGAAGTTCTTTGATTTCCTAAATTAGATAAGTTGTTTGCCAGCTTCGACTACTTTTCTCCTAGCCTGTCCCCTACTGCAACTTCTGCATAACCCCAATTACCATGGTCGAATCCCCCTCTAATATAATCCTATGATATTGTTCTCTTAAAACTATCAGTAAACCTTGTTTGACTATTGTGAGTTCCTCTTCGTTATTTCTAGCGAATCCCAAATATGTTGCATAAATTCTCCTTACCAAACCCTGTGAATCACGAAATATACCACCTGCTTCTGCTTGACCAGGATTACCTTTAGAGGCCCCTTCGTAATTAAGCTTAATAAATCCTTGCTGTGGAGCATTGAATTTGTCCTTCGGATGACTTCCCAGAGGTTTTTGTTTCCATGAGGTTGGGGCGAGTGGAGTATAAAAACTCAGAGATAAACATAAATATGTATATATTATTGATAAGATAGATGAGATGATTTACAATTGGGAGAGACCAAGGCTTAAATACAACCTTGTGGTGTCTCTTGGTGAAGGGGCATGATCTTTGATCATGCCCTTTTGCCTAATAAAACCTAAGGAAACCTAAGACAATTACATTTAATAATAACTAATAATTTGTACATAACATTGCCTTCCTCTCAAAAGATGCTTTTTCTTCAAAGCGTACATAACAACAGATGTTGTTGATGAAATTCTTCGGTCTCCCAAGAGGCTTCTTCTTCCGGTAAATCCTTCCACTTGATTAAGTATTATGTGATTACACAAGATCAGAGCTTCTTTTCTCTGGTGGATATGATAGTTTTTGGCTCTAAAATGACCATTCCTTCTTAATCTCAAAATGGAAGTGTTGTTTGTGCTAACTGATGGTCACCAAGTTCCCTTTTTAGGAAGGATACATGGAATATGTTGTGAATACGACATTTATCTAGAAGGCTTAAGCTCTAAGCGACTTGGCTGATACTTTTGTTGGTTTGATATGGTCCATAGAACTTTGGTGCTAATTTATGTTTCCATTTTTGTTTCAGGGACAACTTCTTGTATGGCCGGAGCTTGACAAATACCCTTTCTCCAACTTCAAATGATCTCTCAGTTCTATTCCAGTCAGTCTATTGTTTCATACAATTTCGTGCATTATTTAGATTTTCTTTTAGGATCTGGAAAAAATTTTGGTTTTCTTCTAGTTGGTTTTTAACTGTTGTTATATTTTTCTGGATTGAAGCTAGATATTTCCATTTTGGGGGTTCATATCCATATAAATCTTGGAATGGAGTCATTTTTTCGATGTATGATAAGTAGAATTATACCACAATTCAGCGAGATGCAACCACTGAACCCACTTATTTTGTTTTGTTGTAGCGTAACGACATAGGTAAGCTTCCAAACATTTATTGACAACCTCTGTTTGTCCATATGTTGGCGGGAGGTAAGTGGAGCCCATGTTTAGGTAGGTTCCTATATGGATGAAAAATTCTTTCCAAAAATTACCCTTAAATTTAGCAACTCTGTCACTCACAATGTCTTTCGGGAACCCGTGTAGTTTATAAATATGTTTGCAAAATATCTTAGCAATGTTCTTTGCAGAGTTTGTTTTCTTTATAGCAATAAAGTTAGCATATTTAGTGAATCTGTCAACTACTATGAAGAACTTATCATTTCCATCAAATACAGGTAACCCTTCAATAAAATCCATTTATATTTCTTCCCATTTCTGATTCGGGATGTTTAAGGGGTGAAGTAATCCAAGAGTCATAGTATTTTCACTTTTATTTCTTTGACATTTGTCACATTCTGCTACATATTTCTAAATATCGTGACTCATACCCTTCCAAAATAATGATTGACATGCATTGTAGTAAGTTTTTAAAAATCCTACATGCCTGGATGACAGAGAATCATGTGACTCCTTGAGTATCTTTGATATAAACAGAGAATTTGAGTTCAGATAGATTCTTCCCTTGTACCATAAGATATCCTTCTTCCATTCAAATTTTGAGTTTCCTGGGAGATTATTGATTATAGCAGACCTTTCTAGATATTTTGCGTACTCACTTCAGATCTCATTAAGCCATTCAGGAACAACAAAAGAGACTACAAGTAGTGTTGGTTCTTCATCCTTCCTAGATAGAGCATCTGCCACTATATTGTATTTTCCCCTTTTATGTAATATCTTCATGTTGAAGGTGGAAATTTCTTCAATCCACTTTTGTTGTTCTTCAGAAAGTTTTTTTTGTTGGAGGAGGTGCTAAAGACTGTTATGATCCGTTCAGATGGAGAACTTACTCCCCAACATATATTGTCTCCACTTGGCCAATGCGTTCATAATTTCAATCATTTCCTTTTTGTATGTGGATTTAAGATGCTCTCATTTATTAAGCTTCCTTCTTTAAAAAGTTATTGGATGCCCTTCTTTCATTAATACTGCACCTATACTGAATCCAAAGGCATCACACTCGATGATAAATGGTTTAGAGAAACTAGGAGTCGCCAATACTGGGGCATTAGACATTACTTGCTTCAATTCTTCAAAACACCTTCCTGCTTCCTCATTCCATTGAAACAAATTCTTCTTTAAAAGATTTGTAAGAGGCGCAGTTCTGTGCGCATAGTTTTTAATAAATCTTCGGTAGTATCCTGTTAATCCTAAGAACCCTCTTAGCTTTGATATACTAACTAGTTTAGTCCATTCCTTTATAGCCTTGATTTCAGAAGGGTCCACTTTTAATCCTTCATGGGATATTATGTGTCCAAGATATTCTACTTCTTCTTTTCCAAAGGTGAATTTGGATTTCTTAGCATAAAACTAATTCTCTTCCAATAGCCTAAGAACTTTATCCAAATGCTGCAGGTGCTCCTTCCAAGCTTTAATGTAAATTAAAATATCATAAAAAATAATAGTACAAATTTCCTAAGATATGGACGAAATAATTTGTTCATAGTAGCTTGGAATGTAGTTGATGCATTTGTTAACTCGAAGGGCATTACTTTAAACTCGTAGTGCCATTAATGTTGTTATCATAACCCTCATCCTACCGGTTTAGCAAAAAGATAACTTGAGGTAAGAAAATAAATTAACCTTTAGAAATGTAAGCAGACCGAATAAATATAAGGGAAGCATGCAAACCCCCCCCCCCCCCCCCCCCCTTATATAAAGAATGTGGACAAAAGGAGTTAATGTCTCATTACAACCAAGCAAAGGAGAGGTTGCGGGCCATACATGTGACAACTTGAGTAGCGCCGCCACGTGGAAGGATTCCAGGGGTACCAAGGCTGATATAAGGAGGGAGGAGCTATACCCCCCGGAATGCATGGCGTCACAGGTTGGTGGGGGCAGGTTTTGATCATTTCGTGGGGTGGTGGTGCATCATGAAGGGACTTCACAAGTCCCCGCCGTAACTCTTCAGTGGGCCCCTCGAGACTAACAGGTGGCACGAGCAAAAGTAGAGGTAAGGTAAGTTAGGAAAGCCGGTACACGACCAGTACCGGTATTTCACCTGGCACGTGGCTCACACCTACTTGACTCCTGGTAGCCAACAGCCTAATTCCACGTACCTCAGTGTCGACATCCTTATGACATCAACCCTCCAAGTTGTTACCCAAGCCTCATTTTTCATAAATCTATAGCCTGTTTAACCCTGTCTTACCCCCATTTTTGGTAAAATACTTATTTTTACGAACTAGCTGAACAGTTAAGCTTGGATTACAGCACCAGGTCACTTTCAACCCCCGCGTCGCTTTCCCTCTTGGGTTTTCCTCACTGGTTACAGGTATTTTGTCATTCTCACATCTTATAGTTTTCCTTTCGCTTTATTTTTCAAAACGATCATCGTGAGATTCAAGTCCAGAAAATATGAACCTGAAACTGCTCAAGCCCGTGAAGTTAGGGCCGTCCCTGGACCTAAGCCTCTCATTGACACACAGGCTCGTATCCACGACCCGCAGTACCCTTTCAGTGTCTCTCATGTCAGACCTGACGTGTTAGAAAGCCATGTGAAAGGCCAAGACTAGTTCAGAGTCGTTCGGTCTGGCCTATATTACCAAATTTTTCCACCCACCTTTCCAGACTCCGAGTTCATATGTTGGCTCAGAGATGCCTACGATGAACACATGGATGTATTTCTTTCAGCTCAGGAAAATAGGGTTTTACGTATATCCCCTGAGCTCATTAAAGAAGCCCTCTTTTTTCCTCACAACCAAGAGTATGTCGATTTCACAGAGATATCCCTGTCTTGTCAATTTTCCAAATTACCCTAGAAATAGCAGAGTGAATTCCTCATTTCCATCTCAGACTCTCGTCTCACATCTATCCCGTCTTCGGATATGGTTCCCTTGACTGCATTCACAGATAACCTCCAAAATATTCTCACTTTCATCTCAGGGTTGCTAGGTCTCAGAGAGGTCGAGAGGGTGTCGAAGGAATGCATAGCCCTCCTTTGGCTCATGCCCCAGCTAGGTGTTGTTTTGGATATCCCCACTTTCTTGGCCTTGGCCATTCAAACCCAGTTTCAAGAACTACCCACTTCGGGGGATTTCCATTTCTGTTCAGTTGTGTTTTACCTCTTTCTGTTTGAGCACGTGGAAAATTTCTAAGCTTTGGGCCTCGAAAAACTCTCAAGAATGAATAACCAGCCAAGAACTTTCTTTGAGTGGAATGTCTCAGTACGTCAGCAGCCTAATGGGAGGGGTTACTTAAGGTTTTTGAACGAGTTCATGACCATTTTCTACACCATACTTCACGAAAACCCCCCACCCAAGATTTTTCTCAAGCAGAAGGATTGGCTACAGTTTGGTGATGAGGAGAGCACAGGGGACTGGTACCTGTTTGAAAATTACACTAAGATCAGAGTCAATGGTGCAGATGTATCCCCCTATTTCCTATTGTTTTTCCCTGCTATGCGGGTTTTCACACTTGAATACATACGTCAAACCCTCAAAGTGAACCAGTTACACTTTGTCCCCATGAAGAAAGGCTACATCCTTAAGCTCCCGACCACCATCAGCCCTTTTACTGTAAACTCGAGACAGACCCTCTCCACAATGGAGATGCTACTTCAGGAGATGGATTTAGTGCAGGGGAAATTTTGGCCCTATGACCCGAAAGGAATCCTCTCTAATAGGAAAACAAAGATTAGGTCCACTTCATATGTGCATGAGACTAGGCCCTTCATTGAATTGAGAGTTAACCTTGACACTTGGCCTTTGGCTTCGCAGGTGGAGGCCGAGTCTTCGGCTGTAGAAGGAAGGGGCAACATCGCTTTAGCGGGTACAGGAAGGAAAGGGTAGACTAACGAGGCCTATTTTTCAAATGAACCAGAAGGTTTGGATGTAGGGGAGGTGTCCCATCCCTCCAAGAAACATAGAATTGATGATGTGGATATTATCTAGGATGAGCCGCCGCAAGAGGAGCTAATCCGATATGGGGAGCCAGATAAGAGCAAGGCTAGTTTCAGAGTAAATTATGATGGCACTTCCTCTTCGGAACCCTCTGGGATATCACAGGCCGTTTTAGTAAATAGAGCCGAAGTAAGAGAATAAATTGGAAACACAAACTAGACAGTAAGGGAGAAACTCCGAGAAAAATTGATCGGGTTCGTGGATAAGTATCATACCCGGCTCACCTCAGAGATGGATATGGATAAAGAACAGTTGATAATAGCTATCACGGAGGCAGTGCTAGACCCCACTACTGATGAAGTCAGCTACCGAGCTTTGGAGGTTGTTGTGAATCTATCAAAGGTCCCTTTAACTGACAAACTTGGCCTTCACCAATGCATCGGGGACGTGGTGAGGGACAAGGTTGTGAAGCTTGCGCTCGCACTAAGGAAGCTGGAAGAAAAATAAAAAGAGGTATTAGAGAACCAAAAGAAATAAAGGGCTAGTGCCAGGGGCATCAGCAACAACCTGCACCATCTCAGAAGGATGATGAGTGAAAAAGGAAGTGAAAAAGAAGGAATCTGGAAGAAAATAATCTTGGATTTAGAGGTCGAGAACTCTGAGTTAAGGAGGAGATTCAACATCCCCCGCGGGGAAGATATACAACCTAAGGAATTAGCCCAGGCAGAAAGAGAGAAATCAGCCCTCACCGATACCATTTCTTGGGAAATGGATGAGAATGCGAAAATGGCTACAGAAATGGTTTCCCTCAGACAGAGATTAGCTGAATTTCAAGTGAAATGGGACACTCATGTCTGCGTGCCTCCAACTTCCAATACACAGGTGCCATTCCAACACATTTAACCAAGGCTCTGTTAGACCTACAAGTCTTAGAAAATCAAGCCCATACAGCATAACAGAGGATTCAGGAGTTGGTAGCTAGGTTGGAACAAAATGATAAGGTAATAGCAGCCATGCAAGAAGAGGTGGATGGAGTGAAGAGGGAGAAGCTGCAACATGAAAAGGTCATCAAGGATCTAAAAAATCAGATGAAAGAAAATGCAACCCTCCTGGAAGCCAGGCGCCTCATCTGGAATGACATCATATCGGAGGCAAGGAAACATTGGAAGCATATCATGTTAATGGATGATCAGAAGATTGTTGTCTGATTGTTCAAAGGGAAGTTGCAGGAAGGACAAGCGGAAGTCGAGGCAAAGGTGGTCATGGCCAAGAAGTATATCACTTACCTAAATGGATTGGACTCTGAAGAGTTGGTTGTCTAAGGGATTGAAGACCATTTCAAGGGAGTGATGGAAATCAGAAGGGTAATTGAGAAAGAGACTGTGTGTGTAAATGCATTGAGTGGTTTGGAGCATGTTTCCAAGGGAGTGGAGAATTTTGAGCAAGAGTGGGATAAGCTGGTGAAAGAAAGCCTCCCATCGTGCTGGGATCCTACAACTGTCACATTTTCAGGGCTAACTGATTACGAAGAGAAGCTGACAACTGTTATGAATCAGACCAATCTTCCCTATGAGAAAACCACTTGCCTGAAAGCTGAAACTATAATTGTTTCCCTAGGCAAGGAGATTTCCCTTCTCTGTTATATCAAATAGCGCTTGGCTGTCCACGTGGATTACTCGGAATTGACTAATATACAAGCCTTAGTGGAGATTTTTGCCACTATGCCCCCGCCAGGGGTGACCATATGGTAGAAATGCAGCGAGTATGTAAATGTACCAGTCGCCACACCGTCCCTCTAGTCCCCACCTCATCAAAAGCATAAATCTGGTTCATTCGTGTCATGGGTGCTTCCAACTCAACCAACAGCTGCTACGCCCCGTTTCTCTAAAAAGTGATGCTCATGATCCGGCCCTAGTGGCCTTTTTACTTGTTATTTTTACGTTGTAATATCGGGTGAAATCTTCATTTCACCCTATGCATTTTTATTTTATATTTAAGTTGTTTTGTTTTCGGTTGGCGCCTTTGTTAAGGCCACAAAAAATATGATGAGAGGCGTTCTTCCTCATCATCAATTTTGATTTTGATAGAGACAAGCAACAAAAAATATATTTCTGTAAACAAATATTGGTCTAAAATATATGTTGCTAATAGTCAGCAAGGGATTACAAAAGAAGCAACTTGAGTTTATGCAAGGGTTCCAGATTTTCTAGAACAGAGACTGTTAGTCGTAAATGCTCCTTTTTATAAAGTTTTTAAGGTCTTCTCATAGTGTATATTGAAGAATCCCGCTGGGAAATCAAAGTGTATTATTATATTATGAGATGGATTCCTGGTGAGTTCAGTCACAATTTGTATTCTCTCAGTTATGCTCTAATACAAACATTTTTCGGCATTTTATCACTCTCTTTATATTACAAGCTATCGGAATGTGAGCGCTTGATTAACTGGGTGTGAATTTATCTGTCAAAGGATACTCATGTCTATTGGTCTATGGCATTTTAAATATGTCTCGAAGCTTTGATATTATGTTCATATGTTACATCTCATTTACTCGCTTTTCTTCTGATATTAGTTGGAGATAGATTCTTATATGATAATAAGCCTATCTGTAGTTAATACTCTCTTAATTTGCTGTTGTTGTCACCGCACTTATTGTGTTACTATTGGGCATTATTGCTGGTTTATCTCTCTGTTCCTAATATCTCGGTCCCACCTTATGAAGTTTTAAAAATTGTTTCTAAATAAGAGGATTTATATCCCTGACCATGGAAAGTTTTTCTGAATCCTTTTTGCTCTAAGATGTCCTAAGCATTGGTATTTCACAACTCAGGGCTATCTCTAGGAGCTACAACATCTTTTTGGTGCCGTTACTGGGGAACGAATTTGAATATCTTATCCTTGGGTACGACAAGAACATTCACCCTTCAAAACTAGGTGAGCACGAAGGGTTGAGAGTTGTAGATCCCTCACCTTGGCGACTCCACTGTCCTTTGAAGTATAAAATTCATTTGTAGTCCTGGCTTATCAAAATCCCCACCTAAGGTCAGATACCTCTCAGTTGAGAATGTCTTCCGTATCCGACCTAGAGAAGATATTATTCAAAAGAATCTGAAAAGAAAAGCAAGCCGCTCATTCTGACATACCCAGATTCTCTCTCGAAGACTCCCCATCTTCCTCACAGCAAGCTCAAGCTCAAGGCCCTAGTTCCACTATGAGAGTCCTTGAATACCCACAATATAATCCGTTCCTTGAGCAATCAGAGGTAAAATATGAAACTGAGTCAATATATATCTCGAGATTTTTCTTTCATCCAACTCTTGAAGCCGAAGAGATAAAGCAGGTAACCATCTCTCATATTTCATTTGTTCAAGAAAATCCACAGACTGCCATTCAGTTTACCCCCATTTCCATTCAGCCAAATATTCCTCTTGCTACACCTCATCCCATGGTGGTTCCTGGATTTTTATTAAATAAATATGCCCCCCTAGCCTTACCCCAAATCCTAAATGACATGCCCCAAGACTACATGACGCTCTTACCCAGGTTTACCGGTGAGGACAGCAGTGCTACGTGTGGAGCGATAAAAAGGTGTCTTTGTAACTCCTAATTACCTCACATTAATTGTCAACCCAGGGACGACTTTTTGTTTCAAGAGTGTACTCAGTCTGAGGCGGCTATTTACTCAAGAGTAATGTTTGTGAAGATGTAGTATAGAAATACAAATGCGGAAATAATAAATGCTTGAAAAGAAATCTGCTTGAAAAGAAATCTAATTACAAATGACAGAAATGTAAAGACTACACTACAGCAACCTTGCTAGACATCGATTAGGGACGCAGTAGTAATAAATCTTTCCCCTAGAAATCGATGTGAGATGACCAAATCTGGGGACCTGGAATGATTAGCTCTGCCCTCTACAGTTTAGAGATCTCAAAGCAAGTGAAAACAACTCAAAGGAAATGAAATCTAAAACGCAAACTGGAAAGGAACAACAATCTAAAAGCAATGAACATGAATTGAATAGCAACGTAAAATAAACAGTGAATTCAATTCATAACCAAGCAAACTAGATTTCTACTCTTTAATCCTGTCGACAGCCACGCAACAATCAACTATCGTAATTCATAAACAAAAGGAATAACAACTGGAATTAGATACAGAAAAACAACATTTCATAACAATTGAATCATGAATCATGTTTCTTGTAAAGAATGGAATAACAATGACTCTGTATTTGATCCAATTAGCAATAACTCAATTCTTTAATTGTAATAAACGAACTTCACACAACAGAAATAAACTAATAGAAATACAAACAGCAGATTGCTCCACCAGGGCCGGGCCCTCAACCACTGGTGAAGCGTTGCTGTGCTTTACTCCAGCGCTTGAGAAATGGAACAACAGTGAACTCTTTTATTAATCAGGCATTAATAATGTTTACAAACAGCTCACACTCTCTTAACAAGAGCCAATGCACAATAATGCAAATTACAATAAGAAAAGTCTCTCCATCCCCCCATACACAATACATGCTTCTCCTTTTATAATCAGAAGGTGGAGAAATTAAATAGCAAATAGGATCTCTAATAATAATATTGAATTTCTTCCAACCAATTGATCAACAATAAAATAGATTTACATCCCTCTTTTAACAACAGCAAGTCGAATTTGGCTTTGTAGCTGAGATTTGGAGGACGGCCGCAACCACAGATCTGAGAAAATCGTGCTCAAAGAACCCTGCGTTTCTCTCATTACAAGCCGAATTTGGGCAAACCGTTCTTTGTTAAAGTTAATTGGGTCCGTTCTGAACAAAACCCATGTTCCAGATTTTCCAGATTCGTCTTCATTTGCTCAGAATCTCAACCGCAAAACTGTCACTCCTTATTCCAGCGCATTTCTGAGTTGGCACTTTTAATGATCAAATCTTCAATCTGGAAATTACCTTGGAGGCTAAAAATGGTGGATAATGTTATAACCAACTTATTAAAACTATCATTGATAAAATAATTCATAATCATCAATTTATTATAAATAAAGGAGAATAAATAATATTCATTCATAAGAGCATAAATCATTATAAAATGGATTTAAATAATAAATTATAATAAATGACGTGATGAAGAATGGTAGAAATGGGTGGAATAAGCATTCACAAGTGATAATAATAATGGCATATTAACGGCCCAACACTACGCAAAAACATCTGGAATATTTATGTGCTTTTGCAGAGAACTTTAATGTTGAGCATCTAGATGTGGTACTGAGATTATTTGTCCAATATTTGGATGGAGAAGCTCATAAGTGGTTTAGGACTCTTGCAGACCGCTCCATCACTAATTGGGAAGAGATGGAAAATGCTTTCACCAAAAAGTGGGGAGAAAAAATGGATCATGGCTATTGCCTCACAGAGTTCAACGCACTGAAGAAAAAGCATAATCAAGATGTGGGTGAGTTTATAAAGAGATTTAACAAACTATACACCAACTTGTCGGCCGATATGAAGCCCCCCTAGACGGCTGCTAAGGTAGTGTTCGTAGGAGCTTTTGAATTTGAGTTCAGTTTCACTCTAAGGGAGAGGAAATCAATTTCTTTGGATCAAGCTCAAACTGATTCACTAGAGGTAGAAGCTAATTTTGCCTCTACATGGAAATCGAAAGGAAGGTTGGATCATGATTTCATGCGAAGGAGTAAAGAGGAAGCCTCTTCTTCTAACCAAGATAGAGAGGTCGCATATTATAATATTGAAGAGATGAATAAAATGATTAATAATTTGTCAAGAAAATTGGTGAAACTTGAGTTAGAAGCAAAGAATGTCTCATCCCATCCATCCCAGACTGCTCCTAACTGAGGATATAATCCGCAATACCGAAAGTCACCACTACAGATATTGTAGAGAGATAAAAAAGAGAAACAAGACCACATACATCCCCCTTTGTAC
This sequence comes from Pinus albicaulis, assembly GCA_034641835.2. Classification (NCBI taxonomy): domain Eukaryota; kingdom Viridiplantae; phylum Streptophyta; class Pinopsida; order Pinales; family Pinaceae; genus Pinus; species Pinus albicaulis. The sequence continues at coordinate 1,396,933,562 of CM076580.1, forward strand.
CTGGAAGGGAAAATGGAAGGTCCTGCTGAGGAGGTTCCTGATGGAAAAGATGACCAATACTTCACATATTCAGAGGGAAGGGAAGTCGAGATTTCTATGCTGGAAGAAGAGTAGGAGGATACATCGAACCTTTCTGCTGATCCTGATATTAATGACTATTGCAGGCGATTCGTGGATTTCATGCAAGCCCAATTCCACAAGAAGTATGACCTTCAGTATTCCAAGAAAAGAACACGTACTCAAGATCAAGAAAAAGAGTCACCTCCCAAGGATTCGGCTCTCCCCAAGGCTGATAACAAAGGCAAGAAACCTGTGGAAGAACCCTCAAGACAGAAAGGTACTCCCGCATCCTCATCCAAGTCGGTACCCGACCCTCTTACTCACTCTAAAGGTATGACCATTGACAAAAAGCCCCCTATCCTTATCAAAGAATAAAAAGAAGCCTTAGTTGAAAAGGGGCCCACTATGTTTAATCTCCAAAAAGAGCTTGAGAAAGTGAAAATCCCTGTTCCTTTAGTTGAAATCCTACAACAACCCTCCTATAAGGCTCAGGTCTCTTAGTTCATGCTTCCTCATGGGGTAATTTCACCCCCAGATTCTCTTAACCTTCAAGAAGAAAGGCGCGTGGTAGTTTTTGGCCCCCATGTAGAAGAATTAGACTCTGCAACCCCACCTTTTTACATCTCCCTAGTCATCCATGATTTGTTGTTACATAATTGTATGTTGGACTCGAGGGCCTCACATAATCTATTACCTCTCTCAGTCATGGAACAACTAGGATTGTAGATCACCCATCCCTACAAATACCTCTATTCATTTGATTCCAAACGAGTAAAATGTCTCAGGATGATTAAAGATCTTGTGGTAAACTTGGCTCAAATCCTGGCAAAGAGTGTCGTCGTGGACATAGTAGTTGCTGATATCCCAGCCTGTTTTGGAATGCTTCTATCCAGATCATGGGGTACTAAGATTGGAGGGTCGATCAAGCTATATCTCACTTATCCAACTATTCTAGTGTTTGGAGGACAAGAAATAAGGCTATATAGGGAATCAAGATTTGTGAAAATGGTGACCAAAGTCGATGGCTCAGTAAATTCCCCGATGTATAACAAAGAAGGGGATTTTTCTTGTCTTATGTTGGAGGAGGACCAAGATTTTTTGCAGGAACCAACATTCAAATTACTAAAGTCACAATGCTCCTCAAGTGATGATGATAGGGGAATGTGGACCTTGCACTTTTATGGAGCGCATTCAAGGGAAGGAAACGAAGTAGGAGTGATTCTAATCTCCCCTTCTGAACAATTAGTACCTTTATCTTTTAAATTAGAGTATGAGGCCACCAATAATGTGGCTGAATATAAAGCACTACTTCTAGGCCTACAAACTACAAAGAATATAAATATTCGCAGCCTTAAATTATTTGGAGACTTTGAGCTGGTGGTGAGATAGATTAAAAATCAATGCCAAGCCAAACATCCTCAGCTAAGGGATTACAAAAACGAAGTGTGGGACCTAGTGGAGAATTTTTTCTTAGCATTTAACATACAGTTTATGCTGAGAGATTAGAACAAGATGGTAGATTCACTAGCTGTGGCAGCGAGCAATTTTTGTCCACCTTAGAATCCACTTCTGAGATATGAAGTGGAGGTGCGTTATCGCCCGTCCATCCTGGACAACGTCAAACACTGGCAGGTGTTTGAAGATGAAGAGTAGATGAAACACTTCATGGAAACTATTGGAGAGTTCTCTAACTTGGTTATCGATACCGGGGAGGAAGAGGAAACTGAAGAAAAGCCCCAAAATCAATGGAAAGAGACGGTGGCTGGTCACAAAGTGCTGTACTTGAAAGGAAATGTGATCCCCAGAGGTTTAGTACTTGGAGAGGTTGTTTGATAAAAATGACGTTCCTCTCAGCCCCAATAAGCTGACACCGGAAGCTCAGGTAGAAGATGTTAACGTTGGGATGGAAGAAGATCCTAAGGTAGTAAAATTATCTAAAGGAGTCCCGGAAGAACACAGAGAAAGGTATGCACAGCTGTTTCACTCCTATAAGGATGTTTTCGCTTGGTCCTACCAAGATCTTAAAACATTTGACATAAGTATCATCCAGCACAAGATCCCACTAAGGGCCGATGCCAAGCCACATAAGTAGAAGCTAAGGCAGATTAACCCTTTGCTGCTTCCCGCCATAGAGAAGGAAATCAAGGAGTTGCTGAAGGCTAAGATTAATGTACCTCTGAGGTATTCAGAATGGATGGATAATTTGGTACTGGTCCGAAAGAAGAATGAAAGATAAGGTTGTGCGTAGACTTTCAAAATTTAAATAGAGCATCCCTTAAAGAGAACTACCCTCTGCCCAAAATGGATCACATCTTGCAGAAGGTGGTCGGATCCTCTCGCATGTCCATGATGGATGGTTTCTCGGGATACAATCAGGTGGCAGTCCTTCCCGAAGACCAAAAGAAGATGGCATTCACCACCCCATGGGGCACTTTCATGTATGCTCGAATGCCTTTCGGTTTGATAAATGATGGAGCCACTTTCTAGACGGTGATGGACATCGCGTTTATAGGAGAACAAGACAAGTTTATGGTGGTATACCTAGATGATATCACTTTCTTTTCGAAAGATAATTTTGAACATGTTCAACACCTGTACCGGACTTTCGAAAAATGTTGCAGGTATGGTCTGTCCCTAAATCCTCAAAAATATATGTTTGCTTTAGAAGAAGGAAAATTATTGGGCCATATCCTAACTAAAGCAGGAGTAAATATTGACCCAAAAAGGGTGGAAGTGATCAATGACATATCCTTACCTCGTAATAAGAAAGAAGTTCAGGATTTCTTCGGGTGCATAAATTTTCTGAGAAGTTTCATCACGAACAACGTAGAAAAGTTCAGCATATCACCGAAATGCTTAATAAAAGAAAAGAGGTGAAATGGACGAATGAGTCAAGAGAGGCTTTTAATAGAATCAAGAGTGCCTTTGCAGAAGCTCTAGTATTAACATGACCAGATTACAGTAAGCCATTCATGATTTTCTCATTTGCCTCCCTACATACTGTAGCCGCAGTACTCTTATAGAAAAATGAGGAGGATTATGAACAACCCATCACCTTTTTTAGTGAGGTACTTCGAGATGCTGAACTAAAATACAAAATTCTAGAGAAACAGGCATATGCTTTGGTGAAGTCCTTAAAGCCATTCTGGATGTATGTCCTACAGTCCGCCATCACTGCTTTTGTACCTACAGCCACAGTTAAAGATATTTTGATTCAAGGGATAGTGAGGGCAAAAGGGGCAAATGGATCGCTAAGATCCAAGAATATGAACTAGAAATTCACCCCACAAAGCTCATCAAGGGACAAGGTCTAGCCAAGATTCTGTCTGAGTCTAACTGTCAAGCTTTAGGGATAAATCTATCCATGGGAATTGGGGAGTTGTCTAGAGATACGGAGGAACAGCCCGTGATAGAAATGGTCGTGCAGAAGACCCACATGAAGTATCTGATCAGTTTTTGGTATAAGGATATTGTGGAATATATTTTAACTCTCAGGTGTCCTCCAAACTTTGATAAGGGTAAATATCGAACGTTGAGGTTGAAGTCGCAGAAGTATATCATTGGAAATGGTCGAGTATATTGGAAATATCCCTCGGGAATCCTGCTCTTGTGCCTTACAGAAACGGAAGTGGAGGAAGTTATGGATGAATTTCATGAAGGCATTTGTGGAGGGCATTACAACTGGAGGTCTAAAGCACATAAGATATTGAAGGCAAGTTTCTTCTAGCCCAAATTGTTTGGGGATGTGCATGCTTGAGTCAGGGACTGTGTAAAGTGTCAGAGGTTTGCTGAAAAATAGAAATTTTCTCATTTACCTATGAACCCAGTACATATAGAAGAACCGTTTCAACAATGGGGGATAGATTTCATCGGGGAAATTCACCCACAATCTAGTGTCCAACATAAATGGATTCTAATCGCCACTGATTAATTTACCAAGTGGGTAGAGGCAATACCAACAAGGAACGCAACTGATGCAGTGGTGATTATGTTCCTAGAAGAAAATATTATATCCAGGTTTGGCTACCTGACTAAGATTGTGACAGATAATGCACAGGCTTTCAAGTCAGTAAAATTCACCAATTTCTGTTTGCAATACCATATTACCCTGGGGCACTCCACAACCTATTATCCTCAGGGGAATGGACTGGATGAGTCTTCAAATAAGACATTAGTGAGGGAGTTAAAGAAAACTATAAATGAAAGTCAGAAAAATTGGGATTCCCGGCTAAAATTCGCATTGTGGGCGAACATAATCACAAATAAACGATCAACAGGCAAGTCCCCATATGAATTAATCTATGGTAGAGCAGCAGGTTTTCCAATCTAGCTTGCCTTGCTTGTGGCTAGGTTCCTTCAAGATAGTCAGGAAGAGCCCAAAAATCTTACCAGAAGAATAAATCAATTGGTCAAGTTAGAAGAGACTTGGAGCCAAGTAAATGATCGTTTAGTAGAGTACCAAGAGAAAATGAAAAAAATGTTTGACCAACGCGCCAAAGACAAATAAATGCAATCAAGGGATTTAGTACTAAGGTGAGACATTAGGAGAGCCGACAAAGGTAAACATGGAAAGTTTGACCCCCTGTGGTTTGGACCTTTCAAAATTGCCGAGGTCAAAGGAAATAACACCTTCACTCTGGAGAATTTGGAAGGAGATGTGATTGAGACGCCCGTAAATGGGCAGCTCCTGAAGCCCTATTTCCAAAGTTGATCCAAGTCCCAGAGACCTCTATATTATAATGTGTATATATTTGTCATTTATACTTTCATAGTTGATGTTTGTTTCACCATGTGAATGTTTGAAATTTTTGAAGAGACTCGAGCTTTCAAAGAATGAGTTGCAAGAGGTCTGTGAAGTTCTCGACATGTCTGAGGATGAACGTGTCGTCCCAAGGTGGAGCCAATGTTGCTATCATAACCCTCATCCTACCGGTTCAGCAAAAAGATAACTTGAGGTAAGCAAAGAAATTAACCTTTATAAGTGTAACCAGACCAGATAAATATATGGGAAGCATGCAACCCCCCCCCCCCTTATATAAATAATGCAGACAAAGGAGTTAATGTCGCATTAAATCCAAGCAAAGGAGAGGCTGCGGGCCATACATGTGACAACCCGAGTAGTGCCGCCACGTGGAAGGATTCCGGGGGTACCAAGGCTGATATAAGTAGGGAGGAGCTATACCCCCTGGAATGCATGACATCACAGGTTGGTGGGGGTAGGTTTTGATCATTCCATTGGGTGGTGGTGCATCATGAAGGGACTTCACAAGTCCCCACCAGAACTCTTCAGTGGGCCCCCTGAGACTAACAGGTGGTGCGAGTAAAAGCATAGGTAAGGTAAGTCAGGAAAGCTGGTACACGACCAGTACCAGTATTTAACTCGACACATGGCTCACACCTACCTGGCTCCTGGTAGCCAACAACCTAATGCCAAATGCCTTAGTGTCGATGTCCTTATGACATCAGCGCTTCAATTTGTTACCCAAGCATCATTTTTCATAAATCTATAGCCTGTTTAACCCTGTCTTACCCCCATTTTTGGTAAAATACTTATTTTTACGAACTAGCCAAATAGTTAAGCTTGGATTATAGCACTAGGTCACTTTCAACCCCCACGTCACTTTCCCTCTTGGGTTTTCCTCATTGGTTATAGGTATTTTGTCATTCCCTCATCTTACAGTTTTCCTTCCACTTTACTTTTCAAAATGGTCATCGCGAGAGTCAAGTCCAGAAAGTCTGAACCTGAAACCCATCAAGCCCATGAAATTAGGGTCGTCCCTGGACCTAAGCCTCTCATTGACACACAGGCTCGTATCTGTGACCTACAATACCCTTTCAGTGTCTCTCATGTTAGACTTGACCTGTTAGAAAGCCATGTGAAAGGCCAAGACAACTTCAGAGTCGTTCGGTCTGGCCTATACTACCAAATTGTTCTACCTACCTTTACAGTCACCGATATCATATGTTGGCTCAGAGATGCCTATGACAAATGTAGGGATGTATTTCTTTCGGCTTAGGGAAATGGGGTTTTTAGTATATCCCCTTAGCTCATTAAAGAAGCCCTCCATTTTCCTCATAGCCAGGAGTATGTCGAGTTCACAGAGCTATCCTTGTCTTGTTAGTTTTAAAATTACCCTGGAAACAACAGAGTGAATTCCTCTCTTCCATCTCAGAGTCTCATCTCACGTCTATCCCGTCTTCGGATATGGTGCCCTTGACTGCATTCACAGACAACCTCTGGCCTGTTCTCACTTTCATCTTAGGGTTTCTAGGTCTCAGAGAGGTTGAGAGGGTGTCGAAGGAATGCATAGCCCTCCTTTGGCTCATGTCCTATCTAGGTGTCATTTGGGATATCCCCACTTTCTTAGCCTCGGCCATTCAATCCCAGTTTCAAGAACTACCCTCTTTGGGGGCTTTCCGTTTCTGTTCACTTGTGTTTTACCTCTTTCTGTTTGAGCACGTAGAAAATTTTGAATCTTTCGGCCTTGAAAAACTCTCAAGAACGAACAGCCAGCCAAGAACTGTCTTTAAGTCGAACGTCTCAGTACATCAACAGCCTAATGGGAGGGGATACTCAAGGTTTTTGAATGAGTTCATGACCATTGCCTACACCATACTTCATGACAACCCCCTGCCCAGGATTTTTCTCGAGTAGAAGGATTGGCTACAGTTTGGTGATGAGGAGAGCACAGGAGACTGGTATTTGTTTGACGATTACACTGAGATCAAAGTCTATGATGCAGAGGTACACCCTATTGCTTGTCGTTATTCCCTACTATGCGGGTTTTCTCCCTTTTTATTAGAGAACCAGAAGAAAGAAAGGGCTAGTGCCAAGGGCATCATCAACAACCTCCACCATCTCAGAAGGATAATGAGTGAAAAAGGAAGCGAAAAATAAGGAATCCGGAAGAAAATTATCCTGGATTTAGAGGTCGAGAACTCAGATTTAAGCAGGAGACTCAACATCCCCTGCGAGGAATATATACAACCTGAGGAATTAGCCTAGGCGGAAAGAGAGAAATCAACCCCCACTGATACCATTGCTGGGGAAAGGGATGAGAATGCGAAAACAGCTGCAGAAATGGTTTCCCTCAGACAAAGATTGGTTGAATTGCAAGAGAAATGGGACACTCATGTTTGTGTGCCTCCAACTTCCGATACAACAGGTGCCATTACAACACAGTTAACCAAGGTTTTTTCAGACTTACAGGTCTCAGAAAATCAAGCCCATACAGCATAGCAAAGGGTTCAGGAGTCGGTAGCTAGGTTGGAACAAAATGATAAGGTAATAGCGGCCCTGCAAGAAGAGGTGGATGTAGCAAAGAGGGAGAAGCTGTAACAGGAAAAGGTCATCAAGGATCTAAAAAATTAGATGAAAGGAAACGCAACCCTTCTGGAAGCCAGGCGCCTCATCTGGACCGACATCATATCGGAGGTAAAGAAATGTTGGATGCATATTATGTTAATGGATGATAAGAATATTGATGTCCGATTGTTCAAAGGGAATTTGCAGGAAGGAAAAGCGGAAGCCGAGGCAAATGTGGTCATGGCCAAGAAGTATTTCACTTACCTAAATGGATTATACTCTGAAGAGTTGGTTGTCTAAGGGATTGAAGACCGTTTCATGGGAGTGATGGAAATTAGAAGGGTAATTGAGAAAGAGACTACGAGTGTAAATGAATTGAGTGGTTTGGAGCAGGTTGGCAAGGGAGTGGAGAAGTTTGAGCAAGAGTGGGATGAGCTGGTGAAAGCAGGCCTCCCATCATGCTAGGATCCTGCAATTTCTGTTTTTTCAAGTCTAACTGATTACGAAGACAAGCTGACAGATGTTATGAATCAGATCAACCTTCCCTATGAGAAAACCACTCGCCTGAAAGCTAAAACTATAATTGCTACCCTAGGAAAGGAGATTTCCCTTCTCTGTCAGATCAAACAACGCTTGGTCGTCCACGTGGATTACTCAGAATTGATTAATATATAGGCCTTAGTGGAGATTTTTGCCACTATGCCCCCGCCAGGGGTGACCATATGGTAGAAATGCAGTGAGTATGTAAATGTACCAATCACCACACCATCCATCCAGTCCTCGCCTCCTCAGAAGCATAAAGTTGATTCGTTCGTGTAATCGATGCTTCCAACTCAACCGACAGTTGCTACGCCCCGTTTCTCTAAAAAATGATGCTCATGATCTAGCTCTAGTGGCATTTTTACTTTGTAATATCAAGTGAAATCTTCATTTCACCCTGTGCATTTTTATTTTCTGTTTAAGTTGTTTTGTTTTCAGTTGGTGCCTTTGTTAAGGCCACTACAGAGATGGTGAGAGGTGTTCTTCCTCATCATCAATTTTGGTTTTGATAGAGACAAGCAACATAAAATATATTTCTGTAAATAAATATTGTTCTAAAATATCTGTTGCTAACAGGCAGCAAGGGATTATAAAAGAAACAACCTGAGTTTATGCAAGGGTTCCAGATTTTCTAGAACAGATACTGTTAGTCGTAAATTCTCCTTTTTGTAAAGTTTTTAAGGTCTTCTCATAGTGTATATTGAAGAATCCCGTTGGCAAATCAAAGTGTATTATTCTGTTATGATATGGATTCCTGGTGAGATTAGTCACATTTTGTATTCTCTCAGTTATACTCTAATACAAACGTTTTTCGACATTTTATCACTCTCTTTATATTACAAGCTATCAGAATGTGAGTGCTTGATTAACTAGGTATGAATTTATCTGTCAAAGGATACTCATGTCTATTGGTCTATGGTGTTTTAAATATTTCTCGAAGCTTTGATATTATGTTCATATGTTACATCTCATTTACTCCCTTTTATTCTGATATTAGTTGGAGATAGATTATTATATGATAATAAGCCTATATGTAGTTAATAATCTCTTCATTTGCTGCCATTGTCACTGCACTTCTTATTTTGATAACTTTGTACTGTGTTTCATGTTCGTCCCTTCTCATAGCTTTTTAAATCCAGATTCATCTTCGATAATGTGCTTATAGACCCTTATTGGGTTACTATTGGGCATTGTTGCTGGTTTATCTCTGTTCCTGATATCTCAGTCCCACCTTATGAAGTTTTAAAAATAGTTTCTAAACAAGAGGATTTATATCCCTGACCATGGAAAGTTTTTCTAAATCCTTTTGGCTTTAAGATGTCCTAGGCAATGGTCCTTCGCAACTCAGGGCTGTCTCTAGGAGCTACAATAGTGTGTTTGGAACATAGCTTTTGGTATGTCTTCCAACCTGATTCTGATATAGTAATAGCTTGACCTTAAGTCCAATTTTGAGAAGTATATTGTGCCATGTAGTTCATATAGCATTTCATCGATAAAGGGAATTGGAAAATTATTTTTAATTGTTATCTTATTTAATCCTTTGTAGTCAATGCATAGCCGAAACAATCCATCCTTCTTTTTTACCAATATAACTGGAGCAGCATATAGACTCTTGCTTTTTGAGATGAACCCACATTTTAAAAGGTCTTGGATTATCTTCTTAATTTCAATCTTTTGGTGATGTGGATAGTGATACAGCTTGATGTTGACAGGGTCTGATCCTTTTTTGGCTTCTATTGCATGTTCAATTTCCCTATTAGGAGGCATTTTCATTGGTAGGTCATGGAATATTTTTTCATGCTTCTGATTTATCTCTTATACTTCTGGTGACCCTTCACTGATCATTTTTGCAGATAACATTTCTAACTGGTTACATTGTACTATATAGGCTGGCACTCATTTTCGAATAATTTTCGTCATATGGTATGACGATACGATTTGATTTTCTGGTGCTTGGAATCCATATAACTTGTGCTTCTGCCCTTCCCATTTAAAGCTTATAAATTGATTTTGATGGTTAGCAGAGTAAGTACCCATGCAGCATTGATTCCTAAGACTATTACCCACTCCTCCTAATGGTACGGTGTAGATTGAGATTCTAAAATTAAAGTCTTGACTGCAATTTGACCTTATGGCATCACTTCAATCTTGGAGTTACCATCGGGCCACCGATTACCATCATATTGCATGGAAACATAAAGATGTTGAGTGTTTTTTCCGCTTAAGTTGAATCTAAAAATTGTGGGTTCCCGTTTTTAGTGTCGATGAGAAACTATTACGTTGTTCTTTCCTTTAACACATTTCCTTTTAATTTTAGTGATCAAGGTTGTGATATACTCACATAGCTGATAATGACACCTGGGGAATTATTTCATCATCTAGTTCGAGAGAAATTTGGGGGTGTCTTCCATTACATCTACATATGATTCATCATCAAGTAGAGTCATTAGTGGCTTCACAGTTATACAGATTCATTGTCTCTTTCCCTTTATCACACCTATGATTGGGGTCCCACTTTTTTCCACAACATTTGCACTTGTCCTCTCTCATCATTTATATTTCCACATTAGATTTTTCTCCTTCACAAAGATGTGGGGGGACATATTTTATGCTATCTATATCTGCAGATTGAGGAAATATTCGTCTCGGATATACTCTTTGCATCTTTGACAAAAATAAATCTTCAAATTTCTTTTCAGCAGCTTTTTCTTTTTGTCTTGCTAGTTCTATCAATGTAATGTTGTGAAGCTCGAGCTCTACTTTTATATGGGTTTTAAGTCCCGAAATGAAAGATTGGACTAGACAAGATAATGACAATCCATGTACTCGTGTCGCTAAGGTCTCCCATTCTCGAGTGTCCTCATCCACATGTCCTTTTTGGCGCACTTTGATGAATGTTGAAAAGAACTCTTCTTCCTTGATACCTTGGAATATTTTAAAAAATGCATCCTTAAATTTCTCCAACAAATAGCAAGCATCGTCTTTTTCCACCACATATACCAATTATATGCTTCTCCTTCCATTTTCATGCAAGCGTGCTTAATTTTTTCGTCATCACTGTCAATGTCGTAAATCTCAAAATATTCTTTAGCTTTATTAAGCCATGCAATGCCACTTTTTTAGTCACTGTCGAACTTCGGTAGCTCGATTTTTACTCTTCGATGATATGCTGCTAACGGTGGAGCGAAAATGGGGTATCGATTAGTGAATGCATTCTAGAGCTGCTTATTTTGACAATTCACATTACTATCTTCTTGATGGTGTGGGGATGATGTTTTGGGAGAGTCGTTTTTTTCATGATGATTTGCTGAATTCCCTGAATTTTCTAAATTGCTCTGTTAATCATGTACAATATTCTGGAATATTTGTTCTTGCGTCAGCTTCATCTTGTCACAAATAGAGGTTAGCACCAACATTGCTTTATTATGCTTGTTTGGGGACTCGTTATGGTTTTTCCCAAATTTTCTTTCGATCCGATTTGTCATGTCTTGAAGTTTCTTGATATCGCCAGAATGTTCGGTAAATTTACCCTCCAGATCGACTAGTTTTTTGGTAAAGTCATCGGAATGATTAGTAATATTACTTTCAAGATCAATCAATTTTTTGTGGAAAACAACCATCGAAATTGATGCATCCATCAAGTGTGTATGTGGTGGAGTATATTTATCCAGCTTACTCTTTTACTTAATTTGATCCTAATAATTTATTTATTTATTTTTATTTTTTCTACTTAGCCCTCCTTTTTTATAATTAAATTATATTAATTGTATAATATATAGTTATAACATACCAATATTGTTATAATATATAACTATATTATAACAATTAATTATGTAATAATTTTAATACTTATACCAAAAATCGAAATTGAACTGATGCATTACCCGTGGCTTTATGATTTCGGTTTTGGAAAAAGAGATAACAAATGACAACATGATATTATGTTGATGAATGTGAGGTCTATTTGAACGTTGGGTGTCAAGTGAAGTGAGATAGTTTGTGATGAGAAGCAGTGGCAGAACGGTGGTCGGGGCAAAGGTGGACAGGACAGCGCGGGTGACAGTGTAAGGTGATGATGAGGATGTGACAACGGAGATGGAAGGCATATAGGACGCGATGACCGATATGACGGTGGAGTCGACGGTGAATGGAACGGTGAAGGCGGAGGTTAACAAAATGAGAACAATGGGCAGGAATTAGAAGTTAGAGGAATAAAGAACGCGGGTTTTACGGCGGAAGGTGGGGGAGATGACCAATGCGAAAAGAAGAATGGGCAGTGGAAAGTGGATGGCAGAACTGTGCATGCGGGGTGGTAGAAAATTAATACAGGAGGTTAGGTGCGTGGAATGACAAGAAAAATTTTGGATTGTGTGAACTGCGTGGATGGTAGTGTGCAGAAAAAAACCTTAGTCTACTTCTTGTCGGTTGATTGGCTAAGCCCCAATTTATTTGTAGAGAAAATATAGGGGCAAAGGTGGCAGAAGGTAACCCTTAGCAGCTGGATGACAACAACAAAATCCAAGGAGCGAACTCGCTCTGATACCAGATGGAGTATAAAAACTCATAGATAAACATGAATATGTATATATTATTGATAAGATAGATGATATGATTTACAATTGGGAGAGACCAAGGCTTAATACAACCTTATGGTGTCTCTTGGTGAAGGGGCATGATCTTTGATCATGCCCTTTTGCCTAATAAAAACAAAGAAAACCTAAGACAATTACATTTAATAATAATTAATAACTTATACATAACAGCGAGAATTTGGGGTTTTAGGTTAAGAGTAGCTAAAATACTACCCTCATTCCCATTAATTTTCCAGTCGTCTTCATGCCATTTCATGGCGAGGATAGTTTCTCTGATATTCTCGAGAACCACTTTCCATATCTCTTCAGGTTGCAGATACTCCTCTCTCAATGTTCTCTAGTTTCTTTCTTTCCAAATGGCCCATATGAGAAAGCCCATAGAGATTCCCCAAGGTCTGTTAATAACATGGCTTTTATTTCCTCCTTTTCTCCATACTTCAATTATATGCCTGATACTCCTGTTTTCCCTATCCGTTTGTTGAAAGAGGGAGGAGAGTTTTTTCCAAAGAGTCTCAGCAACAAAGTAGTGATTCAAAAAGTGTTTGATTGTTTCCACATTATTCTTACAAATCTTACAAGCCGACGGGCCATGCATTCCTCTCTTCTGCAATTGATCCCACGTAAGAATCTTGCCATGAATGACTAGCCACAGAAAGTATCCAATTTCCAACCAACATTTTTCCCACCATATTTTTTTCCAAATGGGTACAAATACATTTTGAATGTTATTTTACTTGATGTAATAGCCTTATTTTATTGTAAACATGGATTTCGTGCGATATACCGATCTGAGGAGATCCTCTCCCGTTGCTACTCTTAGTTTTCTAGAGTTGAGTTATTTCTCATAATTTTCTCATTGATAATTTTCTGGAGCATTCTGTCACTAGTATTTTAGCTTCCATTTTCTCCATTGAAGGTATGTCCCTTCATCCCAAAATTGTGCTACTGACCTAGTATTCGGCCTATTAGTGAATATAAAAATCTCCCCTAAATCAATTCGACTAAACAGTTTCTCCCGTTGTTGCCATGAGTCCTCCCAAAACCAAGCATTTTTTCCTCCCCTAATATCCCAGAAACTGTGTTCTCGAATGAGATCTCTATTTAGTGCTTCCAAGTTCCAAATAGTGGATCCTTTAGGGGTCATTTGAACTTTTAATTTACCTAAATTGTTTAAGAGCATTTTGTACTTCTGTTCCCAGATAGTTTTCCACAAATCTCTACCACCCTGTATCCATCTTCACCAGATCTTAGCTCCCATAACCTGATTCAACAAATATGGATCTCTTAACCCCAAGCCTTTGGTCCTTTTAATTTTCGTAAGCTTTTCCCATGAAAATAGAGACCATTTATGGGTTTGTTGGGATCCTTTCCATAATAATTTTTTAAACATATTAGCCATATCATTACAACTGGTTTTAGGTGTTTCCAATCCTGAGAGGTGATAGATGGGGATGAATTGTAAGACTTATTTTAACATAACAACACAACTCAAAGCATTAAGCACTTGAAATGCCCAATTTTGAAGTCAGGCTTAGATACAGTTAAGGAGATCTTTCCACCTAGAAACCCAAAGAGAATTTAGACTAACAGGGATTCCTAAATATTTCATAGGAAAGGATCCTATGTTGAACCCCGAGGTACGCTATAGGAACGTTGGGAGAGAAGATTAGTATTAAAGAAAAACACATTTGATTTATCATTAGTTATACGAGTCCCAGAGGCTTCCATGAAATCTTTAAGAATGGATGGGATTGCCTTATATTATTTCAGAGTAGCTTGACAGAAGAGAATAATATCATTTTAACAAATCTGCCAAGTGAGTTACCAATACCTTCCAAAATTTCAGGGTCCTAAAAATCCACTGGTAGTGCGAATAGTCGTACCAAAACCGGTGTGGCCAAAAATTATTCTTGGTCAGGGTTATAGCTTTCTTCCCGCTGCCGCAAGCATAACCCTACATTGTAATAGAAATATGGACCTCCTTCAAAAATCATTTCTTTATTTATAATATTTGTAAATATTACACTGAAGAATCCTCTAGGCTCGAATTTCAGATCTATGTGGCCCTTAGGTTGCCATTTTACCTGTATCCATTTGAGAAGATCTTTCTCTGTTGGCCATATGCCTATGAACTTACATATTAAGGCATGATCTTTCATATAACTTCGGTATTCATCCATTTTGTTTGAAGGAATGACAAAATGGGGTTTCTTCAAGGCTCTTGACAAACATATCAACTCTGCTAGAAGATTTTATTTTTTAACGAATAGTCTATCAAGGATTGATGTCTTCGTGAGTTAATTTATTATATTACAACTTTTCATTTAAAGTAGTTATATGGTTTATAGATAGGGATCAAATGGATAAGCATCAATTTCATGAGTAGCGGGTGTAGAATAGATGGTCACGAGTTTTTCTGTTAGGGCACAAAGTTAGTGGTTTGATACTTATTCTATGGTGTAAAGGTTATTAAATCACAAAAATTTTGTAAGACTAAAATTTTATGTGGTCTAGGTAATTGTAATTTTTAGAGATTTTGACATGCCACAAAGTAAATATGTATGGTTTAAATAGTTAAAATCCTTAATAATTTTGACAAACTGTAGTTACTCAAACCACAAATTAAAAAATTGTAGTTACTCAAACTACAAATTAAACATGCACGGATTAAACTTGCCAGTCATAAAGCAGAATTGGAGAGTTTCATAAGATCAGAAAAAAAAACAGCAGTGAGAAGCCGAGTAGTCTGAGCGAGCAACCATCTAATTTAAATTGGAGTCGGTGTCCATAAAGGTAGAGCAGCCATCAAACCTTGATTTAAGAGATTAACATGCGGAGAAGAAAGACATGCATTCTGAGAGATTACGTGACCTATCCGCGTGAATGAATCCCTCAGCACAGAGGTAATTGTCTACCTAAGTGAATCCCTCAGCGCAGAGGTAAATTTCCATGTGACTGAATCAGTCAGCGCAGAGGTAATTTATCAATTTATTTATTTGGATAAGATAAAAATCATGTATTGTTTATTGAGGTCATTTATTTATTTGGAGAAGATAAAAATTATTTTTGAATGGTAGAAGTTATCTAGGGAAAAGATAAAAATTATTTATTGTATGAAGTGGTAATATCATTTATGTAGGAATATGTAATTCTTATTTGTGTGTTTTGTTGATCTTTTATGTAATTAGTTTGTTTCTATATTATAGGAGGTAGCTAAATCTAAATATTCCTAGTTTGGTGTGTGGTTGAGATATTATCTCAACGACTATTGACTTTCTATGTAATGAGTTTGTTCCTATATCATAGGAGGTAGCTAAATCTAAATATTTCTAGTTTGGTGTGTGGTTGAGATATTCTCTCAACTACCTTATTGTGCATCCAAGATAGTTTTATTCCTCTTGAGACTATATTTCATGTATATATATGTAATCTATTTCCTCGATAGATTTCATCGGGGAAATTCACCCACAATCCAGTGGCCAACATAAATGGATTCTAGCCGCCACTGATTAATTTACCAAGTGGGTAGAGACAATACCAACAAGGAACACAACTGATGCAGTGGTGATTATATTCCTAGAAGAAAATATTATATCCAGGTTTGGCTACCCGACTAACATTGTGACAGATAATGCACAGGCTTTCAAGTCTGTAAAATTCACCAATTTTTGTCTGCAATACCATATTACCCTGGGGCACTCCAAAACCTATTATCCTCAGGGGAATGGACTGGCTGAGTCTTCAAATAAGACATTAGTGAGGGAGTTAAAGAAAAATATAAATGAAAGTCAGAAAAATTGGTATTCCCAGCTGAAATTCGCATTGTGGGCGAACATAATAAAAAATAAACGATCAACAAGCAAGTCCCCATATGAATTAATCTATGGTAGAGAAGCAAGTTTTCCAATCTAGCTTGCCTTGCCTGTGGCTAGGTTCCTTCAAGATAGTCAAGAAGAGCCCAACAATCTTACCAGAAGAATAAATCAATTGGTCAAGTTAGAAGAGACTTGGAGCCAAGTAAATGATCGTTTAGTAGAGTACTAAGAGAAAATGAAAAAAATGTTTGACCAACACACCAAAGACAAAGAAATGCAATCAAGGGATTTAGTACTAAGGTGGGACATTAGGAGAGCCGACAAAGGTAAACATGGAAAGTTTGACCCCCCGTGGTTTGGACCTTTCAAAATTGCCAAGGTCAAAGGAAATAACACCTTCACTCTGGATAATTTGGAAGGAGATATGATTGCGACGCCCATAAATGGGCAGCTCCTGAAGCCCTATTTCCAAATTTGATCCAGGTCCCGGAGACCTCTATATTATAATGTGTATATATTTTTCATTTATACTTTCATAGTTGATGTTTGTTTCACCATGTGAATGTTTGAAATTTTTAAAGAGACTTGGGCTTTCAAAGAATGAGTTGCAAGAGGTATGTGAAGTTCTCGACATGTCTGAGGATGAACGTGCTGTCCCAAGGTGGAGCCAATGTTTCTATCATAACCCTCATCCTACTGGTTCAGCAAAAAGATAACTTGAGGTAAGCAAAGAAATTAACCTTTATAAGTGTAACCGGACGAGATAAATATAAGGGAAGCATGCAAATCCCCCCCCCCCCCACCTTATATAAATAATGCAGACAAAAGGAGTTAATGTCACATTACAACCAAGCAAAGGAGAGGCTGCGGGCCATACATGTGACAACCCCAGTAGCGCCGCCATGTGGAAGGATTCCGGGGGTACCAAGGATGATATAAGGAGGGAGGAGCTATACCCCCTGGAACGCATGACATCACAGGTTGGTGGGGGCAAGTTTTTATCATTCCATTGGGTGGTGGTGCATCATGAAGGGACTTCACAAGTCCCCACCGAAACTCTTCAGTGGGTCCCTCGAGACTAACAGGTGGCGCGAGTAAAAGTAGAGGTAAGGCAAGTCATGAAATCTGGTACATTACCAGTACTGGTATTTAACCCGGCACATGGCTCACACCTACCCGGCTCCTGGTAGCCAACAGCCTAATGCCACACGCCTCAGTGTCGATGTACTTATGACATCATCCCTCCAATTTGTTACCCAAGCATCGTTTTTCATAAACTATAGCCTGTTTAACCCTGTCTTACCCCCATTTTTTGTAAAATACTTATTTTTACGAACTAGCCAAATAGTTAAGCTTGGATTACAGCACTAGGTCACTTTCAACCCCCACATCACTTTCCCTCTTGGGTTTTCCTCATTGGTTACAGGTATTTTGTCATTCCCTCATCTTACAGTTTTCCTTCCGCTTTACTTTTCAAAATGGTCATCGCGAGAGTCAAGTCCAGAAAGTCTGAACCTGAAACCCCTCAAGCACATGAAATTAGGACCATCCCTGGACCTGAGCCTCTCATTGACACACAATCTCGTATCTGCGACCTACAGTACCCTTTCAGTGTCTCTCGTCTCAGACCTAACCTGTTAGAAAGCCATGTGAAATGCCAAGACAGGTTCAAAGTCGTTCGGTCTGGCCTATACTACCAAATTGTTCTGCCTACCTTTCCAGTCACCGAATTCATATGTTGGCTCAGAGATGCCTATGACGAATGTAGGGATGTATTTCTTTCGGCTTAGGGAAATGGGGCTTTTAGTATATCCCCTTAGCTCATTAAAGAAGCCCTCCATTTTCCTCACAGCCAGGAGTATGTCGAGTTCACAGAGCTATCCCTGTCTTGTCAGTTTTAAAATCACCCTGGAAATAATAGAGTGAATTCCTCTCTTCCATCTCAGAGTCTCATCTCACGTCTATCCCGTCTTCGGATATGGTGCCCTTGACTACATTCACAGACAACCTCCAGCCTGTTCTCACTTTCATCTCAGGGTTTCTAGGTCTCAGAGAGGTCGAGAGGGTGTCAAAGGAATGCATAGCCCTCCTTTGGCTCATGTCCTAGCTAGGTGTCATTTTGGATATCCCCACTTTCTTGGCCTTGGCCATTCAATCCCAATTTCAAGAACTACCCTCTTTGGGGGCTTTCTGTTTCTGTTCACTTGTGTTTTACCTCTTTCTGTTTGAGCACATAGACAAGTTTGAATCTTTCGGCCTTGAAAAACTCTCAAGAACGAACAGCCAGCCAAGAACTGTCTTTAAGTCGAACGTCTCAGTACATCAATGGCCTAATGGGAGGGGTTACTCAAGGTTTTTGAATGAGTTCATGACCATTGCCTACACCATACTTCACGACAGCCCCCTGCCCAAGATTTTTCTCGAGTAGAAGGATTGGCTACAGTTTGGTGATGAGGAGAGCACAAGGGACTGGTATTTTTTTGACGATTACACTGAGATCAAAGTCTATGATGCAGATGTACCCCCTATCGCTTGTCGTTATTCCCTGCTATGCGGGTTTGCTCCCTTTTTATTAGAGAACTAGAAGAAAGAAAGGGCTAGTGCCAGGGGCATCAGCAACAACCTGCACCATCTTAGAAGGATAATGAGTGAAAAAGGAAGCAACAAATAAGGAATCCGGAAGAAACTTGTCCTGGATTTAGAGGTCGAGAACTCAGATTTAAGCAGGACACTCAACATCCCCCGCGAGGAATATATACAACCTGAGGAATTAGCGTAGGCGGAAAGAGAGAGATCGGCCCTCACTGATACCATTGCTGGGGAAAGGGATGAGAATGCGAAAATGGCTGAAGAAATGGTTTCCCTCAGATGGAGATTGGCTGAATTGCAAGCGAAATGGGACACTCATGTTTGCATGCCTCCAACTTCCAATACAGCAGGTGCCATTCCAACACAGTTAACCAAGGTTCTGTCAGACCTACAGGTCTCAGAAAAGCAAGCCCATACAACACAGCAAAGGGTTCAAGAGTTGGTAGCTAGGTTGGAACAAAACGATAAGGTAATAGCGGCCCTGCAAGAAGAGGTGAATGAAGCAAAGAGGGAGAAGTTGCAACAGGAAAAGGTCATCAAGGATCTAAACAATTAGATGAAAGGAAATGCAACCCTTCTGGAAGTCAGGCGCCTCATCTGGACTGACATCATATCAGAGGTAAGGAAATGTTGGACGCATATTATGTTAATGGATGATAAGAAGATTGATGTCTGATTGTTCAAAGGGAATTTGCAGGAAGGAAAAGCGGAAGCCGAGGTAAAGGTGGTCATGGCCAAGAAGTATATCACTTACCTAAATGGATTGTACTCTGAAGGGTAATTGAGAAAGAGACTACGAGTGTAAATGCATTGAGTGGTTTGGAGCAGGTTTCCAAGGGAGTGGAGAAGTTTGAGAAAGAGTGGGATGATATGGTGAAAGCATGCCTCCCATCATGCTGGGATCCTACAACTGCTGTGTTTTCAGGTCTAACTAATTACGAAGAGAAGCTGACAGATGTTATGAATCAAACCAATCTTCCCTATGAGAAAACCACTCTCCTGAAAGCTAAAAATATAATTGATACCCTAGGAAAGGAGATTTCCCTTCTATAATATCCCACTCAAAATCTCTAATGCCACTGTAATATCCCATTTCAGGGATATCTCTAAAGCACGGAAAAACTCCAACCAGAGATAGACTAGGAGGGAATTTACCGGATATTCCGCCTCTGAAAGAGAATGAGATCCAGAGGCTACCTAGACCTTTCCAAACTTTGTCTAAGATTGAAATATAAACACACTAGGTGGTATAGAACTAGACATACAATATCATATGGCAACTACAACAACTCATCCAGAAAATGAATTTCTCAGCAACTCATGCTTGAAAAACGAATTATTCAGGTATGATGGCTTCAAATACCTTATAATATGTCTGATAATTCTCAGAAACCCAAATAAATAACAGCATCACTCTTCACTCAGCCTTTAAGGGAAAAAAGGTGGGGAAAAGTGAGGATTTTGGCCCTAAAATGAGTGTATAAGAAAATTTGCGTAAAATTACGGGTCAAGGTTCTGGAATATGTTAGCTTAGGTCAATATGGACTTCCATGTCGAATTTCAGCTCAAAACAGGGCGTTTTTATATGTTAAACAGTTCCTCCTTCCCGACTAGTCAAGAAAAACCCTGATTTCCCATGACTTTGAGTATGCAGAATTTTATTGAAGAAAGGGAAGCGCATTTTCTGAAGGTATAAAATGTAAAAAACTATTAAAAACCATATAATGGGTTTAGAAACATGGCCTAGGAATTCAGCAAGGTTAAACAACATTTTTAGATAAAAAACCCCTCAAGAATGAGGTGCCGCAAGACAAGAGAATGATCCAGAAACCCTTCAGCGTTTTCACCAGAGCTGTGAGACAAGAAGATGAATATATAGCCAAGAATAATGTATAGCAGCAATAAATTGTACAAGCCTTGAGGAAACAACCTCTCAAGAAAGCAATGCAGCCTCAATAATACATGTACATGGCAATGAAAGAACAATGTTATTTCTGCATAAAATCAGGCTATGAAAAACACAGTCTATGATAGAATGCTTCTCCAAATGATGTAAATACATGGATATGACAATATATGGCCGAAACACAATAGGGAAGGAAAGCTCTAACCCTTAGAAGGAATAATATCTCAATCCTCCAAGGGATTGGCTGAAATACACAAAATGGCAAGAATGCCGGAGTCGCTGGGCAGCTACTACAACTCAAATCTGGAACTCAATAGAGAAGGCTGAAGATGATGAAAAATATGAAGTAGACCTCCTCCAATGGATCTCCAAAGTGGAAGGCTGATCCTTACACTTGAGATCGCTTCTCCAAATCAATTCGCAAAACCCTCACTGCAGATATACCATGAAAATAACGCAATCACTAAGAGGGACTGCGCAGTGAGTGGAATATAATGCTTTGGCCAAGTGCCAAGATCTGAAAATCAACCCAATGTCCTCCAATATGATCCTCCAAAGGAAAGAAAGACTCTCCCTCTGAAAAACAAGAGAAGGAATTGGTGTCGTAAAGTCACCACGACAACACCCTACAACACAGTTTTATGTTGCTGCAGCAATAATGATGTCTTGGAGGATGATGCTAAAAAACTAACCTTGCCCGAACAGGCACTCGAAGTCCCTCAGGGCTAAGGGTGAGATCTTCGCATAGAGACACTCGGTCGCACTAAACAATGCTACAGACAGGCTAAACAGCCAGCGTGCTAAAGAAGACAAATGTCTCACTCAACAATCAATAATCCAAGCATGAATGAAATGAGGAGGCTCCTCCATATTTTATAACATTGGTTTCCCTCCAAAACCCAATGTAGCCTCTCTCTCTCCTCCACATTCTCATCCTTATCCACATCCTCATCCTTATCTACGTAGAAGCTTCTAGAGTGTACATAGGCCCCCTTCTCCACATGGTGTTGGGTCCCCCCTTGACTCCCACTTAAGTCACAACGTTGTTCTACTAAGTGGATGTCTTATTTCACTTAAGTGAGTTATACCCTCTGTACTCAATTTTTATTTATTTACAAACTATACACGACAAACTAAACAAAATAGAATATTCCAATTAGCTGTCGCTAATTAGGAATATTACAGTCCCCCCCGGAAAAATGTTGCTTACCCTCAAGCAACTGCATGAACAAGTCTCCTTTCTACAAAATGTGTCTAGGTCCCAGATGCACCACTGAATCTTCCCTATCCTCTACATCACCCTAATATGAAGGGATCTCTCAATGCCGGGATCCCAAATTGATCTCTCACGGTACCAGCCAACCAACAATCCTTCTGGATCCCATGGCCAATAATAGCCCAAGTCCCACGACTTGAACTGCGCACTGCCTCTGGCTATGACTGTTGCTCTAAGAGGCGAAGACCATGACTCCTGCTGTGTTGTATCTGTCCCGGTGTAAGCTGTCCCATCGACTGTGTACCAACTCATCACCTCTCTCCACTCAAGTCATGGAGTCTGGAATATAATGAGGAACATCTCCCTCATGTGGATCCTCCATCTCCAAGCAATCATCCAAACAAAATGAGCCACCTCCCAACAAGGCAACTCCTGAAAATATCCTTCCACCTCAAGCTCTGGTAATGAAGGTGGGTTGAAATTCTGAACTTGGCAAGAATCATAGCTTACCCCATGCTGTCCTTCTCTCCACTCATGACAAGTGTAGAGTGTATGCTGATCCTGGGCTGCAAAATTATTTCCCTCCAACGGAAAAGTGAAAAAAAAATCCTCCAAAGAAGGTTCCTCCAACAATGAAGAACAAGCTAGCCCAAAACAATCCATCCCTGAAGAATAGGACATGGTCATCATGGAACATACTAATGAGAGGTTTTCTGAAGGTTTTACATGATGATACATGATGCAAAAAATTCCTCACAAGGATACAACGCAGTCTCATCCACTACAACTTCAGAAAATTACATGGCAAGCAATGTCCATGATTCAGCACATCTACTAAAGGATAGTAAATGGCTGAATGTAGCAACAATAATACATGATCAATCACTTTCCCATGGCTTTACAATGAATGAATATCAATATTATGGCCCACCTCAAAAGAGAACAAACATTTGGCTGTGGTGGCCATATCTCCTCTCATGCTTCCATTAGAACATGTAGTGCAGAAATTGTGAGAATTTTTCCCACTCACGGACACATCCAGCTCATGTGTCTCCCTCATAATCAAGCCTCCCATACAAATCAGATCTATATCAGCACATTAATACATGATCAGCAATCATATGAAGATAATCTTGAAGGTTTCATGTGGTGCAAGAAGGTACCAACAGCTTCCCAAACAAGTACAACGCAGTTTTACAAGTTGCTGCTTGATGAAAGTACAAGGAAAAATGTTTCTCCTTACATGGTTAATCATGCATGTCTCCATATGATACATGTTAGAGTGTATAAAATGAGCAGACAAGTGATGATAAAACATTTTCCCAAGGCCATAAAAGATATGGCTGCCTCCATCATGTAGATTGGCCCAATACAACTCATGGAGCAATGTGACAAGCTTGCCCCCTTGTGAAGCAATGCACTGCATAGGAATCGCAAGAGTGTGCAAATCAATGAATGTATGTACAAAATTCTCACCATATGCTAGAAGTAAGATGGTACATGGGTCCATACATGAGTCCTTCATAGTGTTTTGGCATGCTATGAAGAAGAATGAACCATGTGCTACAAGAAGATAATCCTCCTTATGCTTGGAAACCCAAGTCAAGAAGAATATGCCATAGATGTCTCTATCATCATTACCTCCTCTTTGTTCATCAAGTGCAACAAATATGAAGTGATCATGGGAACTATGGGTTATATATCCACCACATATACGCTGGGCACACTTCATCCATAAGTCTCTGCTCCAAAGTGACAGCGCTGTGAGCTCATGCAAATAGCTCCTGTCAATAGAAAGCTTTGTTCTTTGACATGCTCCTTGTCAAAGACTCTTCCAATAATGCTGCAACCAATGTGGAATACTTCCCAAGATGGAAGTGCTTCCCAATCATCATCAAAGACAAAGGAGATAGTGCCATCCCCTCCTCCTGCAACATCATACAAAGTGTGAGAGAAAATTTGCTCTTTCTCTCCCAGAAACAAGCAAAGCAACAAGATATTTTGCTGCCTCCCCATACTTCCATCATACCAATCATGTGATGAAGACACAATGAATGATATGAGTATCATATCAACACCATGCATCCATACTCTATGCTGCTCAATGATGCAAGTATCCGGCCATCTTTTCCCCGTCCTCCTACTCTTAGGAAGAGTGTGTGCCAAGTGTTGGCCAAACTCTTTCAAGAGTAACCAATGCAGCCAAGCCTCTTTCTGCCCAGTATCATAGTTCTGCAAGTGATGGCCAAACTCCTTCAAGAGTAACCAGCGCAGCCAAGCCTCCTACTGCATGGTATCATAGATCTGTAGGTAGCTCCCTAGCTCCTTTCTCATCATCCACATCCACTCAATCACTTGTGGATGCCTCATTCTTCTCCTCGTCCTGGTACTCCTCCCATGAGGGCTACCATCCTCCCAAATCAATTTCCTGTTTTTGCACTTCATGGGATTTTGAAATGTAAACTTCTCAAGGATCAATGAGACCCTATCAAGAATCAAATAGGTGGTAGGCAAAAACCTCCCATCATGATGTGTATGGCTCAAGGGATGTCCAACAAAAGCATGAGAGATGTTATCCATCCTAAGATGTCCTCCATCTTCTATCTGCTCTTGTGAGAAGGGAAGAAAAGCATTGCATCCCATGGTGTGTCGAAGTGCATCTCCAATGAGATCTTTCCTTGAGACCTTCCCTTCATCCATAGTCTTCTAAAACCAATGAGGTCTTGGATCTGAAAGTATAAGTTCCTCTTTGAGCTGAGAAGAGCTCATTGAGAAAGTGTCATCTTGGAGTAAGAAACATTTTCTCCCTTCGATATTTCTACCATCAATCTTCAAGGCTTCAAACCCCAACCTTCAATGTGATGTACAATCCAACAATGGCTCATGAGAATGACGGTTTGATTCCTTCTTGAGAGTTTCCATGTTTCACAGCACAGTACAACCAAGCTGTTGTTGATGTGCCTTTGGAACTTCTTGTAGGGCTACAAGAGTCCCTTCCTCTAAGGTGTTGGCTGCCCCAACTGTTGATGCATGTGGCTGCTCCTCTATGAGTGGGACAACGTTATCACAAGCTTCCTCAAGAGGTGATGTGACCTCTTCTTGATGAGAAGAGGAAACGCATGGTACTTCCTCTTCTTTTCTTCAACATTCTTGACCCCCTCAAAGGTGGATGAATTTCCTCTGGATCTGAAAAGAGATGAGAATAAACTCATCTTCTTCTTGGGCTTAGACTCACAGGGACTACTGGATCCCTCATACATGGGAAGAGGTGACCTCCCAGTGGTATGCTGCAACTTTGAATTCACCATGATAGAAACCCTACTATTCCTTCCTCCTTCATCCTTCCTGAGCTGACAATAATCTCTGAAGGGAAAAGCTGCTTTGAAGATTTCCCCCTTGGACTGCCATTCTCGAAAATAATCTCCAAAGGGTACATGATCATGCTGCCTTCCTTTCTTGCTCAGTATTGGAAGTAAGAATGTAGGCATCGTGAGAAAAATAGCTCCAAAATCTCATCGAGAACTATTCTCTGATACCAATGTAATATCCCACTCAAAAGCTATGATACCACTGTAATATCCCGTTTCGGGGATATCTCTAAAGCACGGCAAAACTCCAACCACAGATAGATTGGGAGGGCATTTACTGGATATTTTTCCTCTGAAAGAGAATGAGATCTAGAGGCTACTTGGATCTTTCCAGTCTCTATCTAAGAGTGAAATATAAACACACCAAGTGGTATAGAACTAGACATACAATATCATACGGCAACTCATCCAGAAAATGAATTTCTCAGCAACTCATGCCTGAAAAACGAATTATTCAGGTATGATGGCTTCAAATACCTTATAATATGTCTAATAATTCTCATCAACCCAAAGAAATAACAACAACACTCTTTACTCAGCCTTTAAGGGCAAAAAGGTGGGGAAACGTGAGGATTTTGGCCCTAAAATGAGTGTATAAGAAAATATGCGTAAAACTACGGGTCAAGGTTCTGGAATATGTTATATTAGGTCAAGAGGGACTTCCATGTCATATTTCAGCTCAAAAAAATGTGTTTTTCTATGTTAAACAGTTCCTCCTTCCCGACTAGTGAAGAAAAACCCTGATTTCCCATGACTTTGAGTATGCAGAATTTTACTGAAGCAAGGGAAGCGTATTTTATGAAGGTATAAGATGTAAAAAACTATTAAAAACCATATAATTGTTTTAGGAACATGGCCTAGGCATTCAGCAAGGTTAAAAATCAGTTTTAGATAGAAAACCCCTCAAGAATGAGGTGCCGCAAGACAAGAGAATGATCCAGAAACCCTTCATCGTTTTCTCCAGATCTGTGAGACAAGAAGATGAATATATATCCAAGAATAATGTATAGCAGAAAAAAAATTTACAAGCCTTGAGGAAACAACCTCTCAAGAAAGCAATGCAGCCTCAATAATACATGTACATGGCAATGAAAGAACACTGCTATTTCTGCATAAAACCAAGCTATGAAAAATGCAGTCTATGATAGAATGCTGCTCCAAATGATGTCAATACATGGATATGAAAATATATGTCCCAAACACAATAGGGGAGCAAAGCTCTAAACCTTACAAGCAATAATATCTCAATCCTCCAAGGGATTGGCTGAAATACACAAAATGGAAAGAATGTCGGAGTTGCTGGGCAGCTACTGCAACTCAAATCTGGAACTCAATATAGAAGGCTGAAGATGATGAACAATCTAAATTATACCTCCTCAAATGGATCTCCAAAGTGGAAGGCTGATCCTTACACTTGAGATCTCTTCTCCAAATCAATCTGCAAAACCCTCACTGCAGATATACAATGAAAATAACGCAATCACTAAGAGGGAATGCGCAGTGAGTAGAATAGAATGCTTTGGCCAAGTGCCAAGATCTGCAAATCAGCCCAATGTCCTCCAATCTAATCCTCCAAAGGAAAGAAAGACTCTCCCTCTGAAAAACAAGAGAAGGAATTGGTGTCGTAAAGTCACCATGGCAACACCCTACAACACAGTATTATGCTGCTGCAGAAATAACGTTGTCCTGGAGGATGATGCTGAAAAACTAACCTTGCCCGAGCAGGCACTCGAAGTCCCCCGGGGCTGAGGGTGAGATCTCCACACGGAGACACTCGGTCGCACTAAACAGTGCTACAGACAGACTAAATAGCCAGTGTGCTAAAGAAGACAAATGTCTCACTCAAAAATCAATAATACAAGCATGAATGAAAAGAGGAGGCTCCTCCATCTTTTATAACGTTGGTTTCCCTCCAAAACCCAATGTAACCTCTCTCTCTCCTCCACATCCTCATCCTTATCTACGTAGAAGCTTACAGAAGCTTCTAGAGTGTACATAGGCCCCCATCTCCACATGGTGTTGGGTCCCCCCTTGACTCCCACTTAAGTCACAACGTTGTGCTACTAAGTGGATGTCTTATTTCACTTAAGTGAGTTAGACCCTCTTTACTCACTTTTTATTTATTTACAAACTATAGATGGCAAACTAAACAAAATAGAATATTCCAATTAGTTGTCGCTAATTAGGAATATTACACCTTCTCTGTCAGATCAAACATCACTTGGTCGTCCACGTGGATTACTCAGAATTGATTAATATATAGGCCTTAGTGGAGATTTTTGCCACTATGCCCCCGCCAGGGGTGACCATATGGCAGAAACGCAGCAAGTATGTAAATTTACCAATTTCCACACCATCCCTCCAGTCCTCACCTCCTTAGAAGCATAAAGTTGATTCTTCTGCGTAATCGATGCTTCCAACTCAACTGAAAGTTACTACGCCCCGTTTCTCTAAAAAATGATGCTCATGATCCAGCCCTAGTGGCCTTTTTACTTGTTATTTTTACTTTGTAATATCAAGTGAAATCTTCATTTCACCCTATGCATTTTTATTTTCTGTTGAAGTTGTTTTGTTTTCGGTTGGCGCCTTTGTTAAGGCCACTACAGAGATGGTGAGAGGTGTTCTTCCTCATCATCAATTTTGGTTTTGATAGAGACAAGCAACATAAAAGATATTTTTGTAAACAAATATTGGTCTAAAATATCTGTTGCTAACAGGCAGCAAGGGATTATAAAAGAAACAACCTCAGTTTATGCAAGGGTTCCAGATTTTCTAGAATAGATACTGTTAGTCGTAAATTCTCCTTTTTGTAAAGTTTTTAAGGTCTTCTCATAGTGTATTTTGAAGAATCCCGTTGGGAAATCAAAGTGTATTATTTTGTTATGATATGGATTCCTGGTGAGATTAGTCAGATTTTGTATTCTCTCAGTTATACTCTAATACAAACGTTTTTCGGCATTTTATCACTCTCTTTATATTACAAGCTATCGGAATGTGAGCGCTTGATTAACTGGGTATGAATTTATCTGTCAAAGGATACTCATGTCTATTTGTCTATGGCGTTTTACATATTGCTCAAAGCTTTGATATTATGTTCATATGTTACATCTTATTTACTCGCTTTTCTTCTAATATTAGTTGGAGATAGATTCTTATATGATAATAATCCTATATGTAGTTAATACTCTCTTCATTTGCTGCCATTGTCACCACACTTCTTATTTTGATAACTGTGTAATGTGTTTCATATTCGGCCCTTCTCATAGCTTTTTAAATCTAGATTCATCTTCGATAATGTGCTTATAGACCCTTATTGGGTTACTATTGGGCATTATTTCTGGTTTATCTCTGTTCCTGATATCTCGGTCCCACCTTATGAAGTTTTAAAAATATTTTCTAAACAAGAGGATCTATATCCCTGACCATGGAAATTTTTTCTAAATCCTTTTGGCTCTAAGATGTCTTAGGCACTGGTCCTTCACAACTCAGGGCTGTCTCTGGGAGCTACAATTGCGTGTTTGGAACATATTTTTTGGTATGTCTTCCAACTTGATTCTGATATAGTAATAGCTCGACCTTAAGTCTAATTTTGAGAAGTATATTGTGCCATGTAGTTCATCTAGCATTTCATCGATAAAGGGAATTGGAAAATTATTTTTAATTGTTATCTTATTTAATCCTTTGTAGTCAATGCATAGCCGAAATGATCCATCCTTCTTTTTTACCAATATAACTGGAGCAACATATAGACTCTTGCTTTTTGAGATGAACCCACATTTTAAAAGGTCTTGGATTATCTTCTTAATTTCAGTCTTTTGGTGATGTGGATAGTGATACAGCTTGATGTTGATAGGGTCTGATCCTTTTTTGACTTCTATTGCATGTTCAATTTCCCTATTAGGAGGCATTTTCATCGGCAGGTCTTGGAATATTTTTTCATGCTTCTGATTTAGCCCTTATACTTCTGGTGACACTTCACTGATCATTTTTGCAGATAACATTTCTAACTGGTTACATTGTGCTATATAATCTAGTGCTCATTTTCAAATAATTTTCATCATATGGTATGACGACACGATTTGATTTTCTGGTGCTTGGAATCCATATAACTTGTGCTTTTGCCCTTCCCATTTAAAGCTTATAAAATTATTTTGATGGTTAGTAGAGTAAGTACCTAAGGTTTGTAGCAATTGGATTCCTAAGACCACATCTACTCCTCCTAATGGTACGGTGTAGATTGGATATTCTAAATTAAAGTATTGAATCTGCAATTTGACCTTATGGCATTTCCCTGACTTCTCAATCTTCTTACCATCAGCCACCATTACCATCATATTGGGTATGGGAAACATAAATATGTTGAGTGTTTTGGCCATGGTTGAATCTAAAAAATTGTGGGTTCTACCTATGTCGATGAGAACCATTACGTTGTTCTTCTTAATATGTCCTTTTAATTTTAGTGTCTGAGGTTGTGATATACCTATCATAGTTGATAATGACACTTGTGGAATTATTTCATCATCTAGTTCTGGAGAGAAATTTGGGGTGTCTTCCATTACATCTACATATGATTCATCATTTTTAGAGTCATTAGTGGCTTCACAGTTATACAGATTCATTGTCTCTTTCCCTTTATCACACCTATGATTGGGGTCCCACTTTTTTCCACAACATTTGCACTTGTCCTCTCTCATCATTTATATTTCCACATTAGATTTTTCTCCTTCACAAAGATGTGGGGGGACATATTTTATGCTATCTATATCTGCAGATTGAGGAAATATTCGTCTCGGATATACTCTTTGCATCTTTGACAAAAATAAATCTTCAAATTTCTTTTCAGCAGCTTTTTCTTTTTGTCTTGCTAGTTCTATCAATGTAATGTTGTGAAGCTCGAGCTCTACTTTTATATGGGTTTTAAGTCCCGAAATGAAAGATTGGACTAGACAAGATAATGACAATCCATGTACTCGTGTCGCTAAGGTCTCCCATTCTCGAGTGTCCTCATCCACATGTCCTTTTTGGCGCACTTTGATGAATGTTGAAAAGAACTCTTCTTCCTTGATACCTTGGAATATTTTAAAAAATGCATCCTTAAATTTCTCCAACAAATAGCAAGCATCGTCTTTTTCCACCACATATACCAATTATATGCTTCTCCTTCCATTTTCATGCAAGCGTGCTTAATTTTTTCGTCATCACTGTCAATGTCGTAAATCTCAAAATATTCTTTAGCTTTATTAAGCCATGCAATGCCACTTTTTTAGTCACTGTCGAACTTCGGTAGCTCGATTTTTACTCTTCGATGATATGCTGCTAACGGTGGAGCGAAAATGGGGTATCGATTAGTGAATGCATTCTAGAGCTGCTTATTTTGACAATTCACATTACTATCTTCTTGATGGTGTGGGGATGATGTTTTGGGAGAGTCGTTTTTTTCATGATGATTTGCTGAATTCCCTGAATTTTCTAAATTGCTCTGTTAATCATGTACAATATTCTGGAATATTTGTTCTTGCGTCAGCTTCATCTTGTCACAAATAGAGGTTAGCACCAACATTGCTTTATTATGCTTGTTTGGGGACTCGTTATGGTTTTTCCCAAATTTTCTTTCGATCCGATTTGTCATGTCTTGAAGTTTCTTGATATCGCCAAAATGTCCGGTAAATTTACCCTCGAGATCGACTAGTTTTTTGGTAAAGTCATTAGAATGATTAGTAATCTTAATTTCAAGATCAATCAATTTTTTGTGGAAAACAACCATCGAAATTGATGCATCCATCAAGTGTGTATGTGGTGGAGTATATTTATCCAGCTTACTCTTTTACTTAATTTGATCCTAATAATTTATTTATTTATTTTTATTTTTTCTACTTAGCCCTACTTTTTTTATAATTAAATTATATTAATTGTATAATATATAGTTATAACATACCAATATTGTTATAATATATAGTTATAATATATAACTATATTATAACAATTAATTATGTAATAATTTTAATACTTATACCAAAAATCGAAATTGAACTGATGCATTACCCATGGCTTTACGATTTCGGTTTTGGAAAAAGCGATAACAAATGACAACACGATATTATGTTTATGAATGTGAGGTCTATTTGAACGTTGGGTGTCAAGGGAAGTGAGATAGTTTGTGATGACAAGCAGTGGCAGAACGGTGGTCGGGACAAAAGTGGATGGGACAGCGCAGGTGACAACGTAAGGTGATGATGAGGATGTGATGATGGAGATGGAAGGCATATAGGACGTGATGACCGATATGATGGTGGAGTCGACGGTGAATGGAACGGTGAAGGCGGAGGTCAACAAAATGAGAACAACGGGCATGAATTAGAAGTCAGGGGAACAGAGAACGCGGGTTTTACGGCAGAAGGTGGGGGAGACGACCAATGCAAAAAGAAGAATGGGAAGTGGAAAGTGGATGGCAGAACTGTGCATGCAGGGTGGTAGAAAATTAATACAGGAGGTCAGGTGCGTGGAATGACAAGGAACGTTGTGGACTATGTGGACGGTAGTGTGCAGAAAAAAACCTTAGTCTACTTCTTGCAGTTGAGTGGCTAAGCCCCAATTGATTTGAAGAGAAAATATAGGGGCAAAGGTGGCAGAAGGTAACCCTTAGCAGCTAGATGACAACAACAAAATCCAAGGAGCGAACTCGCTCTGCTACTAGATGAAGTATAAAAACTCATAGATAAACATAAATATGTATATATTATTGATAAGATAGATGATATGATTTACAATTGGGAGAGACCAAGGCTTAATACAACCTTATGGTGTCTCTTGGTGAAGGGGCATGATCTTTGATTATTCCCTTTTGCCTAATAAAAACTAAGAAAACCTAAGAAAATTACATTTAATAATAATTAATAACTTATACATAATAGCGAGAATTTTGGGTTTTAGGTTAGGAGTAGCTAAAATCCTACCCTCATTCCCATTAAATTTCCAGTCGTCTTCATGCCATTTCACGGCAAGGACAGTTTCTCTGATATTCTCGAGAACCACTTTCCATATCTCTTTAGGTTGCAGATACTCCTCTCTCAATGTTCTTTGGTTTCTTTCTTTCCAAATGGCCCATATGAGAAAGCCCATAGAGATTCCCCAAGCTCTGTTAAGAACATGGCTTTCATTTCCTCCTTTTCTCCAGACTTTAATTATATGTCTGATACTCTTGTTGTCCCTATCCGTTTGTTGAGAGAGGGAGGAGAGTTTTTTCCAAAGAGTCTCAGAAACAGAGTAGTGATTCAACAAGTGTTTGATTGTTTCCACATTCTTCTTACAAATCTTACAAGCCGACGGGCCATGCATTCCTCTCTTCTGCAATTGATCCCAGGTAAGAATCTTGCCATGAATGACTAGCCACAGAAAGTATCCAATTTCCAGCCAACATTTTTCCCACCATATTTTTTTCCAAATGGGTACAAATACATTTTGAATGTTATTTTACTTGATGTAATAGCCTTATTTTATTGTAAACATGAATTTCGTGCGATATACCGATCTGAGGAGATCCTCTCCCGTTGCTACTCTTATTTTTCTAGAGTTGAGTTATTTCTCATAATTTTCCCATTGATAATTTTCTGGAGCATTTTGTCACTAGTATTTTAGCTTCCATTTTCTCCATTGAAGGTATGTCCCTTCATCCCAAAATTGTGCTACTGACCTAGTATTCGGCCTATTAGTGAATAGAAAAATCTCCCCTAAATCAATTCGACTAAATATTTTCTCCCGTTGTTGCCATGACTCCTCCCAAAACCAAACAAATTTTCCACCCCTAATTTCCCAGAAACTGTGTTCTTGGATGAGATCTCTATTTAGTGCTGCCAAGTTCCAAATAGTGGATCCTTTAGGGGTCATTTGAACTTTTAATTTACCTACACTGTTTAAGAGCATTTTGTACTTCTGTTCCCAGATAGTTTTCCACAAATCTCTGCCACCCTATATCCATCTCCACCATATCTTAGCTCCCATAACCTAATTCAACAAATATGGATCTCTTAACCCCAAACCTTTGGTCCTTTTAATTTTCGTAAGCTTTTCCCATGAAAATAGAGACCATTTATGGGCTTGTTGGGATCCTTTCCATAAGAATTTTTTAAACATATTAGCCATATCATTACAACTGGTTTTAGGTGTTTCCAATCCCGAGAGGTGATATATGGGGATGAATTGTAAGAATTATTTTAACATAACAACACAACTCAGAGCATTAAGCACTCGAAATGCCCAATTTTGAAATCAGGCTTGGATACGGTTAAGGAGATCTTTCCACCTAGAGACCCGAAGAGAATTTAGACTAAGAGGGATTCCTAAATACTTCATAAGAAAGGATCCTATGTTGAACCCCGAGGTACACTATAGGAACGTTGGGAGAGAAGATTAGTATTAAGGAAAAACACATTTGATTTATCATTAGTTATACGGGTCCCCGAGGCTTCCATGAAATCTTTAAGAATGGATAGGATTTCCTTATATTCTTTCAGAGTAGCTTGAAAAAAGAGAATAATATCATTTTAACAAAGCTGGCAAGTGAGTTACCAATACCTTCCAAAATTTTAGGGTCCCAAAAATCCACTGGTAGTGCAAATAGTCGTACCAAAACCGGTGTGGCCAAAAATTGTTCTTGATCAGGGTTATAGCATTCTTCCCGCTGCCGTAAGCATAACCCTACATTGTAATAGAAATACAGACCTCCTTCAAAAATCATTTCTTTATTTATAATATTTGTAAATATTATAGCGAAGAATCCTCTAGGCTCGAATTTCAAATCTATGTGGCCCTTAGGTTGCCATTTTACCTGTATCCATTTGAGAAGATCTTTCTCTGTTGGCCATATGCCTATGAACTTACATATTGAGGCATGATCTTTCATATAACTTCGGTATTCATCCATTTTGTTTGTAGGAATGACAAAATGGGGTTTCTTCAAGGCTCTTGACAGACACTGTCCACTAGTTTTTGCTTGCCATTCTACTCCCAACACTGGGCCTACATTAGGGGAGGATCCCCCTTGGGACCCTGTTTGTTTGTTATTTTATTCCCCTACTCTCACATTCTGGTAGGAGGGGATCTCTCCCCCCTGAAGATGCTTCCATACAATTGTTCAAATCTTGCTCAGATCCGCTGCAACCCTCCTAGTAATCAGTGTTGTCAAATTCTGAGTTCTGTCTGAACCATAATTGCTCGCCGAACCCTAGCATTGCTCTCCCTTCAATAATATGGGTATTCTTGGTTTTGATTAGGGTATGTGATTAATTAATTATATATATTTTTTCTAATTATTTCCCTGGTCATCATCTAACATTCCTTAACTTAATGTTGGTCAAAATAAAAGTTATAAAATTTGATTATTATTTTTTTAATCAAGAAATTAAAACACTTTTCCATGTAAATTATTACTAACAGCTAGGATCCCCTTTTCCTGATCAAATTCATGCAATGAGATTTATATTCCCCTTTTCCTCATCAAATTCATGTAATGGGATTTCAATAGAGCTCTTCTATAGTCTTGGGATTGCAAACATCTCACCTCCTTATTCACTATGAAGAATAACATATCTCACCTCCTTAGTGTCCATCAATATATAATTTAAATTTTACTAATAGCTTAAACATCATCAAATAAGATACATTCCTTTTAAGTCCACAACACTATGATGTATATGACTAAAGATTTTTTTTTTAAGATGTATGTGTTTTTATAGAAATAAATAAAATGAGGAAAAATGAAAGTTGAGTGAGATAGGTTATTTAAAATCTTATAACATTATGATCTTTATAAATAAAGATAATGTAGTTTTATATTATATAAATTGAAAATTTATATGATAAGAAATATGATTAAATCATTTTTTTAATAGTGAGAAAATTGATCATGATTTACTTTTCAAACTAGTAGTAATGATAATTATTTCTAAATGGTATTTTTGAATACACCTTAAATCATTATTGTTATTTAAAGAAAGAAAACCAAATATAATTAGAAAAAAATTTCATTTGCAAAAAATGTTTAAGTCTTAAACCATTAACCTATTTCCTTAAATTCAAGAAAGAAAGACAAAATTTTAAAAAAGAAACATAAACAAAACATTATCCAGAAATAACAAGTTGATACAGTAAAATGTTGTTGCGTTAGCATTTGGACTTCCACCATCGATCGAAGTACGCAATCAAATGTGCAATTACAGGTAACGTCCTCAACTAAAAAGCATGTTGACTGCATTCGATAGAAGCATGTTGAGTGCATTCATTCTTACCTGAAAGCCTTTTTAATCTCTTTCATACGTGTAAAGGTCCAGCAAGTCTTTGGACTTGTGATCACACTTTTCCTCCTTCAAACTATATCAACTCTGCTAGAAGATTTTATTTTTTAACAAATAGTCTATCAAGGATTGATGTCTTCGTGAGTTAATTTATTAGATTACAACTTTTCATTTAAAGTAGTTATATGGTTTATAGATAGGGATCAAATGGATAAGCATCAATTTCATGAGTACCGGGTGTAGAATAGATGGTCACGAGTTTTTCTGTTAAGGCACAAAGTTAGTGGTTTGATACTTATTCTGTGGTGTAAAGGTTATTAAATCACAAAAATTTTGTAAGACTAAAAGTTTATGTGGTCTAGGTAATTGTAATTTTTAGAGATTTTGACATGCCACAAATTAAATATGTATGGTTTAAATAGTTAAAATCCTTAATAATTTTGACAAACTGTAGTTACTCAAACCACAAATTAAAAAATTGTAGTTACTCAAACTACAAATTAAACATGCACGGATTAAACTTGCCAGTCATAAAGCAGAATTGGAGAGTTTCATAAGATCAGAAAAAAAAAACAGCAGTGAGAAGCCGAGTAGTCTGAGCGAGCAACCATCTGATTGAAATTGGAGTCGGTGTCCATAAAGGTAGAGCAGCCATCAAACCTTGATTTAAGAGATTAACATGCGGAGAAGAAAGACATGCATTCTGAGCGATTACGTGACCTATCCGCGTGAATGAATCCCTCAGCGCAGAGGTAATTGTCTGCCTAAGTGAATCCCTCAGCGCAGAGGTAAATGTCCACGTGACTGAATCAGTCAGCGCAGAGGTAATTTATCAATTTATTTATTTGGATAAGATAATAATCATGTATTGTTTATTGAGGTCATTTATTTATTTGGAGAAGATAAAAATTATTTTTGAATGGTAGAAGTTATCTAGGGAAAAGATAAAAATTATTTATTGTATGAAGTGGTAATATCATTTATGTAGGAATATGTAATTCTTATTTGTGTGTTTTGTTGATATTTTTATGTAATTAGTTTGTTTCTATATTATAGGAGGTAGCTAAATCTAAATATTCCTTAGTTTGGTGTGTGGTTGAGATATTCTCTTAACGACTATTGATTTTTTATGTAATGAGTTTGTTCCTATATCATAGGAGGTAGCTAAATCTAAATATTCCTAGTTTTGTGTGTGGTTGAGATATTCTCTCAACTACCTTATTGTGCGTCCAAGATAGTTTTCTTCCTCTTGAGACTATATTTCATGTATATATATGTAACCATTTTGATTAATATAATAAAATGTGCATATTTAGATTTTATGTTGGTATCAGAGCCCATATGGGCCTGCACCTCGGCCCCTCCTAGGCTGAGGTAAATAAGAGAGAAAGTATATTTTTTGGTGTAGTTTTTTTTTTAGTTTGTCCATTCGAGTTGAACGCTGCAGAAACTTGTTGTTCTTTATGTGTGCTACATGAGACTGTGATCGATTTGGAGCTACGACGTTTGATTGATGTGTCCTTGCGAGGGTCGAGAGGCTACGGTGTTGTTGTTGCCATGTGGAGCTACTTACGTGGATCCTCCGGGGTTGTTGCCGACAGGAATCATGGTTGTTATATTTGCGTGGGTCCTGTGAAATTGTGTGAAAAGACCACTTGCAATTTGGAGTTGTGAGCATGACACCATGACAAGTCTGTTTGTCGTGAGTCTGGCATAAGGGGAGCCCACTGCTGCTCTTTGACCGACGTGTTGGAGGTCATCAAATGTGAAATGTGTAAGCGGCGTTTATTTGCAGGGCTGGATTACCTACATTTGTTGTGTTGTTGGGTTTGTTTCCCATCAACAGTGTCCCTGATCTGTCGTCGTCATGCTGCATCACAAAGGAGAAGAGGCATGATGCCTTGAATTAGTTGTTTGGGCGAGGAGGAAAATTCAATTGACAGATGAATTCAGCATACGAAATTTCGAGGTTTCAAGTTTCTCGATGATTAATCTATGTCATCCCTTTGCAAATTCCACCATGAAGTCGTGCTTGGTGGGAGACTGGGTGTTGTAATGGTGTGTGCTCTGATTGCGCCAAATGGTTTTATCGCATGGACTGGGGCCTCATAATATCTCTCAATTACATTTGTGGATCAGAGGATTCGTGCTATATTGTTGTAGGTAGAAGACAAGAGTGAAACTGCGTGGAGGCCAGGAGGATAGAAGATATGAATCCTCGGTAGTTATAGTTTGCAGTGTTTTTATGTTATAACCTTACAGACCCAAACAATTTCGATAATAATTATAATGATTGTCGCAAAAAATCTGAGTGGTTGGAAATTATCTTGTTGCCTCACATATATACGAATACGAGTTTCCTGTATGACAAGGTGCAACTGATATCTTCCCATAGTCGTGATTTGTACATAATCAGAAGAGAAAAAATTGGTAAAGGGATTCTTGTGGAGTTGTGGTTGGATGGGGAGAACATGATCTGGGCAAATTTTGTTCATTTGATTGTGCAAGAAGTTGGTGATACACCATTGGTGGGTTCCTTCTGTTTTTGGCGATTAGGTGGACAAATTTTTGGTATTAATGGTATTTTGGTTTTGGCCAAAATTCATGACATTGAAGAAGGAGCTTGGTGGATCTTGGAGAGGCAAGGCTGATCCGCTACTATGGTTAGTAGTGGAATTCAAACAATCTCTTAATGACTTGTCATGCTTGACATGCAGGTATTCTATTTTCTAGAATGCTTTGGGTTTACATAAACTAGTCTTAGGAACAACTAGAAGAAAGCAAGGAACATCGTCAAAAGGAGCTCTATCTAAAGCTACGATGTCATCTTTATGCAAGAGGGCACTGTTGGATTTGTTTGTCTCTCTGCTTCATGATTCAGAAACTGATTCACACCTGAGTGGACTTTCCCATCTTCAAATGAAGGTTTCAGCCTCGAAATATTATAAAGCTCTTGAAATTTTTCATAGTAGTTTCTCACCTTTTCGAGATTGGTTGGATCTGATGGTGGATTCCTGGAGTGCCCACGTCTAGATGTGAGTACCCATGTCTAAATTGTCTATGCTGGAATGCACTGCATTGAGACCAAATGAAAAAAATTTGATTCATTGCTTCATCAGTGGACGCCTATGAGGTATTGTTGGAGAAGAATGGTTGTTTTTATGTTTGGAAATAGTCATCTATGGGTAGAGATAGAGAAATTTGATGTTCTTGTTAATTTGAAAAGTTTATTTTGTTTCTTGGAATCATGTTTAAAATTATTGAGCCTTATTGAGTGTAGCTAACTCAATGTAGGTAAAGTTATTTTGTTAGAATTAACGACTCTAACAAATGATAGGCTAAGCATGGAGTTCCAAGATTTAATTGACAAAAACAAAGATGCCCAAGTTGTGAACAATGAAAAGATGAGGTAAAGAAGCAACAACAATTATTATGATGGAGCATGAGGAGTTGTCGGGAGGCTTCCAACTTCCTATGTTTTGGATCGGCCTGGTTGAAGGTTTAATGCATTTTTATCGTGGTCTTGTGGCGCAGCGGTGAAGTGTGGTACAACATATTTGCTACAGTGGCTGAGGGCAGTGTGGTGAGCTGCCTGGACGCACCTTTGTTCATATACCAGAGCGGCCTCTGGTGAGTTGCAGCTGAAGCATGGTGAGTTTCAGGTGATAGCTGCATTTTTTGCAGCGTTTATGGTTAAGGAGGGAGACAGGATAAAGATGAAACTAAAAGTTCCAATGTATTTGTTTTCATGAAACAAATTATCTTCATTAATTCCTTTGTTTTTTCATGTTGAGCCCGATCAACTTAACATGTAAATGCATTCATGTAAATCTAGTTAAAATAATTAGATGTTGTATTGTTGTTACATTTAGGTTGGCAAACTATTGTCATGGGTGTGAATCTATGTTGGAATTTTCAATTCCAACAATATACAAATTAATTTGCAAGAATGATTTACTACCAGATATGATGAAAACACTGACAGTGAAAATGACATCAAAGGATAGTGGTTGGATTTACATCAGAGATTGGAGGAAGATGGGCAATCACGTTTGTGTGAGTTTCTTGGAATAGACTCTTGATGATGCGTCACACAGTTGAATGGTAAGCAAGTCTAGGATGGTTTTGTAGTGGTCTTTGTATGTACCTGGTAACTCCAAGGGTTGGAGCGTGTAATATTATCCTTGTAAAGGCCTATATATCCCTGTGAAGTTCCTGGTTATCTAAAAACCACTTTGTAATTACAGGTTTGTGGTCAGCCAAAAACCACTTTTTTCACTTTGAAGTGATGGTTTGTGGTGAGCCAGAAACCACATGCGAGCCCTAGTGGCTACAAAGCCTTCACGGTTACAAAGCCTTCGTGGCTATGGTGCCCCAGGTGCACACAGGAGCCTTTGAGCTCACAGTGGAGTAGGTGGTCTGTAGAAACACCTTACTCATAGGAGTTCAACTTAGTTTCTCACAGGTCTTAGTTTACTGAGCACATTTTGGGGGGGATTTGTAGATACAGGTACATGTATGCAGTGGTAATGGTTGACAGAACCATGTATGCGGAGGACATCCTACGAGACTAGCGACTGCACTGGTTGGTACCCATGCATTCCGGTGGATGGTTGTTCCTTTATATGGACGTCGACATATCCTTTTGTTGGTTCAGCACATGGGATTTGCCCATTTGTGGTGGATCTCAGTTGCAGACACATCTTGTGTTGGTTCTGCACATGGGATTTTCCCGTTTGTGGTGGATCTGAGTCACATACACATCTTTTGTTGGTTTTGTACATGGGATTTTCCCATTTGTGGTGAATCTGAATCAAAGACACATCTTTTGTTATGATTGACCATAACTAGATTTTGTGAGTCGTTATTGAGACAAGTAGTGATTAAGGGGGTGTGTTGGAATATGTAATTCTCACTCGTCTGTGGTGTTCACTCTTTATGTAAGGAGTTTGTTCCTATATCATAGGAGGTAGCTAAATATAAATATTCCTAGTTTGGTGTGTGGTTGAGATATTCTCTCAACCACCTTATTGTGCGTCCAAGATAGTTTTCCTATCTTGAGACTATATTTCATGTATATATATGTAACCATTTTGATTAATATAATATAGTGTGCATATTCATATTTTATCTATTTATTTATAAAAAAAAAACTTATTTGATGGAAGTATAATTATATAAGTATAGTTCAAATAAAATAAGTTTTTTATCATTATTTAAAAAAATATATGTATATTTTTTAACTATATAATTTTTAGTAAGATTGTGATTTCTTATTATTTAAAATGCACTTTTAAATGTATAAATGGATTGAGTTGTTTAAAAAACCCTGACACACTCTATCATTGCAAATTAAACAACTTAAACTTATGGTTTTTAAAAATCTTTACCAGATTTTGAAGAAAAGTACCAAAAATTGTTTAGATAAGGACCATTTTATAGTTTGCATATTAGGGACTAGTAATAGTCCACAAGGTTAGGCTAAAATTAAAGATAAATTTCTATCCTTAAAATTTTCCCTATTTCATTGAATGACCAAAGAAATACCATCACAATTTTTTTTCCAAGCTCCACCATTTCAAGATCTAAAATAATAAAGGCATCATGAGACATATCTTCCTTTGGATATCAATTGAATCCATGACATCCAAGATGACTTTTTGTGAAGGTAACATTATCTTGAGGGAGTCATGTGAAATAGGTGGAATGAAAGCTGTGAGGGAAAAACATCTTAATTGTATTCCATATTGGAATGGACGTTTTAATCAACATCATGAGGTGCTAATGAAACCACTGAAGAGGAAATCTCTTATTCTATAAGAAACATGTGTTCGCCATACAACATCTTGATTGTATTCCATATTGAAATGGATTTTTTAATCAACATCATGAGGTGCTAATGAAACCACTAAAGAGGAAATCTCTTATGCTATAAGCAACATGTGTTCACCATACAAGTCTACACCCAAAGGGAGGGCACCATCCAAAGGTCATGTGACCAATGGGATCCTAACTTG
Source organism: Pinus albicaulis (assembly GCA_034641835.2). Classification (NCBI taxonomy): domain Eukaryota; kingdom Viridiplantae; phylum Streptophyta; class Pinopsida; order Pinales; family Pinaceae; genus Pinus; species Pinus albicaulis. The sequence goes on from CM076580.1 coordinate 1,396,975,260, forward strand.
ATAGAAGAGGTCATATGAATAGGAGAAAGGCTAGTCAATGGAATATTGGGTGGAGGAATAGAAAAAATTCTCATAAACTCTTATATATATATATATATATATATATATAGTTGTCATTAAAATATTTTATATAACATGTATATTTAAATATTTTATTGGCACGAATTAAAATGATTTAAACATCTTTCTCACACTTTTTTCTTCTTTTTTTCTTTTTTTCTTTTTTAGCTTCTAATTACTTTCATTTTTTTATTATAGTGAGAGATTACTTTTCTATTTAGAATGTATTTTATTTTATTTTTATTTTAAGAGAGACATATGTATCGGGACATACTTACACATCTCCTCATACTAAACATACTAGAATGTAAAATAAATCTCTTTACTAAAAAAATTAATTAAACTAGCACAGTTAAAAATGTTTTATAATACTTTTAATTAAATTTAAACATCTCCTCAATATAAAATACACCTCTTTAAGTAATAACTTGATATCCACTTTATACTAATTAAAATTATCAATATAATAAATAAGTACCCATGTAACCCACATCATTTTAATTGTTACATGGCAATCCATTAAACAAACATAAATAAATTGAATGGATACCTTAAAAATATAATATATATATATATACTTTAACTTAACAATACATCATAATTTGAAATATTAAATAAAACTAAAATTTTAATTATATAAAATCATATAACATTATATATGTAGTTGCCATCCATATATATAATTGATTTGGAATCAGAAGGAGGGCCGACCAAATTTCCGGCAATGTTTTATCATTCTGATCGCTTATCAAAGTCCGCATTACATCTCCACCATAATCCCACGTCGATTTAAATAGAACCAAAACAAAAGATGGCAAAGGAAGACCAATGGGAAGACTCATCCTTCATTTCATTTGAACTCTTCTTCCTGGAAATTGCTTCAACTGCTCTTGAAATAATTCAGTTGTGGCAGGAGATTTTATAAAAGAAATCCACATCCGCCGCCTGCCGTCCGTCCGTCATCCTCATATGACGCAACAAGCAAGCCGGCCGCTAATGGATCAAAGTCTAAGAAATCCACATCCGCCGCCTGCCGTCCGACCGTCATCCTCATATGACGCAACAAGCAAGCCGGCTAATCGATCAAAGTCTACACGATTGATTGATATATGATCAAGTACTACTAGTATTTTTTTTCATGTAGTTTTTAGTGCGATTTTTTTAAGGCTAATCGATCAAAGTCTACATGATTGATTGATATATGATCAAGTACTAGTATTTTTTTTTTGTTTATCAAGTGGTGGGTGGTTGGTGACTTTTGGGAGATTGATTACAAATTTTAACTTTTAGTTTGAGATGGTTCTAGATATTTCAAGTTAAGTTGTTAAAATTATTGGGGATGGCATTTAAAATATTAAAATCACCAAGGATCTTATTTGGCCTAGGCCACAAAACCCTTAACATGAATAAATCTTTGCCAATAACTATTACAGCTCTGGTAATTTAACAATACACTTCATCATCATCTCTTCTACGCTTCCCAAAAAAAACAATTTTAGCTTATGTGGTTGATGAATATGAAGAAAAGTAAATAGTTGACTTCATCATGTTTATTGTTCCATGGAATCTGTAATTGACATGACATTCTCACTGCATTTTCATTATTATTTTGTTTTTATTTTTGATAGAATAGTCTCAGTTATCAAGATACATAGAATAGTGGTTGACATATTATGAAATCATATTATTATTTTGTTTTCATTTTTAATAGAATAGTGTTATGCAAGATACATAGAATAGTGGATGAATGACATATTATGAGATCATTAATTCAATAGTTCGTATATTAAAATAAATCCAATCTAATCATAATATTTGTATAATCTAACTTTAATTTTTCAAATTATTAATAAATAAATAAAAATAAAAAATAAAAAATAAATAAATCTACTCATTATTTTGTTTTTAAATAATTATTGTGATCTACTCATTATTTTGTTTTTAAATAATTATTTATAATCACAAAGTGTGCAATCTATTATTCTTCAAAGCCAATGTCCATTTTTATATCTGCACAATCCATCTCATTCATCACTGCATTGCGATTTTATTTTAATTGTCCTATATTATTAGAAAAAGCCAACAATGCATGTTTTTTTTTTTTTTTTTATAGTTGTTTTCTTTTCCAGTAATCAGGAAATGCTATATGCATAAGATGTTAAGAGGTATCAAGTTCAGCTGTTATTAAGTTTAGGTTAAAATATTAAATTATAGAAGTTTAGAGTGGAGTTTATTATGGATATAAAGTTATTTTAAGAGATGTTTATAATTATTAAGCAGATGCTTTTTATTCAATATTAAAAATAATCTGAATTAATATATATATATATATATATATATATATATATATATATTACTAAATAAAAAATTCAATTTTTTATGTTTATAGATTTATATTCAAGTTTTAAAATTTATCATATAATTTTTGTATTTTTTAAAATCTTATTAATAAATTAATTTTATTATAGAAAAAAATTTACTCACTAAAAAGATGATGTTATAATCTATACTATAGTAGGTTGCTAAATGCACATATCAATACAATCATGGATATTACATATTAATCATGTATCTTTCTTTAACTTCTTCACAATATTACTGTGTTAAAAGGAGTCAAATCAAATGGCTCACTCTCTTACAAGCATGTTATCTATAAAGTTAAGGTTAATGGTGGTTCATAGTGGTGGTTTTATTAATTGGGATTTATGTTAGTAGTTGGGATATTAATGGCCATTAGAATGGTAGAGAATTTAGTTATGTGACTAAGGTCTTTGGCTCATCCATCATTAATCGAGTTTAACATTTATTTAAGAAATCACTTTAATAAGATATTTGTTTTTCTTTAAATAAAATTAAGTAACAACTTATACCAATTTATATATCTAGTGATATATATAAATTTCCATTTAGATTAATGATTATGTGTGTGTTCCTAGTTGAAGTTCACTACATGTTAAAATTCTTTTCCATTGTTTGAAGACATAAGGGAAAAAAAAATCTTATCCTTATTACACTCTCACACAAAAATTATAGCCTCAAAAGTGGAAATGGAATTAACATGAATGTTCTTCCACAAGAATGTCCTCATTTTCTTGAGAACGTGCTTTTCCAAGAAAGTGTTGATTCTCTTGACAACACAAATGCATTCCTAAGTGGCAAGCTTCAACATCCCTTAAACCACCACCTCCGATACCACATTAGTGTGATGAGAGAGCATGTGACAAGAATAAGAACACATTTTTCGGAGCATGTTTTATTATTAGGAATTTGTACATGCACATTCCTATTAGGGTTGATTTTGAAAGGCATACAAACATGACTCTTATGGTTAAGTACGATTGTGATATGATTGAGATATTAATCTAAGATGGAGTGCTCAATCATCATATGGATACAGAAAACAAATTCTCTCTGGTATGGGTGTCAAAAAATATCTTGTGTCTAAATCTTTATATTGACATTTGCAATACTTTAAAACTCCTTTGAAGAAAATAAGTATGGCTCAGCATTAGTGATTCTTTCTTTTGTTCATTAAATTTTAATATTGTAAAAAATGAAAAGACAATGCTTTATTAAGATTGATTTTATTTTGAAATTTGCATTTAATATACTCTTGTCAAATTAAGTACAAGTATTTTTGTAAATTTACATCATGGAAGGATGGATGAAAATATACCCTTCAACTTGAAATAAAGTGTAGCTCTTTCAACCATAGAGTTTACTTATAGAGGATTCAACATCATGATTTTATTTCATTTCACAATTTTTTTAATTGAAAAAAAAATTGCATTTTACCTGATTGAGTTTTAGGACATTTTATTACTCTAGATCCAAGCAAAAACAAAAACCCAACATCACTTAGGGGGGCACAACAACCCTGAACCCACAACCACAAAACATGAACATGGATTTTTATCTGAGTTTGATCTCTCTAAGAACCCCTCATATGTGACCTATGGAATATTAAAGAGATGTCTTGATTGTCACTAGCCACTTCTATAGACACAATTGTAACATTCATTACAAATGCTCAAAGCCTATTAACTAATATTTCTAATTAGAAGCCTAGAAGGTTTGAATATTGTAGGATGGGTGTACATAAGTACCAAGTTTAACTGCGACCATGCTCTATCTCCCACATTGAATGACTTCTTTGTCCTATAATAATCATGCTTCACCTTATACTTTTCATATGACTTTTGTAGTGTCTATTGTACTTGTAGATAGATATGCCTCATCTTCTCAAAAAATATTTAATCTCTTACGAAATCCCTTGTAACATCCTCCCTCACTCTTCCTTGTTTCCCATATAAAATATCCAAATGTGAAGGTGGCAAATATAAAAAATGCTGGGTGTGTTGCATTCTTTCCATGACTAGCTCCATGTGTTGTACGTTGTGTTAGGCACAATGAGCGGTCAAGTGGGGGCGGTAGCCCACTTGCACAGGGTATGGGGCAACACCCCACGAAAAAAAAAATATTCGGACCCAATAATAGTTGAGCGGGCCCAAGGATGGGGGGCAAACCCAAAGATGCTGGGCGGCTTTACCCATGGTTTTGTGCAGTTTTGATTATTGTTTTAGGTCTGTGAGGTTTTGTCCAATCAAGAAGTTGTGAACATTGTTTCTGCAGCACCTTCTCCAGCTGTTGCTGCTAGAATAGTAGTAGAATCAGCAGTTAGTGCATGGAAGCATAAATTTCCAACTTCTAAGGTCGATGACTGTGCTGTTGTCTGCTTGTACTTAAATGAGCAGGACAACAATGGTCAACCTTCAGAGGAGATATCAAGTGTTGAACAGTCTGATAGAAGTAAAACCAATAGTGTACGTGACAATACATCTCAGTCAGAGAAAATAAGTCAACCAAGTAAATTAAGGCATATGGGCTCTGAAGGTCATGGAAGCTTTGCTGAAGGTATTGCTACAGAGGCACGGTCTCTCCTGCTGAGCATTGCGAGAGTGAAGTCCATTGTGAGGTTTCCTAGATTTTTTGAGGAAGAAAACAAGCATAATGTTCCAAAAAGGAGAAGGGTCTTTTGCTGAATAAAAATAGGTGTCCTGTATCTTTCATCTTTTCCAGAGATAATGCATATTGTATATGAGGAAATTGTAAATTGTAGTTTTAATGTTGATATTTATCTTTTATAACAGAACAAGATTTTGTAATGTGATTGAGATATGGAATTGTGTGAAGCGAGCTGTTTCTGATTTAAAAAATGTGATTATTTGGAATGGTGGGATGGTAGTGGTTTTATACTCAGACCGAGTGCTAAGATTTCAGAGATATATGTACAGCTGTGTGTGATCTACAGATTGATCACCATGAAAATGGAATGAATCTATAGGTGTAGATTATGTCTGATCACCGTGAAAATGGAATGAATCTATAAGTGCAGGTGCATTTGATGATAAGATCAAATTCCAAGTGCACATTTAATTTAAAAAAGAGTACACATTCATTGTTATAGGAAAAATCGAGTTATCATGGTTTACTAGATATTTTGCATATGTATTATAATGTAATTTTGGGGAAGGAAAGCTGAAAATGCATTTTTTTAAAAAGAGTACACATTCATTGTTATAGGAAAAATCGAGTTATCATGGTTTACTCGATATTTTGTATATGTATTATAATATGTGTACAATTATCACTGTCATTGGTTGATTATAGGATTGGTGAAAATGATACTCTTATTTGTTAGTTGTATGCCATTTTCTGGCAGTAGGTGAGACTGGGCCTTGTTATAAAATTAACTTTAATATGTATATATTAGTGGAAATGTTATTCTTTTATTTGTTAGTGGTATACTATCTTTTATTTGTTAGTGGTATCCTATTTACTGATGACTGAGAACGGGATTTTTATAAACTCAACTTTCTCATATATATAAACTTTTACATATATAAAATGAACGTTTAAAAGAAATTTAAGTTGTCCCTTTTGAGCAGTGTCACTCTGTCCTTTGAGGCGTCGACTTATGATGCAGCATGTTGAACATTAGGGAAATTTAAAATATTTTCAAGTTCACAAAAATTCAAAAACCATTCACAGTTATGTTTATGTCGATGTGTGATTGATGTATTGCTATTTATTATGTTTTCCAAAAGTTTTTTCATTTATCAAATATTTTGAATATTTTATTTCTTTGTGCATATATTTCATCTCTGTAAATTTAATATTTTTAAAAAGCATATATATTTACGAGTCCATGTCATGTTTGAGGCTGTTTATATGTACTGTATCGGTCATGCATTCTCCTATGTCAAGTCGTTCAAGTTGACATGTTAAGCTGAGTTGGAACATTGATATTGTAAAGCTATTTTAGCTTATTGTAGAGCTATTTTAGCTTTTCACTTTAATTTAAATGAAAATATTAAAATCATTGAGAGAATGGGCGTGCTTCGACAGTTTCGGACCAGCATTAATGGAAGAATTGGTAAAGCATAACAACAGTAGAAGAGGTCTCTGAGGAAATGCATCATTAATAAGCATCTCAGTGATGTGTCGTGCGTTCTCGCGAATATCTTTTATGAACTGGAAGCCAAGATGATCGAGCTAATGAGATCAAGATTGGGAGTGCCATTTAGCAGCATAGGCCCTTACATTCCCTCCACTTTTCTCGACGGCCGTAATCCCCAAGATGCGCGATTGGGCGCAGATCCGTGGAAGGCGACGGACAAGGTGCAGGAATGCCTGGACAGGAAGCCCCCTCGTCTGTCGTATACATTTCCTTCGGCAGCGTCACAATCATAAGCCCACAACGAATCCATGAATTGGCCTTGCGAATTCAGAGCAGCCAACAACATTTCTTGTTGGGTCATCCAACCTTCTCTCGGCCACGATGACATTGCGGAATTCTTTCCGGCAGGCTTCGTGGAGAAAACCGAAGGGCGTTTCCCAAAAAACCACAAATGGATTGCGGGAGGGGTTCATAGCTGTAAATGGTTTTTAAGTGAGGGATGCCACAATTTGCCAAACGTTGCCACATGGTTGTAGAGACGGGGTTGCGGACCCCTCCCTTCATTAAAATTTAAATGGGCAAGGGGCCTCACAATCCAACATGGACCTTCAATCTTTATAGCACTCATCTCGACCATTCAAAAGTGCAAGAATTTTATTCCTGTGCATTTTTTGTTAATGCCTGGATAGTCAAGGGCATTGTTAAAAGTCATTAAATAATATATAAAATCTAAATTTATATATTTATTTTATTTTTTATAATTACATGTTATGATAAGAAAATATTTCAAAACCAACAAAAAAAAAAAACAAAAGAGAAAGAAAATAATAATAATAATAAATAAATAAATAAATAGAAATAAAATAAAATAAAGATAAAATTAAAATTAAAAATAAAATAGATAAAAAAAAATTCTTAATTACAAAAATAAGAATAAAATAGATAAATACATAAATAGACGCAAAATAAAACAAAGATTAATAAATATATAAATAAAATGAAATAAAAATCAAATTACATAAATTACAACTTAATAATATTAAATTAAAAATTAATATTTTTATTAAAATAAATATAAATATTTAAAATTCAAATTAACTATTTGAAAAATATGTTTTGAGATATGGTCTGATGACTTGTACCATTCTTGCTATGGTTTCAGCTCCTTCCTGCGCGTGTTAGCTCCACCGCGTCCATGTTGTTGTCGTGTCGTCCCCAATCTATTTTCCACACTCAAGGAATTAACTCAAGAATTAACTCAAAATCTACATCTTTTGCCCCCCTTATATGATTGGGAGGTCTCCTTTCAACTCTAAGGTTTGGTCAATGCTTATTAAACTAAAGTCCGTCGTGAGCCTTTCGAGAGGGCGTATACTTTTTATTGCTTGGGGTTATGGTCTAAGAAGTTCGAACATCAAAATATAATGAGAGGATATTGCCTTTTAATACAGTTTACAAGGGGAGGATTTCTATTAATATTCGAGCGCTTTATAAAAGAGGGAGATAGCCTCGGTGCATTATTCAAAGGATATTCATTTGTTTTTATTATTGTCGAATAAATTAAATATTAAAAGTAATTAAATAATATTTAAAGTTTGAATTTATATATTTATTTTATTTTTAATGATTACATGCTATGATATTAAAAAAAAAAAAAAAAAAACCAAATGAATAAATAAATAGAAATAAAATAAAATAAAGATAAAATTAAAAATAAAAATAAAATACATAAAAAAAATTCTTAATTACAAAAATAAGAATAAAATAAATAAATAAATAGAAATAAAATAAAATAAAGATTAATAAATAAATAAATAAACACGTGTCAACCTAATCTATTCTAATGTTATTTTCACAAAGACATTTAGTACATTTGCTTCACTCTTTCTAAAATAAAATATATTACTTTCTAATTGTTTGAGTCAAACTAGCCATTTCAATCTTACTCTCTCTACTATTTAATATTTACTTAGTACTATTTACAATTTCAATCAATGTTTTTCTTTTTCTGTACAAGCTTACTTTTCAAATTGTGATGTGCATATATCATTTCAAATATGATTAACAATAATTTCAAAAAAAAAAAAAAAGGCTTCAAACTATCATGTGCATGTGTCATGTCAAACATGATTAGCAATGAGTTGAAAAAAAAAACTTGGAATATTCAAGATATACAATTGCAATTAGCATACTTCAAAAACTAATTTACAAATATGGTTATTTGACATTACTATTTCCTTTCCTTTTATACTTACAAACCAACATCCTCTCCTAACCTATTTTGTGCCTATGCCTTCTTTACCAAGGAAATAATTCAACATGCCCTATTCCAAAATATATGTTCCATAGGGAAAGCCTTTAAACAACTCATTGTCAAGGACGTATTTGCAAAAATTGCACTTGTAAAATTAGTCAACACTAATAAGATTCATCTTAATATCTAAACTTCAAATCAAATTATTCAAGAAAGTCATTCTCAAGCAGTGTTTCTTAAATGCTCATTCACATAGCGCCTCCTTTCGGCGTTCCTTTGCACCACAGGGGCAATTGCTAGTTATTAAAATAATGAACTTTTACAAAAATACATATGTCCCACTATCATTTCGTACCTTCATTTAGAATCCATGTTGCGTGTAGGAAAGGTAGGGAAATTGGATAAGGTTGTCCATTTTTGCAATGTGACACACTTGCGAGAGTCCAAATGCTAAAAATTGAACCAGTCCGAGTGTCAACGGCCTCTTTTTTTGAAAAAAATAAAAAATGATGTAAACGACACGTTATACTTCGAAAAAAACGAAAAAGAGAACTCTGGAATATAACTCACTTTCGAGTCAGAACGGCAATGCGAATTGGGTATGGGATATGCCACACTAATTCCATAATGATTTTCAAAAGATGCAGAAATTTCCACATGGTTCTGGGAATGCGGATTTAAGAAGACTCTGGCGGTTGGTTTTGACTTCATTCACAGCAACATCGTACTAATTCCATGAATTGCTTTGAAAATATGCAGAAATCTCCACAATGTTCTAGAGATGCAGAAAATACTGTGCCAGCGGGGATTGACTTAACGGGCGGCAATACTATGTGCAGCGGCCTTGATAGCTACGCAACAAGTAATAAAAGCATTGATGGCTACCTCCAATATTCTTCAACCAATCGCTCTCACCGGGCTTATCCAAGTCATATCTGCGTAGTTTTAATTCAAGAAGACATAATTTCCATTGTCAATGCCTCAGCCTTTCACAGACGTGACCTGCAAAATTCTGCTTAGACACAATTCTTGGACTTGGGAGATGTGAAACTTTTGAAATGTACAAATGGAATTAAGTCCTTCAAGACCTTTGTTGAGAAAATTCGTTAATCTCCGATGGATTCTCTTGGTTCTGAACAGGGTTGTGTGATTAATTAATTATATATAAAAAAATTTCCATTTTTACCAGTCATTATCTAGGCTCACGGATGGGAAAATGTAACTTACTTGAATATTTCAGTTGCTTTTGAGGTAAATTGGACAAACTATATAACAAGGCTTAACCTATAGTATGTGCGGCTCAGGGATAGCGAAGATTCCCTGTGCTGGTTTTCTTTCCCGTTGAGGAATATACTTCTAAAATGAGCTACGATCACGATCACTAAATCATGGTAGGAGTGTGGAGGATCAGGTGGTGGTAGAAAATTTGGAAATTAAAATGTCCAACAAAAGCCCGGGTCTTTATGTGGTGTCTTATGGAAAATAAAATACTCACTTGAGACAACATCTGCTAGAGCCATAAGAAAGGGCCGAGTTGGTGCCTTTTTGTAAAAATGGGGAGGACTTTATTGATCATCTTTTCATGTCATGTCCCTTTACATTGGGAATTTGGGATTTGGGTGGATTGTAGAAGGATTTTAGGTCTGGGTATTGGCTGGTAGGGGAGTCATATTCAAGCTTGAAAAAACAGGTGGGAGCAGATAGTTGACAAACAATTCAAAAATCTTTTTCCACTAATTTGTTGGGAATGTAGATCACAAGGAACAAGTCCATTTTTCAAGAAAAATTATCTTCCTCTAATAAGTTGGTTTTTTATATTTTTGCTATATTCTCCTTTTTCTTATCTAGGATTTTGTTTTTGTCTTTGCATCATCACATCCAAAGAGATTGATCATTCTTTCCCGTTGGCATACTTTGATGAGGCTTCCTTGGCTAGTGGCAATTGTAGGAAGGGGTGGGGATGTGGAAATCCTATTTATCCTGGAATGCCACAATCACAAATTTCAGTTTGGCTTGGGGAAAGGATCAAACAACTATGCAGAATTGTTAGCACTTAAGCTTCTCCTTTTGTTTTCTCTTGAAAAAGATTATTGGTCCCTACAGATCTTCAAAGATTCCATGCTTGTCATAAAGTAGTTAAAAAAGAACCAAAAATACCACAACCATGAGTCCTTCTTGCCTATTTTAGAAGAAATTCTTCATATAAAAACTTATTTTCTCATATATCTCTTTGCCACATCTACAAGGAACTTTAATAGTAGACCCATTATCTAAATAAGGTGTTACATGTTGGAATTTCTGAGAATTCCATAACAACAATGGAGAGAGTAATACTCTCATCTTCTAACACAAAGAAATATAAAAATTTCACTCACAGGAGACAAAGTTTCCACATGAAATTATATTTCATTAACTTCAAAACAAAACTATTACAAATCTGGACTGCTTAAAAAACGCAGTGCTCAGAATAGATTTCACTGTCTCAACAAAACAATACATTGTCTGTGTATTTCTTACGCTCTGTCTCTGCTTAAAAAAAACACTCTGTTTTAAAACGACGCACTGTTGTGCATAAAAGAAAAACTATTACATTACAGGCTCTCGGGCCTTTACAATATATATCCACGACGCATATTTAAAATTTAAAACAAAACTATAATGTATCGGGTCCGAGACTTAATACATAACACGTGACCTTTTTTTTTTTAAATCCCGATCACTGATTGTTCACTGAACGTGATGACTGTCTTCACATCGTTGCATAAGTCCATCGGGTCCGGGCTTATCAAAGAAAAATCGGTTCAAATGAAAAACTCCGATCTCTGATGGAGGATCGGACACGATAAGCCAATTATGAAATCTGCCCTATAAATGAATCGGGTCCGGACTTCAACATATAACAAACGGTCCATCAAAAAACTCTGATCGTTGATTACAAATCGGATGTGATGGATCAATTAACTCCGCCATATAATATGGTCGGCTCCGCCATTGGTTAATGCAATCGGGGCATAAACAAAAATCCTCCCGATTCACACTTTGCGATTGTATATGAACATGCCACGTGGTCTGTGGGACCAGCGGACCTCGGCTATGGTGGAGGGAGATTACTAATATAAAATGATTGCGATTGTGTTCATCGCATCGGCCCAGAACAAAACAAAAAGAGTTCTGTCAATTATGTGAGTTCGTTCCACTTGCGGAACTCACCACATCAACAAGACACTGCTATGGGGATCACAACGTACATAAAAAAATATCTTCACTGTGTTTTTAAAAAATAAAAAATTCTTTCACCGCTTGAATACATTTCTTCAATTTCGGTTGTTGAGGGCTTAAAAGCCCGAAAAGACTGTCTTAAGAAAAACTCTAATCTTCCGTGCTTTTAACCATGAAGGTCTTCATTCTCTACAAAAATGGCTACACACAAACAAACATAAATCCTCCTCTGCAATGGTGGCTGCCGCCTATCATTCATTAATTCCTCCTTGCGATTTTCTCCATTCAGTCTTGAATGCGCAGTGATGAGCACACAAGCTCTGCTGTCCCTTTGTACTCTATTTCTTCCTGCTCAAGATAAGCAGGTGACTTTAATATTTCAACACTCCCCCTTAAAGTCAGCTGCTGGGTTATCTGTCATATCCAAGCATTTTATTAAAAATTCAAAGGTCTTCTGCCCCAATGGCTTTGTCAAAATATCTGCAAATTGTTCCTTTGTTCTACAATGCTATAAATTTTTTTTTCCATTGCTCACTAATTCTTTGATATAGTGAAACTTTGCATCAATGTGTTTTGTTCTCTTGTGAAACATAGAATTCTTTGAAAATGCAATAGCTGAGTTATTGTCACAAAAAATCACGGTTCGCTTTGTCTGCTCTTGGCACAAACTTCTTAACATTCTTCTCATCCAAACTGCTTGACACGCTACTGCTATAGCTGCCACATATTCTACCTCTGCTGTAGACAACGCTACAATGGGTTGTTTTTTAGAAGACCATGAAATGGCTACTGAACCCATGTGAAAAACATAACCAGAAGTACTCTTTCGATCATCTACACTTCCAGCCCAATCACTATCAGTGTATCCAACTAAATCTGAACATTCTGAAGCAATATATAAAATACCAAACCTTTTAGTACCTTTAAAATACCTTATAATTCTTTTTGTTGCCTGCCAATGTGCTTCCTTTGGCTTTTCTATGAATCTGGAAATCAAACTAACAGCATGCATTATGTCGGCCTAGTTGTAAAAATCATTTTCATCTTGTTCTACTTCTATTCTAAAGTATCTCAACAAACCCATGTCAGTCATTTCTAATTCTTTTTTCATGACTATTTTAAAATTTTCAATAAGATAATCATCATTACTTGTGAAAATAACATCATCAACATATAAAACTACAATCAATATTTTACCATCCTTTTCTTTGATGTAGAGGGTGGGTTCTCCCTCACACTTTTCAAATCCATTTTCTAGTAGATATGAGTCTATTCTACTGTACCACGCTCTTGGCGCTTGCTTTAGCCCATAAAGAGCCTTCTTCAACTTGCACACTTTGTGTTCTTGGCCTTTCTTTTCATAGACGAGAGGTTGTTCAATGTAAACCTCTTCCATTAACACTCCATTTAAAAATGTTGATGTCACATCCATTTGGTAAACTTTCCACTTGTTTTGTGTTGCTATGGATAGCGTTGCTCTCACGGTTTCCATTCTAGCAACCGGTGTGAAAGTTTCCTCATAATCTATCCCATGCTTCTGCTTATAACCTTTGACAACAAGTCTTGCCTTGTGTCTCTATTTTGTCTTCAACTTTCTCTTGGTGATGACCCATTTATCAATAAACTTCTTTACCTTTTGGGAGTTCAACCAAATCCCATGTCTTGTTTCTTTCTATGGCATTAATCTTCTCATCCATAGCTTCTTTCCATTTCTTATCCTTGATAGCTTCTTCGAAATGAACAAGATCATCAAAATGAAAATATAAAGCAAACAAAGAATTGATACCTTCATTTGCTATATCTTGTTCATATATGTCTTTTAAATTTCTGAACCTCTTACCTTTTTCATTAGATGTACAAATGCTTGAAGAAGCACTTGAATTTCCTCCTTGTGGTGTGCTTGGAGAAGCACTTTGATTTCTCCTCAAGGGTGTGCATTGTTTCTCTTGTGTTGGTGCTACTATCTGGGGATGTATTTCGGCCAACTCATCATTATTTTCATCATGAGATAAACAATGTTTAGCATTCACTGTTTTCTCTATGTTTCCATCCCAAGCTTCTTCTTCAATAAACTGAACATCTCTGCTCACAATAAAATTCTTGGTGGATGGGTTATACAAACTATAAGCCTTGGATTCCTCATTGTATCCAATGAAAATACATTTCTCCCCCTTGCTGTCCAACTTCTTCCTTAGCTGATCCAGCATGTGTGCATAAGCCACACATCCGAATACCTTCATGTGTGTGACTCCTTGCTTTGTGCCACTCCATGCCTCTTCCGGCACTTTGTTCATAACTGCTTTTGTAGGGCACCTATTCAAAATGTACGCAGCACAATGTACAGCTTCATCCCAATAATCATTCGGCAAATGCTTTGCCTTTAACATGCTCCTTTCCATGTCCATTATGGTTCTATTCTTCCTTTCGGCTACTCCATTTTGCTGCAGAGTATATCTAGTTGTAAACTGTTTATGAATACCATTTTCTCTACAAAAACATAGAAAATATTTAGAGATATACTCACCTCCTCTATCAGTCCTTAGGAATTTGATGTGCAGCCCACTTTGGTTTTCCACAAGTGCTTTGAAATTGCAAAATCTTTCAAACACTTCACTTTTGTTTTTCAAAAAGTAAACCCAAGTTTTTCTTTTAAAATCATCTATGAATGTTAAAATCTAGTGGCTGCTTGCAAGTGATGGAGTTTGCATCAGTCCACATAAATTTGAGTGGACAATCTCTAAGGGTGCTTTCACCCTTATGCTTTTCCCGGAAGGAAAAATTTCTCTGTGTTGTTTCTCTAAGATACAACCTTCACAAAGGCTATCCGGTTTCTCTATCAATGGTAAACCCCTTACCATTCCTTTTCTGTTCAACAAATTAAGACCTCCAAAGTTGAGATGTCCAAATCTCAAGTGCCACAACCAATTATCATCTTTTGGTTCGCTTTGGAAAGTCTCTTGTGCCACTGCTGCTTTCTCTTCACCATTCTTCAAATCTGCTCTCATTCTGAGAGGGAACATCTTGTTCCTTGTCATCTTCACTTCAACAATACATTGTTTACTGGGTGGTTTATCCATGATGGTACAAACATCATCCTCAAAGAAAATAATATACCCCTTATGGACTAGCTATCCAATACTTAAGGGGTTACACTTCATTCCTGGAACATAATAAACATCTGCTATGGATTTCTTTGCACCTTTCCTTGTTAAAACATTTACAATCCCTTTTCCCATAACAAAAACTTTGCTATCAGTTTCTAGTGTGACTTGTGACTTCACACTCTCATCGAACATAGAAAACATTGCTATGTTTCCTGTCATATGGTTACTACAACCGGAGTCTAGAAACCATAAATCCTCATTCTTTTCTTCAGCCATATTACAAGCTAAAAACAAATTATTTTGACTGATATTTTCTCTAGTGAAATTTGCACTAGTTCTATTTCCCATATCATGCTGCTTCTTTTTACATTCATTAGCATAATGACCATATTTTTTACAATAGTGAAATTGGACTTTGGATTTATCATACCTTTGTCCTTTAGCATTCTGCTGACCACTCTGCTGGTTGATGCCTTGGTCATGGCTGTGATTTTGACTGTTGCACCTTCCATGTGAATGTGAAGGGCTATTCCTTCCACCTCTATTTTGGCTTCTGCCTCTTCCTCTTCCTTTTCCTTGCCCTCTTCCTCTTCCGAAAGACATATGGGTCTTAAAGGCATGCTCAAGAGATGAGTTTTCACTCCTACCCAATCTCTGTTCATGGGTCATCAGTGATGCATGTAGCTCATCCACTGAAAACTTTGTGAGATCTTTAGTCTCCTCTATGGTGGTGACAATCACATCGAATCTTGAGGGTAGACTCCTCAAGAGTTTTTCAACAATCCTCTTATCTTCAAGAGTCTCTCCATGAAATCTTATTTGTGTGACAATTCCAATCACATGAGTGAAGAATGAGTCATTAGTATCTGATTCTTTCATACAGAGAGTCTCAAAGTCTCTCCTCAGCAACTGAAGTTTTACTGTCTTCACTTTTTCCATGCCTTGATAGGCTGTCTTGAGAGTTTCCCATGTTTCTTTGGATGTCTTAGCTACTGATATCCTCGAAAACATACTCTCATGCACTGCTTGATACAATAAGAAGAGAACTATGGAGTTTTTCTTCTTATTTCTCTTCAGCATCTCTCTCTCTGCCTGAGTTAAATCATCTAACTCTTCTTCATTTGCTGGCTCTTCAAAGCCATCCTCAACAAATTCCCATAAGTCTTGGGAGACAAATAAAGCTCTCACAGTTATTGACCAGTAGTCATAATTTTTCCCATTAAACAATGGGAGGTGGATATTTCCCATACCCATACCAGTGCTAGCTCCAGCCATTCTTACACTCTTGACTAATAATGATTCAAAAACACTTGACTGTGTATATAAAATAACTGACTGTTCTGCAACAATAACAAAAAAACTGTATAGAGAAATACCTTGAAGTCTTTTTGGCTGAGTCTTCACTCTGCTGGAGAAGCTGCTGCAACAAAGAACTCCTTCCTTCAGCTTCTTTGACCTTCAAAGATCCTGGATTAGCTCTGACACCATGTTGGAATTTATGAGAATTCTAGAACAACAATGGATAGAGTAATACTCTTCTCTTCTAACATAGAGAAATATAAAAATTTCACTCACAGGAGACAAAGTTTCCACATGAAATTCTATTTCATTAACTTCAAAACAAAACTATTACAAATATGGACTGCTTCAAAAACGCAGTGCTCAGAATAGACTTCACTGTCTCAACAAAACAATACACTGTCTATGTATTTCTTACGCTCTATCTCTGCTTAAAAAAAGCGCTCTGTTTTAAAACGACGCACTGCTGTGCATAAAAGAAAAACTATTACATTACAGGCTCTCGGGCCTTTACAATATATGTATGCAGCGCATGTTTAAAATTTAAAACAAAACTATATTGTATCGGGTCCGCGACTTAATACATAACACACGACCTTTTTTTTTAAATCCCGATCACCGATTGTTAATCGGACGTGATGACTGTCTTAACTCCGTTGCATAAGTCCATCGGGTGGGAGCTTATCAAAGAAAAATCGGTTCAAATGAAAAACTCCAATCTCCGATGGAGGATCGGATGTGATAAGCCAATTATGAAATCCGCCCTATGAATGAATCGGGTCCGGACTTCAACATATAACAAATGGTCCATCAAAAAACTCCGATCGCCGATTACAAACCGGATGCGATGGATTAATTAACTCCGCCATATAATATGGTCAGGTCCGCCATTGGTTAATGTAAGCGAGGCATAAACAAAAATCCTCCTGATTCACACTTTGCGATTGTATATGAACATGCCGCGTGGTCTGTGGGACTAGAAGACCTCGGCTACGGTGGAGGGCGATTATTAATATAAAACGATTGCGATTGTGTTCATCGCATCGGCCCAGAACAAAACAAAAAGAGTTCTGTCAATTATGTGAGTTCGTTCCGCTTGCGGAACTCGCCACATCAACAAGACACTGATGTGGGGATCACAGCGTATATAAAAAAATATCTTCATTGTGTTTTTCAAAAATCATAAAATCTTTCACCGCTTGAACACAGTTCTTCAATTTCGGTTGTTGAGGGCTTAAAAGCCCGAAAATATTGTCTTAAATTAAATCTTTGTTCTTCCCTGCTTTGAAGCCACGAAAGTCTTCATTCTTTGCAAAAACCGGCTACACACAAACAAACATAACTCCTCCTTTGCAATGGTGGCTGCCGCCTATTATTCATTAATTCCTCCTTGCGATTTTCTCCATTTAATTTTGAATGCGCAGTGCTGAGCACGCAAGCTCTGTTGTCCCTTTGTACTCTATTTCTTCCTGCTCAAGACAAGCAAGTGACTTTAATATTTCAACATTACACAAGCTCTAAGGATTTGGAAGGTCTTTGAACAATTAGGCTAAGAGGCTCAGGATGCCTTTCATTGAGGCAATCCAGCTAGAACAATAAATATATGATATTTATTTCTTGTTTTTTTGTTTATGTTTATGGTATGATTATGTTTTGTATATGAAACTAAAAAATGGATATATACTTGTATATTTATGTATAAGTTCAAGGTAAAATAGATATATACATGTATATTTATATAAGTTCAAGGTATATATTTTGTAGAAACAAATTTGAAAATTAAGAGTAACTCTCTCAAGATCTTATGTGTTGTAGCAGTCCAGAGATGATATATCAAAATGCACAGAGATCATTATATCAATAAAGAAATCAAGATTTAAGGAGAAAAGACCTAACATTAATATAATTATGGATAATAATAATTAAATCCATTAAAATTTAAATTATCTATTCAACCTTTTGAACATTATATAATTGGTGATCAATTATAATGATACTGTATAGCTATAAGAAAAATTGAAAATTGATTTGATTTTTAAATTATTTTGAAATATAATTTTTGTGTTTGAAATTAAATAAATTCAAAATGCAGATAGATTTGATTTTAAAATTATTTTAAAATATAATTTTTGTGTTTGAAATTAAATAAATTCAGAAGGCAATACAAAGAAAATTATTTTTAAGATAGTTTGAAACAAACTGCAGATCTTCAGCCTGAATGGAATGTTGAAAAACACAGTTTTAAGCTAGAAATGCAGTGTGTTTGTGATGAACAAACCTGGCAATAACCCAACATGAATACAGAGCTTTGCAATAGAGAAAAATAAGAAAACTAGACCCACGTCCACGCTGGATGAAACTGAAGTTGATACAAGCATCATGGAGGCCATGAAAGTCAATATTGAACTGCTATACAAAAAGTGTCAACTAATTCCTTCTGCCTTATGTTTAAGTTTAGATTATACAGTTATAAAAAAAAACATTTTCTAATCATTATAAGTTTTGGAGTTTACTTTAGGATCTGCGAAAATTTTTCGGAAATTTTAATTTTTTATTATTTAAAATTAATATTTGAATACATGTATATTCAGCATGCTAAAAAAAACTTAAAAAAAAAATTCCATTTCTCCCATTTAATCAACAGTAATTACAGGAGAATATAAATTTGTCTCCATTTCCTAAATTCAATGCCCTTGACTGCACGCAACCAAGGGCATAAATTTGTCTCCATTTATTAATTTGTAGGTATGTTTTTATTTAAATAAATTTGTAGGTTATGATTTTTTTTGGTTGGGAGTATGCAACCAATAAATGTAGTTTTATTTATAAATTTCAGTTTTTTAAATATATTTTAAATTATTAAAATAAAATATTTATAACTTTTTTAAATTTATTGAAATTATGGCTTAAATAGTTACTATTTTAGTGATTTTGATAAATTATGGTTATTTAAACCACAAATTAAATATATATATATTAGACTTGACAAATTATAGCTACTCAAACCACAAATTAAACTTGACAATGATAAAGATTAGACTTGACAATGATAAAGATTAGACTTGCCAGTGATAAAGCGGAATTGGAGAGTTTCATAAGATCAGAGACTTGCCATTGATAAAGATTAGACTTGCCAGTGATAAAGTAGAATTGGAGAGTTTCATAAGTTTCAGGAAAAAACAGCAGTGAGAAGCGGAGTTGTCTAAGCAAGCAACCATCTGATTGAAATTTGAATCGGTGTCCATGAAGGTAGAGCAGCCATCAAACCTTGATTTAAGAGATTAACGTGCGGAGAAGAAAGACATGCATTCTGAGTAAATTCCGTGACCTGTCCGCGTGAATGAGTCCCTCAGTGCAGAGGTAATTGTTTGCCTGAGTGAATCCCTCAGCGCAGAGGTAAATATCCACGTGAATGAATCAGTCAGCGCAGAGGTAATATATTTATTTGGATAAGGTAAAAATATGTATTGTTCATTGAGGCCATTTATTTATTTAGAGAAGATAATTTGTTTTTAATGGTAGAAGTTATTCATTTATTTATTTGGAGAAGATAAAAGTATTTATTTGGATAAGATAAAAATCATGTATTGTTTATTGAGGCCATTTGAGAAGAAGTTATTCATTTATTTATTTGGGGAAGATAAAAGTATTTACGGTAAAGATAATTTAATTATATAGAATGGACTTATAAGTATATAGGTATAATTTAAATAAAATAAGTTTTTTTTTATTGTTTAAAAAATATATGTTTAATTTAGATAAATGTCTTTTGGATTAATCATATCATTATGATTTTGTCTATTTTTTAACTAACCAATGTGGTTCATCCTTAGGATAAGGTGAAAGAGTTAATCCATCTTTATGCATAAATAGTATGGATGCATCATTGACTCGAAATAGCCGTTAAAAACTAGCAGTTACGACTAGTTTGTAATGGCTATTTCCTAGCAATGAATGCATCCATACTCTTTATTCTTTCACCTTGTCTTGATGATGAACGACATTGGTTGGTTCGAAATGTCGACCAAATCATAAGATTAATCCGAAAGACATTTATCTACATTATGGATCACAAAAGTCTTAAATCTATCATGTTTAGATTAATTAATAGATTACATGGTTTTTTTTGACTAGGATTTAACATTTATCTACATTATGGATCACAAAATTCTTAGATCTATCATGTTTAGTTTAATTAATAGATTACATGGTTTTTTGGCTACGATTTAACAATACAATTTTTAGTAAGATTGTGATTTCTTATTATTTAAAATGCACTTTTAAATGTATAAGTGGATTCAACTGTCTAAACAAACCCCTGACACCCTCTATCATTGCAAATTAAACAACTTAAATAGTTTTCATATTAGGGATTAGTAATAGTCAACAAGGTTAGGCTAAAGATAAATTTTCATCCTTAAAATTTTCCCTACTTCATTGGATGACCAAGGAAATGTAGGATTTTGTTTTCCAAGCTCCACTATTTCAAGATCTAAAATAATGAAGGCATCATGAGGCATATCCTCCCTTGGATCATGAATTGAATCCATGACCTCCAAGATGACTTTTTGTGAAGGGAACTTTATATTAAGGGAGTGATGTGAAATAGGTGCAATGAATCCCCATGTGGGAAAACATATTGATTGTATTCCATATTGGAATGGAGTTTTTAATGAACATGAGGAGGTGCTAATGAGACCACTCAAGAGGAAATCTCTTCTGCTATAAGCAACACATGTTCACCATATGCGTCAGTACATCTGAAGGAGAGGGCACCACCCAAGGGTCATGTGACCAATGGGATCCAAAATTGATAGAAGAGATCATATGCATGGGAGAGAGGATAGTAGATGAAATATTGGGTGGAGGCATAGAACAAATTCCATCAACAATGAGCTCTTAAATAAACTCAGGCCGATTTTCCATAGCTTGAAGGGTTATCCCTATAAATGGCATCGTGGTGCCCATAACTATTAATTTTGTTGTTGATGTACAATATTCAAGTTTATCAATGGTAAAGATCCTATCTTCATGGGGAAAGTGAAAAGATATATGGTACAATAGAAATCATAGCGTAAATCGAGTTATGTACAAGGAGTATATTATACTCAAGAGGGTGCATCAACAACTTCTATACCAACAATAATGGTTTTGTCCGCTAACTCGATAAAAAATGTAGGGAGAATTCCCTGAGGCAAGAAAGTATGGTCATTGAAGGCCTTGAGGGTGGTACTTGACTAAATGAGTGTGCGAGAACCAAGAGCTTTCTATCATGATGAGGCCATGATACAAGTGAACGATCCTTCATCCACAAGAGTGCGATAAAAAATTTTTCTCTAGATATTGACCAAGGTCTGAAAATCGACTAGATGTGATAGCCTATACTGGCTTGCATCTACGTCAAACATAATGAAATTCAACTATCAAATATCAACCCCTTTGAAAATGGTCAATAAGGATTTGTGTTGCATAGGAAAATTCTATAAAACCTTTTAAGGTAGACATAACACAAGATTCTTAGGCTACATCCTTGATAATACTATAGTTTTGGGAAACCCTAGCATTGGGGTTGTGTGTTGACTTACAAAGAACACCCTTATCCAATGTGAGAACAACCAAAGGCTTATCTAGTGTGAGAGCTCCATTGATTGAAGTTAGGATGATCAAGTGAGTAGATGAAGAACTAATATCAGGGTTCTCATAAGTTTCCATTCTCGTAGCCAATTCACGTGTTCATTGCACATAAGGATATGTGACAAGCCTCCCTCGAATATTTTTCCTTCATTGCCCCCACATTGAGGAGAAACAGGTATTGCAACAATTTTTTGTTGTGGTGAATAAGGAATGGTTGTGTCAAGACGACAAGCTATTTCCCAATAGTCAATTCATTGTTCATTTATGTCCCTATTATGGAGTATAACTTAAAAACCATGATGATGTATATAACTCAAATACCATTTCAAAATTGAGATATTTCTTATTTAAGTAAAGATTTTTATGAGAGAATTGAACCTTTAATTTCATAGTTTATGTAGAAATTATATAACATATGAATGTATATATCTAGATTTTCCTGATCTAACAATATTTATCTTCTTTCTAAATACAAAATCCTTCCACTGTTAATCTTTTGCGGAAATTTAAAAAATCAATTGCAAACACATGAAGCAATAAAAACAATCGCACATAACACAGTTGTTTAATGGGAAAGCCTGAAGCTAAAAACCCCAACTATCATATATTATGTATCATGGAGATCATGTAACAATCTCATACAAAGCTTAGTACATCAAGCTCTCAGTACAATACAATTGTCACACACTAACATGAAGAAATCTACAAATCCATGCATTGATTTCTTGCCACCTGATAGCTTGCCTCAACTGCGTAATCCCTGCTGAAGAAGACCCCTGAATGAATTTGAATCTACCTTTCTTGCACTGAGAAATCCTCATTGGCATATCCAATGTTTGTGTGATGCAATCAATGCATAACTATAGTCATAACAAATAGTCCATCTCACCCTTTGACCTATCTCTCTACTGGGTCTCCACTGGAACTGACATGCACTGTAGTTAACTATTGTATTTGTTCAGTTGATTAGTGAGTTATTATTTGTGAATTAATTAACTAATTAATTCACTCCACTCTCACTAGTGTATCATTCAGTTAGACTAGATACAACTAGCTCAACTCAGTTTAACTCCATTAACTGACTTAAAGTGAATAACAACTCCATGAACTACTCTTCCAACTCTATCATAAATTTTCCACTTCGGTTCTAACTGAGTCCTCCATGCATGAACCACCAGTAAACCCTAGGAATTGCGTAATTCCTTTAGCCCACTGATTTTCCAAATCTGTACACTGAAATTAAGTGCTCCAAGAGAATAAGTTGATATTTAGAGTTTGATTATTATTAAGGGCTAATAATAATCGACACGTCTATTTTTAGATCAAAGATCTATAAATAGACTTCGCCCAATATTCTAAAAATAGAATTTCATCTATTTCTCCAACTTGACCAACCATCCACAAATAACATCCTGCAACTTCTGAAATATGATCTCCATGTCTAAAAATAGGCTTACACCTAAAAATAGCCTGCGGGCCCACTTAGTGAAGGTGACTGATTTTCACTAAGCTCATCATCTTGTTGAATCTCAACACTCCCTCTCAACAAGATAGGGATTATCCTTCACCCCGATCCTGGCTCTATGGTATTCGAATTTTCTCCTGCCGAGTGCCTTCATCAGAATGTATGCATCCTGATTTTCGGTAGGAATATACTGAAGCAACATGATCTTCCGCTACACACAATATCTGATATGATGATACCAGATATCAATATGTTTAGATCTATCATGAAACACAGGATTAATCGAGATTTTAATGCAACTCTAATTATCACAATGTATCACCGTAGGATCTAAATGTGAAGCGAACAAACCGACCAGGATCTTCCTCATCCAGATAGCCTCACATGCAGCTTGAATTTCTGCCATGTATTCTGCTTCTGCTCAACTGAGTGCCATGGATCTTTATTTCGTATTGTACCAAGAAACTGTTGTAGATCATATACTGAAAACCGCTCCTGATGTGCTCTTTCTATCCGTTGGGCTTCCTACCCAATCTGCATCCATGAAGCCATGCAACTTCACCTCATCCGTTTTTCTATACCATAAGACATACTCAGATGTGCCCCTGAGATACCTCAGGACATGCTTGCCTGCCTTCCAAAAGAGCTTGGTAGGCTTACCCATCGCTTGTGAAAGCTGGTTCACTGCATAGCATATGTTCGGTCTTGTATTAACTAAATACATGAGCGAACCCACCAATTGTCGATAAACAGTGGCATCCACTACCTTTGTTGATGTAGCATCCTCTTTTCTCCAATTTCCTGGAAGAGGAGTGTTGATAGGCTTGCAGCCTTGCATGTGAAACTTCTCAAGTATCTCTCGAGCATACTTGCCTTGAGACACAAATAGTTCACCTTCCCACTTCCATATTTCCAATCCAAGGAAATAATGAAGGAGGCCCAAATCCTTCATCTCAAACTCCTTTCCAAGATCTGGCTTGCATGAGTGTATCAACTGCTCATCACCCATTACTATTAAATCATCAACATAAATAACAATGATTAAAATCTTACCCTCCACCACAATTTGGTATAGGTTTGCATCCACCTCACTCTTGGCGAAGCCAAGTCCAGTGAAATAGTTGTCGATCCGAGTGTACCAAGCACGAGGTGCTTGTTTCAGCCCATACAACACTCTTTTGAGCCTGCACACATGCGACTCACTGCTGAAGATCTCAAATCCTTCAGGTTGCTCAATGTACATCTCTTCCTTAATGATCCCATTAAGGAACACAGTCTTCACATCCATCTGATGAATGTGTCAACCCATCTATGCTAAGAGAGCAAGGATGGTCCTTATGGAAGAATACCGTGTGATAGGTGCAAAGGTTTCTTCATAATCAATCCCCTCGATCTGTGAGAAGCCCCGTGCAAAAAATCTTGCCTTGTACTTCTCGACGCTGCCATTAGCAGCTTTCTTTACCTTGTAGATCCATCTTGATCCTACAAATGATTTATACACCGGCCTTGGAACAATCTCCCAAGAACTGTTTCTGACAATGGAGTCATACTCCTCCACCATGGAATCTACCCATGTGGGCTCCTGCATTTCTTCTTCAAAAGAAGATGGCTCTGTCATGATACACTTGCTCATGAGAGCCATGTATCCAGTAAATTGGTCAGGTGACTGTCTATGTCTGCGCTGTGATGTAAGGACTCCTACATTCTGTGCCGCATCAAGCTTCAGTCTCTCAGCTTCTGTGGTACGCTTTATGCCTTGTATGATGTTTGGTTCTGCATGAGTGGACTCCTCCACTCCATGAATCTCCTACTGTGGTTGATCCACATCTAGAGGCTCATATTTGGGAACAAGAAGTTCCTCCTCTTCATGCAAGTCTATCTCCCTCTTAAGCATAGCTTGTGTAGCACCCACGATTGTTTTGTTCTTTCTCTCCACGACACCCTTCCATTGTGGGTTATGATGTGATATGAGTTCTCTTCGAATTCCTTCTTTTCTACAGAAGTCTTTGAATTTGTTTGAGATATATTCACCACCATTATCGCTCTGTAGAGCTTTCACTTGCTTCCTCAACTCCCTCTCCACCAATGCTTTAAACTCACAAAACTTTGAGAATTTTTCGCTCTTCTTATGCATGAAGAAGATCCAGCATCTACGAGAATATTCATCAAAAAATATAACATAATACCTGTGTTTTGTTGTTGAAGAAAACGAGAAAGGTCCACACACATCTGTGTGAATTCTCTCCAGGATCACCAAAGCATGGTTCTCCTTCTCATGAAAGGTGGTCTTCACAAACTTACCCATAGTACATCCCTTACACTGATCTGATTGCACAAGAGTGCCCTTGGGAAGTCCAGTAGAAATCTGTTGCAAAATCTTCAAAGCACCATGTTGAATATGGCCCAATCTCTTATGCCATAATTCACCCTCATCTCGACTCAACACTTATTTTGCTTTGCCCATCATTGTAGTGCAGCCATCTACCTCTATCTTGTAGAGATTCTTAACTCGAATCCCTATCCTCTTGGTTTGACCCGTTGTTTTATGTCGCAGGAAAGCTTTTCCATCACTAAAAACAACGTCATAACCTTTGTCTTCCAACATTGCGACCGAGACCAAGTTCTTCTTCAGACCTGGAACATGCATAACATATTTCAACAGAAATGGATTACCTGACTCCATGTCAAAGGTAATGGTCCCAATGCCGGTCGCACTGTATCGACCATCATTTCCTATCTCTATATGCATTTGGAGATCCTTCTCCTCCAAGTCACTAAACAACTTCTTCTCTCCCATCATATGGAAAGACACACCACTATCAAGATACCACACCGATCCCATTGAGCTTGAAACCAAGCATGGGATCAAAGAGAAATCAAGTTCAAATTTTGAGGCTAAGGCCTCTCGAGCTGCAGCTCCAAAAACCTTCTTGTTATTCTTTTTTTGTGGACAGTTAGCGGCAAAATGCCCATGTTCGTGACAATGAAAACACTTCACTTTGGACAAATCCTACTTCTTGCCTTTAGCCTCGAATTTTGAAGGAAATTTCATCCCCTTCCCTTTCCTTGCTTTGGTAGCCAAAGTGTAATTATCTTCATCTTCATTCTTTGATGAAGAGCCATCCCTGGTACTTCGCCTTATCTCCTCCTACACAATATCTGACCAAAGTCGCTCCCATCCCGACAGTTTCTCCCGTCCATTGACAAAGTCTTCGTAGCTATGCCAACTCTTCTGAAGCCCAAGGAGAGCCAATCTCACCAATTCTTCGTCATCAACAGTAATCCCCACACTTTCAAATTCATCTCTACATTGGAAAAACTTCGTGAGATATTTTAGAATATTGTCGCCCTTCTCCATTTTTATTTTTTTGAGCGTATCTTTCAGCACCAACTTCCTCTGGTCACTACTGCTTTGGAACAAA
The DNA here is from genome assembly GCA_034641835.2 of Pinus albicaulis. Taxonomy (NCBI): domain Eukaryota; kingdom Viridiplantae; phylum Streptophyta; class Pinopsida; order Pinales; family Pinaceae; genus Pinus; species Pinus albicaulis. Next base: position 1,397,002,177 of record CM076580.1, read on the forward strand.
TCTGTCAAAGCCTTCCAGATTTCAAATGGAGTGGCTTTCCCGTGAAGGCTGGACACAATATGGTCCTTCACACCTTCCAACATAATTCTTCTTGTCTTGGCTACCTTCTTTTTCCATGCATCAAGTAATGCAACATCGCTAGATCCTGGCCTAGGAACATCGCTATCGATGAACTCCTTCAGTCCATTATCTTCTAGCACCGCCTCCATCCTAGGCTATGTAATTTGAGCTGCCCTCAAGGGCATACTCCAATCGTAACCCATTGAAAGACATTTTAATATATACTCAACTGTCGCACCAAGAAATTTCTGCAGAAAATTCAAATTGTCCACCAACACAAGCTCAACAATTCTTCACAATTGCAATCTTCAAGAATTAACACTTCTCCGGTACCATGTAGAAATTATATAATATATGCATGTATATATCCAGATTCTTCTGATCTAAGAATATTTATCTTCTTGCTAAATATAGAATCCTTCCACTATTAATCTTTTGCAGAAATTTAAAACCTCAATTGCAAACAGATGAAGCAATAAAAACAATCGCACATAACACAGTTGTTTAACGGGAAAGCCTGAAGCTAAAAACCCCAACTATCATATATTATGAATCATGGAGATCATGTAACAATCTCATACAAAGCTTAGTACATCAAGCTCTCAGTACAATACAATCGTTACACACTAACATAAAGAAATCTACAAATCCATGCACTAATTTCTTGCCATCTAATAGCCTGCCTCCACTGCGCAATCCTTACTAAAGAAGACCCCTGAATGAATTTGAATTTATCTGTCTTGCACTGCACAATCCTCATTAGCATCTCCAATGTGTGTGTGATGCAATCAATGCATCACTATAGTCACAACAGATAGTCCATCTCACCATTTCACCTATCTCCCCACTGGGTCTTCACTGAAACTGACATGCACTGTAGTTAACTGTTGTATTTGTTCAGTTAATCAGTGAGTTATTATTTGTGAATTAATTAACTAATTAATTCACTCCACTCTAACTAGTGTATCATTCAGTTAGATTAGATACAACTAGCTCAACTGATTTTAACTCCATTCATTGAGTTAAACTGAATATCAACTCCATGAACTACTCTTCTAAATATGTCATAACTTTGCTACTTCAGTTCTAACTAAGTCCCCTATGCGTGAATCATCAGTTAACCCTAGGAATTGCGTAATACCTTCAGCCCACTGATATGCCAAATCTATACACTGAAATTAAGTGCTCCAAGAGAATAAGTTGATATTTAGAGTCTGATTATTATTAAGGGCTAATAATAATCGACACATCTATTTTTAGATAGACGATCTATAAACAGAGTTTGCCCAATATTCTAAAAATAGAATTTCATCTATTTTTCCAACTTGACCAAGCATCCACAAATAGCACCCTGCAACTTCTAAAATATGATCACCATGTCTAAAAATAGACATAGTCTAAAAATAGACTTACACCTAAAAATAGTCTGCGGGCCCACTTAGTGAAAGTGACTGATTTTCACTAAACTCATCATCTTGTTGAATTTCAACAGTTTAGTTAATCATTTATAACATGGAAATTGTGAATAGAACTCCCTTTCTTAGAAAAATAAAAATATAAAATTAGTTTTAATTCTTTATCACGTTTTTATTAAAATAATAAATTTTTACAAAATACACATGTTCCACTATCATTAGCTACCTGTTTAAATAGTTATCTGTTCATTTGGAATCCATGTTACGTGTAGGAAAGGTAGGGAAATTGAATAAGGTTGTCCATTTTTGCAATGTGACACATGTTCCACTATCATTACCTACCTGTTTAAATAGTTATATGTTCATTTGGAATCCATGTTGCGTGTAGGAAAGGAGGGAAATTGAATAAGGTTGTCCATTTTTGCAATGTGACACACTCGCGGGTGCCCAAAATGCTAAAAATTGAACTAGTCAGAGTGTGAACGGCATCTTTTGTTGAAAAAATTAAAAAATGATGTAAAACGTTATACTTTGAAAAAAAACGAGAAAGAAAACTCTGGAATATAAGTCACTTTCAAGTGAGAACGACAATGCAAATTGGGTATGGGATATGCCATGCTAATTCCATAATGATTTTCAAAAGGTGCAGAAATCTCCACAAGGTTCTGGGAATGGGGATTTAAGAAGACTCCGTCGGCTGGTTTTGACTTCATGCACAACAACACTACTAATTCCATGAATTGCTTTCAAAATATGCAGAAATCTCCACAATGTTCTAGAGATGCAGAAAATACTGTGCCAGCGAGGATTGACTTAACGGGCAACAATACTATGTGCAGCGGCCCTGATGGATACGCAATAAGTAATAAAAACATTGATGGCTACCTCGAATATTTTTCAACCAGTCGCTCTCACCAGGCTTGTCGAAGTCATATCTGCATAGTTTTAATTCTAGAAGACATCATTTCCATTCTCAATGCCTCAGCCAGTGACAGATGTGACCTGCAAAATTCTTGTCTGACACAATTATTGGACCTGAGAGATGTGGAAATTTTTTTTTAGATCTACAAACAAAATTAAGCCGTAGTCTAACTAGCCGGAGGAATCGCCCTGAAAATCATGAAAATTCCGGTAAGATTTTCAGAAAATCCGGCAGGAATTTTTCTAAATCCATGTTATAACTATCAAAGTTTAATATTTTGGGTGTCCTACAGGTTTTTGATGGTGCTGAATCCATTTCCAATGTCAAAATCAGAATTCAAGCACTGTTTCTGCAAGATTTTTTAAATTTTTTTGGCCCGGATTCCGGCCAATTTTGACCGTCCGGGCAATTCCTCCGGCTCGTTAGACAACGCCCAAAATTAAGCCCTTCAAGACCTTTGTTGGGAAAATCCGTTAATTTCTGAGGGATTCTTGGTTCTGAACAGGGTTGTGTGATTAATCAATTATATATAATTATCTCGGTTGACGGATGGGCGCTTGAATAGTCAGTTGCTTTTGAGGTAATTTGGACAAAATATAGAACAGGGCTTAACCTATAGCATGTGCGGCTCAGGGATAGGGAAGATTCCCTGTGCTGGTTTTCTTTCCCGTTGAGGAATATACTTCTAAAATGGGTGGGCAACGTTCACTAAATCATACTAGGAGTGTGGAGGATCTGGTGGAAGAAAATTTGGAAATTAAGATGGCCCTTGTATTTATATAGTGTCTTGTCCAAAATAAAATGAGTCTTTATGTGTTGCCTCATCAAAAATAAAATATTTGCCTGAAACATCTTTTCCTGCCATGCCCCTTTACATTGGGGATTTGAGTGGATTGCAGAAAGATTTTAGGTCTGGGTATTGGTTGATAGGGGCAGTCATATTCAAGCTTGAAAAAACAGGTGGGAGTAGATAGTTGACAAGCAATTCAAAAATCTTTTCCCACTAATCTATTGGGAATGGGAATGTAGATCACATGGAACAAGTCCATCTTTCAAGAACAAATATCTTTCTCTAATAGGTTGGTTGTTCATATTTTTTTGCTATATTCTCTCTTTTTCTTATCTAAGATTTTGTTCTGGCCTTTGCATCATCACATCCAAAGAGATTGATCATTATTTCCAGTTGGCATACTTTGATGGCGATTCCCTAGCTAGTGGCTATTGTGGGAAGGGGAAATCCTATTTCTCCTGAAATGACACGCTTACAAATTTCAATTTGGATTGGGGAAAGGATTAAACTATATAGAACTCTTAGCACTTAAATTTTTCTTTTTTCAGAAATTCCATGCTTATCATAAACAAGTTCAAAGGGAACCAAAAATGCTACAACCACGAGTCCTTCTGGCCTATTTTAAAAGAAATTCTTCATATAACAGCTAATTTGCTCATATATCTCTTTGCTCAGCTAAGGTCTTTGAACAGTTACCTAAGAGGCTCACAAATAGTTCCACAGGTCTTTCATTGAAGAAATCTAGCTAAAAATAAATAAATATATGATATCTATTTTTTGTTATTATTGTTTATGTTTATAGAATGATTTATGTTTTGTATATGAAATTTATATATATATATATATATATATATATATATATATATATATATATATATATATATATATATATATATAAAAGTTTAATCTATGTAGTTTGTACAAACAAATTTGAAAACTAGCAGTGACTTTCTCAAGATTTTATGTGTTGTAGCTGTCCATATATATATATATATCAAAATGTAGAGATGTATCTACATAATGTAATGGATTCATTATATCAATGAAGAAATTAAGGTTTAAGGAGAAAAAACATAACATTAATATAATTATTGATGATAATGATTAACCTCCATTAAAATTTAAATATCTATTCAAGATTTAGAACATTATATAATGGGTGATCAATTAACTATATAGCTATAAGAAAATTTGAAAATTGGTTTGATTTTTAAATTATTTTAAAATATAATTTTAGTGTTGAAATTAAATAAATTTAAAATAAATAAAATAAAAATTAAATTAAATATTTATAATTAAGATAAATAATTACTGCGTGTACGCATAAAATTTAGCCTCACTCAATGTACTGAATTTGGAAAAAGAAAATTAATTATATCTATTATAAACCGAATTATGTATTTTAAATGTGTTTAACCCTATCACATTATCACATGAGCTAAAATCATTACAAAGATCCTCAGTTTAAAATGCGATACAAAGAAAAATATTTTTAAGATAGTCTGAAAGACTGCAGATCAAGAAAACGATCTTCAGCTTGAATGCAAAGTAAAGAAACATAGGTTTAAGCTAGAAATGCAGTGTGTTTGTGATGAACAAATCTGGAAGTAACCCAACATGAATATAGAGCTTGGGCAATAGAGAAAAATTAGAAAACTATACCAAGTTGATACAAGCATCATGGTATCATGGATGAAACTGAAGTTGACAGAAGCATCATGGAACCCATGAAAGTCAATATTGAGCTACTTCAAAAAGAAACCCTTTATCATGGCACTCGGCCTCCAAAAAAAACATCCACGGCCAGAGACAAGAGAAGAAAACACCCAATAACAACCCCAGCTCCCAGCTGGGGATACCAATGCTGAAATCTCTGGTTGCCCGTCTGCATACTAGTAGTCTGGATTCCTTTAAAACCAAAGTAGCCTGACCTAGCAAGTCCCAACAGAATATGTAGAATAAAGACAATGATAGTCAGGGGATTCCGGTAAGTCTCGGAATAGGCTGCTCTATTGCCTTTCACTTCACTGGAAGAATGAGAATCCTGCACAGAACAGAGCCATCGATATTGAGCGAACAGAAGCATAGACATATCAAGTCCCATAGAAGAATAGACATATTAAGACCTCCAAACTCAGAATCCAAGTCCCCTAGAAGAATAGACATATTAAGACCTCCAAACTCAGAATCCAAGTCCCCTAGAGTGCAAGTGTATATCAATTCATAAAATTAAATGATTAATGATTAGTATTATTGTTAATATTATCGATGTTGATACACATATTGTAATTGCATTAGAGGTGTTTTACAACTTAGTATAGGGTAGATGTGTTGGTTTAAATTTTAACATTTATATGTTGGCTAGATTAAAAAATAAAAGGTTAAAAGTAATATAGAAGTAAGTATGAGGGAGATATAAAAAGTTAAAAATAATAAAAATAATAAAACTCAAATTGTTATATTGTAATTTTGTTTTGTTAGAAATTATGCTTAGGGAAAATTTGCATAAATAATTATAAGTTACTTTGGTGAATGCTGAATTAATAATGGTTGATAGGCAAGTCATCCTATACTCTTGCATTGACAAGAACTAACAAATTGAGATGTGAAGTGGATAAGTAAATTGCTTGCTCAAGCAGAAGAACTTGCAAAAATTTTGTTGGGTAGCAACCAAGCTTAAGATAAAAAATCACTATACAAATATCTAAAAATAATGCATTAACATTACAACTATATCCATAAATTATGGCATAAAATATGTACGAGATTTATCCAAATGTCAATGTATTGTGCAAATATTGCAATAAGACCTTCAAGTTATAGTCCAATCAAATGCTAAACTAATATTGTTAGAGTCCTTCCTTGGCAAGGACTAATAATGATTCTATAACCATATTTAAACTAATTAATAAGCACATAAAAACATAATACTTACAATAAATTACAATCTAACAAGATTCTTAATCATGGATATCTACCTGTTCGCTTCAAGGGGTCTAGACTAAGGTTCAGAGATGGCTACGCAAATCAACGAAACCCTCTAGCACCAGCCCTTTCGGGAGCGATCTACTGCGCAGACCGAAGTCTCACTTGAGGAAATAGTAGGGAATGATAGAACCATGTTTCTACATCTAGAGGGACTATGGAGTGTGGCTTTAGGGATTATCCTCACTTAAGGCGTACTCAGAGTTCCGCCGAACCAATATGCTAATTATACAGACTTTGTTCAACAAATCTACTTAACTATCTTATGCATTGCACTTTTCTACTTTAACATGCATTAATCATCATAATAAACCATTTTCAAGTCTTCGCGATGCAATTATACATGAAAACCGTGATATAGCACATATAATCTCAAAAACATTGAGAATGCAATCATACAAGTAAAGTACACAGATATGTCTTCAAAATCTTCTTTAATTAGGTCAGATCTTCCCAATACAATACTTCCTTCCCTGTGCGCATAGATGTAAGGATATGCGCACTTAGCTACAAAATTACCAAGGTCTCCACGCACACAGCTGTAAGGGTCTTTGCACTTAGCTGCAGACTTACCAAGGTTTCCACGCACACAGCTGTATGAGCCTTCTCTTTTTCCCAAAAAAAAAGAAAAAATACAAGCTCAATTTAGATCTAACATTACATCCATATGCATTATTTTCTCCAAAGATATCCCTAGACTCCTTATATAGTAAATTCTTTTACAATACCATGGCCCGAAAACCATGGGCGGAGCTCAAAGTATCCAAAATATTCCCATCCCTTTACAAAAATAAAGGGCATTGACCTGTCCCCAAAGTTCCTATGACTCTTAACCATATGCGCGCAACATCCTTTGGTAGTAGAATTGTCTCGGCGCACTACTTCTCATCTTCACCATGTCACCAATCTCATTGAGGTCCCCCTTAGTGAGGACCATTGACTCTGCCCCAACTGACATATCAGATTTCATTTTCTTTCGTGCACCTCCTGCACCTAGTTTCTGCCACCTCTTGAGAATGTAAGGGGAAGCGTGGTCCTCTAGGTCATCAAATGGGTCATCGCCACCATGATAATCCTTTCTGGTTTCTGGCTCTGCTTCCTTATCAATTTCCTTGTCAGTCTAAAATATGAATTTCTTGCCTTTATTTCTTAATTACATCCTAGTTTATGCATTTGCAGTATCTTTCTTCGCTCAACTGGTGCCTGCCTGCTCTATCTCCACCTGTTCCGTGGGTGGAGTTAACCAATCACTTAGCCATTGAATTACAATGTGCGTGATCTCATCATCACTAACCAAGTAAGGAATATCGTACCATACTTACGCAAGATCCTTCCTCACACGGATGAACACATGGTGAAAAGCTGCCTTAAAATCGACAATCTGGCGATATTCTTCAAACATCACCAATGATAGCCTAAGATTTTGACTGTTCACCATGCACAAGCTCATCTTAATGTCAACCCAAAAGAACTTATTTTCCATTTCCCATGTCGGTTCCTTTGAATTCCACAACGAGGCATATTGTGTAGCCTCATATATGTCGAGGTCCATGTTGGGGAACTGTGACTCATTTGGCTCTTTCCATGTCGAATTTCTCACCCTCCTCCTCAGCTTCTCTACAATAATCCAAAAATTCTTTTCACAAATACCCAATTGAGTTGTACTCGACTCCTTTTCACTGTGCAGCCAAAGATACGACTGGTGTTGATACCTCTTCTGCTACACTTCCGCATAAACTTCCTTGCCAAAATATATGCAGCAAAGCACACAAAAAAATATTAATAGAGCTTATAGTGTACCCTTGGGACCCCTTTGTTAGGCCATAATATCTATACATCTTATTTTCCACCTTCTTATGTTGATATTTTGTGCAAACACGTCGACAGGGTTCAATCCGTCAAACTAGCATCTCATGAATGGCGACTCTTTCACCTAGCCAAAGATAGTCGTCATGCACTAGGACCAAAAGTTATCGTACACAAATGGTGTGAAGTGCAGAACATAAAGAATGTTTAGCAACCTTGCTTGTTGAAATCATGTTGCCCACAGAAGTGGCTCTACTATTGTCACTCCAGTTTCTTCGTAACAAACTGATTGTAGGTACTTGCTCGGCTCGAACTGTGGATATTTAATACGATCATTAAAATCCCAGTCTTCCATGCACAATTGTGGCACTTTTTCCAACAGATCTCCTTCAATTCATACTTCCTCTGGTAGAAATGGCATGAATATCTTAAACTTGACAGCGTATGGGTCCTTAGTAGGCTTAGCAATAGTAGACTTCCTCGGTGGCATATACGGTGGTAACCTAGAAATAGGTTCCACATCCTCTGCATCAATATCTTTGAATACTCTAGCCATAACTTTGTCTTTGGATTCTTTGACCTGCACTGTCTACTTTTGCTTATCTAGCCTCTCCTTGGTCTACTTCTCTTTGGTGATTTTCTTCCTAGGTGATTGCCGAACTGCGGGCTTCTTTGGCTTCATCGGTTGTGCTTCTACTGTAGCAAAATATTTCCTAGGCGACCTCGGCCCTATTGTATGCATTGGTGGTGTAACAGTCATTGTGTGCCCCAATATTTCCTTAATCAATTCCTTTTCAAGCACTTCAAAGCTCCAACCTGACATGCAATGGAACACTAGGCTCTCTCTCAGGCACAAAAACACAAGTCTAATTCGCAGAGAGAAAAGTGTTGAAATGAAGAGCAGAAGGCCATATTTATAACTCATTTGAATTTTAAACTTCATGATCCCCTTCATATGCATCTCATAAATGCAGATTTGGTAGCAGATTTACCTAGATATTCTCATTAAATGCATTCCCCCTCCTCCCTTCAATGACAATTTTTCCTGTCAAATCAATTGTTCCTGCTCCAGCAGTCATATTCTGGATGAACTTTGTCAGACCCTCCTTTGTATCACAGTTCTTCCTCCTTTAGCATGATCCCCTCCAACTATGCTAGCTTCCTACATATCACACAACACTTCTTCTTTGATGAAGCCTTCCTTTGGCAGAGTAGTTTATAGTCTTGTGCTCTCTGCCAAATACGTGTAGCACTAAGACTCTTCTCCATCCATATAGTCATTGTGAAGCCCCAATGATGGAGTTGTATCTATATAACTTTAACCTGGTACCATTGACACGTCCAAGAAATAATTCGCGATTCAGCTTCGCAAGTTGAACTGTGCCACCATCTGAGATATTCCTGATGACAAATGGTCCTAACCAACGCATCTTCAGCTTACCCAGGAGCTTTGCGAACTTACTGTGGTGCACAAGAACTAACTCTCCATTCTCTAAAGCCTTCTGTTTAATATTCCTTTCATGCCAGGACTTTTCCCTCTCCTTCTCACTATAAGGAAAAGACCCTCTAGCGGATGTTTTTGAGGAACCACAAAGAAAAATACCCCATACATCCGTTTCTAGCGGAGGTTACTAGAGGAGGTTGGCGGGTGGAGGGTTTTGCAGATTTTTTCCTATCGGTGCTCTTATTGTTAAAACTCGCCCCGGTGCTCTCAAAAAAAGAACGCACCAGTGCGAACAAATTCATTGGCACACCGAACACCATGCACTTCGTACACACCCACCTGGTGCGTCATAATATAATATAGCACCGGTGCCTCACAACTCGTTTGCGCCGGTGCATTATAAAACATAATGCCAACACCGAAACAACCTGGTGCGGTAGACAGAAACCGCACTGGTGCATCATAAAAAACGCATCAAAACACAAACCAACCGGTGAGTTTGTAGCAAACAGTACCGGTGTGCCTATAAACAATGCACACCAGTAAAGGGTTAAATTAAAAAAATATTAACGACAAAAAACTCATATTTTTCAGTTTTCGAATGCTCCTGAGCTATCAATTACCGGTGCGCATGATACCATATAACGCACCGGTGCGCACCGAAAATTTGCACAATGGACAACATGTGCAAAGTACACACTGCCGGGGCATCCAACTACTATAATGCACCGAGGCATCAATACTCTTCCGCGTCAGTGGATCATAAAACACTGCGCCAAAACAGAAACAGGCTGGTTTGTTCTTCTCTAATAGCACCAGTGCACCAGAAACCACACACATTGGAATAACGTTATATGAAAAATAAAAAAAATTAAGGCCAAAAAACCGGTGCTTTGCGACTATTACGCATTGGTGCTTTACCATTACGCCACCTCGGCGCATCATCAAATTTTTGCGCCGAAACTAAAACATCCCAGTGTGGTTTTATTTAATAGCACTGGTGCGCTTATCAAACCCCACACACTGAAACAGGGTTAATTTTTAAAAAAAAAATTAAGGCCAACAAAATGGTGATTTGCGACTATTACGCATTGGTGCTTTACCATTACGCTGCCCCGGTGCATCATCAAATTTTCACGCCGAAACTGAAACACCCCAGTGCGGTTTTATTTAACAACATTGGTACACTTATAAAACCCCGCGCACCAAAACAGGGTTAGTTAAAAAAAAAATTACGACCAAAGAACTTCATTATTCACTTTCCTTAGTGCTCCAGAGCTCTCAAGCCCTGGTGCTATTTCCTTATTTTTGAGCCGCCCTGACATCGATGCTCTCATGCCACCCATTGCACGCATTGTTGCTCTGCATTGGCCACCAATCTCTAGCTTGCATTTTGAAAAACAGTGGGAAAATTTTATTTTCCAAATTTTATAGCCAATATGCCTCCTTGACGGCGAATTGTACATGTATTTTTCTAGTTTTTCTATAATTAAGCCTTTTAGCGGATTAGAAATTCAAATAAACTTAAAAATAACCATTAAAAAAGAAAAAAATTGTCACGCGTGCACTCGAGTCACGTTAGCACGGATAGTGTGCTGTTCATAAAATTTTTGATGAAAAGACTGCCACCGGTGGTAATGGCAACCACACCATTTTCAAGCAGGCCGAAGGCAATCTCAAAATAATTTTAAACCAAAAAATAAAAAGTAAAAAAGGTGGTGCGTTTATTTATCCACCGCACTGCTGACCTCGACAATCACAAGTATATGCTGACTGAGATGTCCTCCTCGCCTTATGTCATCGCATCGCATTTTGTATTCCGAGAGGTCAATCGTGCAAATGGTAAATACCGCACGTCAACTATGTCACGTCATGAAGTCAGGCAGGCCGACACGATTATATGCGTCGGGGATATATTTTAGTCAGCGTTATCACTATTCGAATTATATACAATCCATGGTGCTTGGAAAATGTATACGTAATCCTATAAGGCCAATTTCTTAGGGGCCATGGGGACGATGCGCTAAAATATTAGGCCGCACTGGCACCGGTGCGTGACTGTTTTTATGGAGCACCGACTTGTATGTTTGTTTTTTTTTCAAAAAAATTATATATGTATATTTATAAATACATTTATGTTTTAATAAAAAAAAATATTTAATATGGCAATGATTAAGAGAGAATAGCAGCAACAGCAACAAAAACAAGCAGAAAAATATGACATGATTCACCAATGGGAGGCGAGAGAGAGGGAGAGAGATGGATGCTTTTGCCCTATTACTGCAGATACCCAAGAGATACTTAAGCAGGTAGGCCTCCTCAAGTTCTATGAGGAGGCTATTTCTGGCCTAAAGGCCCATAGTGTGCTTTTGAGACATCTTATTGGCAGGTTGAATGCCCACCGACAGGCTTTTCAGTTTGGTCCTGACCAGTGGTACACACCCACTGAGGAGGACATTTATTTTATTATAGGACTATCGAGGAGAGGGGTGGATTTTCCCTCATTCCCAGACATACCACCTGGTTGTGTAGCAGGGAGTCGGTTAGTTTAATCCCAGAGATACATTGGAGCACATGTACTGTCTCCTTCAGAGTTTCAGGTACCTGGAGGTCAGTTACGTATAGGTGCTTTTGGTAGACAGGACGTGCAGTGCCTCTCTATTATCGATTCGATCATTTCGCACAACACCAGTGATGGGAAACGCATTAGTTGCTCACTTTTATATTACATTGATTCTTTAGTACAACAGCCACGACTTGTCAGGTGGTTTGCCATTTTTTCCGATAGTTTTGTACGACCTTAGATAGATGTCATGCTCATGCACAAGGGAGGGTCAACTTCTCTTTTGCTTCAAAGCTGTTTTTTTTTTTTTGAGAGGTTTCTAGAGATGAGACCTAGTTTTGTTCGACAGCCTCATAGGCCAATGTTGGAGGCCCGGATGTGCATGTAGGGGTAGATGATGCCCATGAGGGGAGACACTATGTTTCCAATGAGGATATCACATGATTCGCTGGACTTACTAGCTAATGTTGGCGGGCTGCATCACTTCATTATGTTCCCATGTCCTTATGATGGACTAGATTGGCGAGGGTGTCCCAACATCCTCTTCACTCCTGATGAGCCGCCAAATGATAGAGGTAATATTATTGTTTTATTTATATTTATTCTAACATGTTCTTTAACTAGTTTTTATTAAATTGTGTAATGAAATTGCCTAATTATTGTTGTGTACTTATATATATTTTGCAGACATTGGCTATTTTGATGGCAATGAGATGTCGGATCCACCACATGATCCAGTTGTCGATCCTGATGTTTACGATAAGGAGATGGCTGATGCATCACCAAAGGATGAGGCCGGTGGCGCAGTAGAGAGACATGCTAATCCTCATGCGCCTCATGGTGCACTGGTACCGCCTTTTACTAGGCGTGGTCAACTCGAGACCAGATACCGGATGGAGTTGGGCAACCAACTCTGTGGATTGATTTCAGATGCGGGCATCAGGCCCGCTCATTATAGAGAGATACAGGGTGATGATAGATTGTTACGGATGTGGAGAGGCATGCCGCGTGACATGTACGGCCTAATGCAGTATGTCGTAGGAGCTACGATAGATGTTATGTGATTGAAGACGATTTTCTATAGCTATAGACATAGTCGAGCTGCAGCACGTGATGGATAGTCCAGAAGCAGCAACTCAGATGCATCTCGTGATCGTTCACCTCGTGGCGCGCTTGAGGATCAGGATGAGGCTCCACTGCTAGCATCTGACACTATTCATCATGGAGATGAGGCTGGACCATTGGCCACGTCCAGTCAGCAGCTTGCAACATCCATCATGAGTACTAGTCACGATCATCATGAGCAGGCTGGACCATCGACCACCGAGGCTGCAGTACTATTGACTGAGCAAGCCACCTCCACTACTACTGCGCCTCATATTGATCATGTTGTACTACCACCAACGGATGCATCCATCAGTACTAGTGGTCATCATGATCATGAGCAGGCTAGTTGACCAGCGACTGTCAAGGTTGCACTCAGCTTTACTGAGCAAGCCGCATCCACTTGTACTAGTGTTATTGATGTTGTTATACTACCACCAGCGCCTGATCCATGACATGATTTATATTATAGTTCTATATTTTTAACATTATTCAGTTATATATATATATATATATATATATATATCTATGGTCCATGTATTTTATGTTCATTTTGCAGTTGTACTTAATTTTCATGTTGATGATCATCATGATGTGGCGCATATTGTTAGTCATGTTAGATATGTTCATTTAATGTTTAGCTTGCAGATAGATGTGTTTATGTGATAGGCGCATGAGTTATTTGACATTATATTGAGATGTATATTTGATGTTTGTGTTGTGATGATGTTAATATATAATGTTAATTTGATGTTAATTGAATGTGTTTATTAGTCGAATATGATTTTTGTACGATGGTTATCATGATCGTGATGATGTTTATTAATTAATTTAATATTATTAAATGACCATGATATTTATTAAATATTATGTCGTGAATGTAATTGTAATTTAAGTTTTAATTCTATATAAAATTGTAAAATTGTATTTGTATTTGTACTAATTGTAATTTTAAGTGTAATTGTATGTAAAATGTTTATTAATGTAAAATTTTAATTGCAATTGTAATATTTAATTTATTCTGAAATGATTGTAATTGTATATATGAAAAATTGTAAAATTCTAATTCTAATTCTAATTGTATTTAAATTTCACAAATTGTAATTGTAATTTTAATTGAATTGTATGTAAAATATTTGTAAAATTGTAATTGTAATTGTAAATGCAATTGTATGTAAAATTGTAAATGTAATTGTATTTGTAACTGTAGTTTTAATTGAATTGTCTGTAAAATATTTGTAAAATTGTAATTGTAATTGTAGATGTAATTATATGTAAAATTGTAAATGTAATTGTATGTAAAATTAAAATTGTAATTCTAATTCTAATTGTAATTCATGTATATGAAATTAATGTAAAATTGTAATTGTAATTTTAATTCTAATTGTAACTGTAATTTTAATTCTAATTGTAATTGTAATTTTAATTAATGTAATTGTATATATGTAAAATTTTAATTTGTAAAATTTTAATTGTATTAATGTAAAATTTTTAATTGTATTAATGTGAAATGATTTTATTAAAATATTTAAATTTGTAAATTTGCAAATAATTGTAAAATAACAAATCTAGAATAATACGAATTTTTGTAACATAAAGTTTAGAAACTAATGAAAATAAATTCATGTACTTTATAATTATCATTAGTTTATTATGATCTTATATATATAAAGTTTAGAAAATAATGAAAATAAATTCATGTACTTTATAATTATCATTATTTTATTATGATCTTACATACAAAAAAAAAAAAAAAAAAACTTTAAAAAGTTCGATGCACTTATCATCCTAACAGGCCCCGTTGCGTCGTATTAATACAACACGTCGGTGCATCACATTTCCACGCACCGGAAACGAATAAACGCAAATAAAAAAAATGCAACTCTATTTTGTTTAAGTTAAAAAGAAGTGGCAATTTGAAAAATGGGCGGCAAAATATTTTTGAAAATCCAATTTGATAAAATAATTCTTTAAATACTAAACATTTTTCATTATTTCACTATTTTTGCTAAAAATTTTCAATCAGATTTTTGCAGGAGAGCACGAGGGCACTGTGGATGGCGAAATACGTTTCAACAGAAGTATTCAGACAATTAAAAACCAAAACTCTGGTGATTCAAGCCCTTTATCATAGAATTTCAAACCATTTCGTGATTAAATTTAACTTTTTTTTTTACTTTTTTCTGCAGTTTTTTTTTTCCTGCAGGTTTATCCATTTTTACCCTGAACCCTTCATTTTTTTTCCCTTTCTTCCCCCTGTTTCTATGATTTCAGAATTATGGTTTTTCATTTTATATTGACGTCCAACCCACGGGACGACTTGCATAGTCGAATCCCAATCCATTCGGCCATTGCGTGAATTTTTGAAAAAATGGATTTTTCTATAGCGGTGTGCCTGCGTATGCCACCGCATCGGTGCTCTATATTATTACAGCGCACCGTCCAAGTTCTGTGTCGTAAAAAATTGAAAACATTTTTTTAAATACGTGTGCCAAATCTGAAATAGGAAAGCATCGTACAGTGTATTACACTATTTTTGCGGTGCATTTATAATACCCCACACACCATTAGGTCTATTAAATTCTTTTTGTGGTGCGCTTATAATATCGAACACACCGTATGGTGTATTATACTGTTTTGTGGCGCGTTGTTAATATATCCACGCACCTGCGGCAGTGCAGATTTAATGAAAGGCGCACCGATGTCTCAAGATTTATTTTCTACCTGAAAAGTTGAGAATTTATTTACAAATATATTAATGAATGATATGCTACAGGTTTCAAATTGATAAAGAAATGACTGACCAGATATCAAGTAACAAAAATATTGTTAACACATCAAGAAAAGCAAAAAAGGCAAGTTCTTTGTAAATTCTTTATAAAAAATATTATTTTTGAACTATATGTAACTTTAACTAATATGTATTGTTTACTGTGTATCATGTAGAGCCACAAAATGACGAAGCTCGATATGATTATTTCTTATCTATGACCAGAAAAGTGTAAAAGTTTAATGGAAAAATTGCAAAAAGATGAATAAGGTGAATGAAACAATACTATCGATCCAATATGAGTTTATTTTTTTAATTATCATTAATAATATACTTTTAAAATTATTGGATAACATGTGTCAAACAGTCTACTAATTCACATCTGTTTAAATTTCTACAGGGACCAACAACTAAGAAAAGGAATTTTGTTCTAAGAAAAGAAAAAAAATAGAACATGCAAATGAAAATGAATTGCTCCTTGGCTCATCTAGAGTGGTGCTAGAAGTTAAAGAAAGGGAGAAAACCTTTTACAAAAGTTTGAGGGATCTAGTGGAACAAATACAACAACGTGCTTCAAATGTAATATGTAATCATTAAATTTTTCAATCATTAGGTACAATAAATAAAAAATTAGCATTAAATATTAATTCTCAAGAATTTTCTTGCAGAAAAGAAAAGAAAATGGAACCCATTCAACACATAAAACAGGACGACAAGGAATAAAATGGTTGATCTCTAAGTTTGTGAGTAATTGTTACTTCCTTATAACAACATAACTAGATTTCATTTTTGTGTTTTTTAAGTTGTTTTACAAAAATCATCATTGAATGTGTTCAAACAGGTACTAACATACAAAGAAGAACCATCAGACGAATTGATTGAAATTGGGTTAAATATGGATTGTGAGTATATGTTGGCATATCAGAATTTGATTGTGGAATTTGTAAGCATATATCGATCTTGTTTTAATTAGCTCCTTCTATAATTAATCGAACAAAGACATCTTTTATATTAAATATATAATTTGTTATGGGGTATAAAAATTGCAGGAAACAAAGTATGGAACTGCGCCAACAGATGAAATTTTGAAAGATGGCATGGTACATGGTTTTGAAAGAATGTGTATAGTTTATGAGTCAATTGTTGCTATGGTACGTCATTTTTTTTTATTTTTTTTTTGTAAATTCGGTGGATCCATTCCATTTTCTATTTATATTTGAAAGACAGGCTACATAATATAAAATTCAAACTGTGGCCTCAACCTGCCCGCAGGAAACCAGGTCTGTTGGCCATCTAAATCCATGATAAGCAGTCCAAAACTGAAATTGTTTCATACGCCTAAACTTCTCATGTGTTGTCTGTCCTATTGCTACTGTTTTTGCTTTCTTAGAACATAAGGAGAGTTGATGTCTAAATAGCAGAAGCATCAAAATTTAGAACAACAAAAACTTCAAAGTTTCTAAAAGACATAGCTATTATGCATCTGAAGAAGAGACTGGTGCTAGGTCTTTGGCATTAGTTCCAGGCATTTCTGCTTGTTGGACCTGTTGAAAGAGCTGTTGAATGAGTTTTTCCATCCGGCCCACTTTATCATCCATTCTACTTACTCTATCTGCTGTCTGATATTGTGTTATCTTAATGTGCTAAAGCTGGTCCTGGATTTCCAGAATTTGAGCCTGAAGGCTTGTTCCTGGCTTTACTGGTTCTACCTGTGTATGCTCAGGATGAAAGCTCTGAATGGCTTTCGCTATCAGACATTTCACTATCCAATAAGTGTGGATGGTCTGGTTGAACAAGGTGAGGCGGCCTCTCGTGTTGCTTGGATCTGTAATAAAATCCAAAATTTCTGCTTCTGTCTCATTATCCTCAGGCTCAGTTTGGATTTCGCTTTCCCATCCCCGAATGGCTTGCCGTACTTTGGAATAATTGCCTATGACATATGTGGCAACTAAAGTTTCCAAATGTTCCTGGTTTGTTTTGCGTCCTTGTTTCACCGGGACTGGCTCAGATTGAACTGTCTGTTTTCCTTTAGCGGCCTCTATCCTTGCACGACGTTTTCCCATTTCTGAAGAGTACCTATATGCAAACACTGACAGATCAAAAGGAACAACAATGAAATAAGGAGTTAGTTGGCTGTAGTCTATGCGCCACCATTGGGCATTAATTTCATGATTGACATACAAACAACGGGACCCAACCCGTATGGTTATACTCTGCAACCTATAAGATGGAAAAATTGCATGGGCCATGGGAATCTGGGTAGGGTGCAAAAGGCAATTCCTCAACTTAAGATTCCAAATGTCGTTATGCTGAATGAACTACTTGGCACTGTAGGCAGCCGCATTATAAAGAGGGATGTGACCAGTATGCATAATAAACAGAGGATGAGAAATAAGAGGTCTAAGATTCAGGGTTAGAGGAGAACGGGGAGGGGTAGATCTGTTCAACTTTATGCAGTTCCTTGAACTACCCTGAAACCCTTTAGGGATGGCCAATTGGTCGTCATGAGAGCGCACCCTGGGGGTGGTTTCCATTCGGTCAAAAGCGAAACAGAGCGGAAGAAGATGGTGCCCATGCACTATGTAGTGACTGATATCTACCTTATTCCACAACTGGCCTTGACTATAATGATAGCTAAGGAAATTGATATAGTTCTGAACTTGGAGAAGCTTGCTATTTAAAAGAAAACCTTGTAACTGATTTCCTAAATTCTCATGAGGACAGACAGGGGATGTGGCCTGGACAGGCAAGATACTTGGATCTCGGAAGCAAGGCGAAACGGGTTTCATAATAGGGATTACAGAATACAAAATTTTGCTCAAACCCATCGTTTCTTGATTATACAAAAGACTAAGCAAATCTTCTGCAATAGGCCTCATAATAGCTATGAAAATGACAGAAGCATACCCTGACAGGATCGAAAGAGTGTTCAAATGGTAGCTGTTGTGTCTTCTCCTCTGCCGCCTTCAGACACTTGCATGCACAAGACCATGCATGAATGAATGGAGGAGCGGGGGGAATCACTCTTACCTTTTCGGAAACTTGCTTTCGATGAGCTGTCCAAACAGCCTGGCCACCCTTCATCATTATTCGATTCTGGCGATTCACACACTTCACTGATTTTTCCGGACTAGCCTTCATTAACAATCTTAATGGCTTGGGTTGGGAGCGCGTGCCAAATTGCCATGGCACGAATTTCTTTCTGTCAGTTGATCACCTCGATCGGGGGGTTAAAGATCCTTGTTAACAATCAGTTGAAGAGAGTGTAGTTCTACATTCCAGATTGGATCCGTAGGACGACCTTCAATTGGGCGTTCAACATTTTGGCATCCCCAATTGGCCAAGTAGTCTGCTGTTGTCTTGCCTTTTTGTCGAACATGGGTAGGGATGAGATACTCTATACGTTTCACCAGTTGACTTATGTCTTCTATAAGGCCTGCTGTTCTCCAGCTTTGTGAGATTTTCTCCCAGGGTGTGCCTTTTTGAAGTTTTTTAAGCATCTCTGTGACTAATGCTGAATCTCCCTCCACTATGATTCTCTGATAAGATTCTCTAATTGCTATTAAGAGGCCTTGTTTGACCACCATTAGTTCTGCTTCATTATTGGTGGCATGGCCCAAGTCAAAAGCATAGAATCTACATATTGTCCCCTGAGAATTTCGGAAGAGTCCACCTGCCCCAGCCTGCCCTGGGTTCCCTTTCGAGGCCCCATCATAATTGAGTTTTAGAAAGCCTGGTTGTGGGGGTATCCATTGTTCTTGACTTGATTGATTGGGAGGTCTGAATTTCCATAAACCCTTGCTAAGCATTTGCGTTTTGAGATTCAGGTTTTCTAGAATCTGAGATTCAATACCCACTGTTTGCCAATCTTCATCTGACCAAATTTTTGTTAAAATAGTTTCTCGAATGTTGTCTACTGAATGTTTCCAGATATAATTCATTGGTTGATCTTTGTCTTGGAAAATTCTCTGATTTCTCTCTTTCCAAGTGTTCCAGAGTAGGAATCCATATGATAGGGTCCAAGCTCTATTTATTACCTAACAGTGGAATCTTCCTTTTCTCCAATTGACTATTGTTTCCGTTAGGCTGTCATTGTTTTTATCTGTCTGTCAGAAGAGATGAGCCAGGTTCTCCCAGAGTGGTTGCACCTTTTTGCAGAGGTTAAGAAGATGTTCTGTCGTCTCAGCTTCAAGGATACAGAAGGGGCATCATGAAGGTCCTATCATACCTCGTTTTTGGAGGTTCTCCCATGTCAAGATTCTGCGATGACTTACTAACCATAAGAAGTATGTCACCTTTGGCCAATGTCGCATTTCCCAGATTTTTTCCATATTGGCTGTGTATTATCCTGAGCTTTCTGGGATTGAATATAGTAGCCTTCCTTAATGGTAAACAACCCTCTTGTTTGATGACCCCAGCGAAGGATATATGGGCCTGAGATATTTCGTAGCTTTCGTGTGCTGAGCTCTTTAGCAAAATTATTCCATTGCTGCGTTGTTGGAGCTTGAGGCCAGCAATTTTTGTCTTTCCATTGCCGCCATATTCCATTTTGGTTGTTTGACCAATACTGTTGTACTAGCCTGTTATTGGGGGTATTTGTATATAGGAATATTTCCCCCAATTCCAACCGTGTAAACAGTTTGTCACGTTGTTGCCAAGAATCTTCCCAGAACAAAGCTGTTTTGCCATCTCTTATTTCCCAAAAGCTATGCATGCGGATTAAATTTCTGTTCAGGGCTGCTAGATTCCATATTGTGGAGCCTTTTGGTGTCCTGTCAATTTTCAGTCGACCTGCGATTGTTATTGGCATTTCATATTTTGTTTGCCAAATTTTCTTCCAAAGGTCTTGCCCTCCCATGAGCCAGCGCCACCAGAGTTTTGCACCCAACACATTATTGAGAATAAAGGGGTCTCGGAGTCCCAATCCACCTGCTGCCTTCGATCGTAGTAATTTGTCCCAAGAGAGAAGCGCCCACTTTCTATTAGCTTGGGCTCCTTTCCATAAGTATTTTTTGAAAATGTCTATTAATTCAGTACATATTCCTTTCGGGAAGGCCCTCCCCGACAACTGATAGATAGGTAATGCTTGCAGCACTGATTTTAGTAATATGAGTCGGCCTGGTGCATTCAAAGTTCTGACGGCCCAGTTTTGAATTCGTTTCTCTATTCTTATAATAATTTCTTGCCAATCTGCGAGGCGGGTGGGTCCTGGATTTAAGAACATGCCTAGGTATCTCAGGGGAAAAGATCCCCGTTGAAATCCTAAGGTCCTGGCAAGGTGATTCTGCAGCTCTACTGCACAGTTAAAGAAATACACATTGGACTTATCTTTGTTGATTTCTGTGCCTTAAGCTTCCATAAAAACTTCCAGAATTTTGAGGATGGTTTTGCATTCTTTTAGTGAGGCCATACAAAATAGGAGAGTGTCATCAACAAATTGTTGATGATTCAATGGGAGCTGAGGTCCCCACAATTGCAGTCCCTGTAGCTTTCCTTCTGCAACTTGGGCTTTAATTAATCTTCCTAAACCTTCTGCAACAATGATGAAGAGAAATGGAGACAGGGGGTCTCCTTGTCTGAGGCCTCTCGAACTATTAAATGGCACTGAAGGACTACCATTCAAGAGTATTGAGAAATGCGGAGAGGATATGAATGAGTGTAACCATTGCAGCCATCTGTCATCGAACCCAAAAGCACACATCACTTCAATCAGGTATTGCCAGCTAATGCGGTCGTATGCTTTAGATAAATCCAATTTTATTAGCAATCCTTTCTTTTTATCCTTCTTGAGAGTATGAATTGCTTTCTGTGCCACTACTATTCCATCCAAGATTTGTCTCCCTTGCACAAAACCTGTTTGTTCCGGGGCTATTAGCAAAGGCATCAAGGGTTTGAGACGGTTAACCATACTAGTAGAGAGAATTTTATAAATAACATTGCAGAGCGCTATCGGTCGGAAGCCAACTGGAGTATCTGCATTTTGTTCCTTTGGGATAAGCGTCAAAAAGGTTGCATTCAGAGCTGGAGATACCTTTTTGTTTCTCCGGGATTCCTCCACAACTTCTAGGATATCAGAACCTATAAATGGCCATGCTGCTTTGAAAAATTCACTAGTGAATCCATCAGGCCCCGGGGCTTTGTTATGTGGTAACTGTAATACCGCTTCTTCAACCTCTTGTAGTGTAACAGCTCTCAGCAGCGCAAGGTTTTTTTCCCGAGTGATCAATTGAGGAATATGCGCTGTGATCCTTTGAATAGCTTCCTGGCGATTTGGGAGTGGTTCCGTAAGGAGATCCTAGAAATGGTTAACCAATTCTCTTTCCATATCATCGTGTTTGATTAGTCTTTCTCCATTTTCTACTTTTAAAGAGAAGATTCGGTTTTGTTGGCGTCTCTGTAGCATTGCTCGATGGAAGAATTTTGTATTACGATCTCCCTCTTTGAGCCAGTTGACACGAGATTTCTGCTTCCACAGGATCTCCTCTTGTTTTCTTCGCTCTTCTTGCTGACTGAGAGTGCCTCCTTCCTCCAAGGCCAGTTCCTCTGTTCTACCATGAAGTATGATTTGCTACTGAATCTCCTTCATTTTTTCGTTTAGACGGATTTGGTCTTGGTGTATATTACCAAATTCTTGCTGATTCCACCGTTTAATTTCCACTTTTAATTGCTTCAGGCGTAGCTGGAAAGAGTGCATCTTGTTATGGCCTCGGACAGGGTTTGAATTCCACCAATTTTTTACTTTCTCCATGAAACCTGGGTCCCGTAGCCAGAAAAGTTCAAACCTAAAGGGTCGATTTTGGCGACTTGCTTTCACATCAATCTCCAGTCTGATCGGCCAGTGGTCAGAGCCCAGTGCAGGGAGAATAGCAGCTTCATAGTATATATCCCGGCTCACCAAGGCTTCAGTTGCTAAGAAACGATCCAACCTGGAGGCGATTTGATGTTGTTCTCCTCTGCGGTTATTCCAGGTATATTTGCCATTAACTGTTGGAATATCTACTAGACGGAGATCGTGTAGAACTTCTTGAAAAAGAGTCATTTCTGGTTCCTCTCTTCGGATCCCTCCCTTTTTTTCCGAAAGATTTAGAATGATATTAAAATCTCCTCCTAGCAACCAATATTTTCATTATGCATTGTACTCAACTTACAGATGTTTTGTAGAAATGCTGCACGCTCTCCTGGGATCGGGGGTCCATATACGACCGAGATGAGTATCCTGTCCTCTGCTCCAATCTGTCGGAAAGTTGCTGTTAAAATGCGAGGCAAGCCTATCCATCCCTCTGCTATGATTTCCACTCCATTCTAGAGGACGACTATTCCTCCTGACGTCCCCCTTGCATCAATATCCATGACCTCATATTGAATTTTAAATGATTTCAGTATTGACTCGAGCTTCGGCCCCGTGACCTTAGTTTCTTGTAGCAGCATAACCTGAGGTTTCTCAGCCTGTAGTTTTTCTTTCAGATATCTCTGTTTACCTTTGCTGTTCAGTCCCCTTATGTTCCAGGAGAGCACCTTCATTAAAAGTTTTTGGGTAGTTGTTGGAATACCATTGTTAATGGTATTATCTTGCCGGTATTAATCAGCATTTCTCCTACTAACTGTATTGATTCTTGCAGGGTTGGTCGTCCTCTCTTTTTGGCCGGTTTTAATGGAGGAGGTGCCTTTTTTCCAACTGCTTCTTCTCGTTCTTTAGCTTCTCACTGGGCTTGATTTTTCAGGTAATTCTAAAAGGTTTCCTTGTACAAGTTCTTCTGATCTTGCGGAATGAAGCGGTCATCAAGATTTCGCCATTCGAACAGAAGACGTTTCAACAGTTTCTCTTCTGCGCTCAAGTCATATTTAGGTTGTTCAATCTCCATTGGAATGAGTTCTTGTTGAGCATTATCTTCAGGTGCTTCTAAGTCCGGCCCTGCTTTCCTCTTAGAGGTTTGAGTTTTCTGTACTATCTCCGCTTGTCCTTCTACTGGGATCTCCACTACAATCTCTGCACCCGACTGTTCACCTTCCTCTTGAAGCACCTCGTACCTATTAGCTGTTGTTGTCGAGGCAGCAGGATTTTGCTTTATATTTGACCCTGGGCCTTGGTTCACTGTTCGTTGTTGTCTTTTTTTTGTAGGGACTATTACAAAACCTTCTTCATCCTGCCGAGGTGGTGTATCAGGGCCATTGACCCGAAGTGGTTGTTGCTCTGGAGCATTTAAGGGGCAATATTTGTACAAATTTCCATACTCATGGCATCGGCGGCATCGAAAGGGTATATGTTCATAGTCTATAAGCTGGGGCCAGATTTTACCCTCGTATTCTAGTTCTATCATCTCTGGTAAGGGTTCAGAGATATTCATGTATACACATATTCTAGCAAAGGATGTGTAGCGACCCCGGGCTGTGGAGTCTACAATTTTGACAAATGTGCCCAATGAGTTTCCTATTCCTTCCAAAATTTCGGGGTCCCAGAAATCCATAGGGAGCTCGAAAATCCGAACCCACACTGGAGCAGCCAAAAATTGCTCTTGTTCAGGGTCATAACATTCCTCCCATTGTCTTAGAAAAAGCCCTGCATTGCTATAAAAATAGGGCCCTCCCTCAAAAATGCGTTCTTTATCTTGTAAATTTGAAAAAATAACTGTAAAAAAACCTTTGGCTCCTAGTTTCAGATCAATGTGACCTTTAGGTTGCCATTTTGATTGAATCCATTTCAATAAATCCTTTTCTGAAGGCCAAATACCTATAAACTTACAGATTAATGCATGATTCTTCATATATCCTCGATAGTTGTCCAATTTTGTCGCTGGTATAACAAATCTTGGCTTCTTTACTACCCTTGGCAAGCATTGTCCTTTCATCTTGGCTTGCCATTCTGCACCCAGGACAGGAGCGGCCTTTTGTTGTGTAGAAGCTGGATGGGATGGCTGCTGTGTTTGATCTCTGCTTGTAATGTTACGGTAGGAGGGTGGCTGCCCTCCCCCCAAGGACGCAGCCATGGACCGGCCCGTCAGCCGCGGCGAGTTGCTTCAAAACCCTGATAATCTACTGTGGCTGCGTTCTTGAACCCTCGTTCGCCTCATTCAAACCCCATACGTCATTTTTATTTTCGATTTACATTGATGTATATTATTTAATATTGGAATTTGCATTATTCTCACCAATGTATATACACTCATTTCAGTTTATTTTTATGTTTGTAGATCGAAAGTGAAGAAGAAGAAAAAAATCAACGCTGTGAACACAACATTCCTAAAAATAATCCAAGTCATGGAAGTAGCTCTAGCAGTGACAACATTTCAAGTGAAGAATGATGATCACTATTTAATTTGGATATCAAATCAAGGCGTTTTATTTTTTGAAATATGTCTGTGAAATCAGACATTTTGTTTAATGTAATGGACATAGTGTCCCAATTGAAAGACAAAGGGATATGAGTAATTGTCCCATTTTGTATGATATATATATATATATATATATATATATATATATATATATGATCCTAAAATATGTTTTAATTTATTTTATTGCGTTCTCCATTGTCGTTCTCAAATGCACTAATAAAAATTTAATTCATATGAATATTGTTATAAGATTATATATATCTGTCGAATTTTGATGAATAATGAATTTTAAAAAACCACAATAATTCTAATATGATATAACAAATTAATCCAAACAGCGCATTCAAATGCATTAATAAAAATGTAATTAATATGAATATTGTTATAATATGTGTCGACTTTTGATGAATAATGAATTTAAAACAATCACAATAATTGGACTGTCAGAGGTGGATGTTTCTAAAAAAAAAACAAAAATGAAAACCGGTGCATTTATGTGTCTATACGCACCGGTGCATTTATGATTCTATGGGCACAGCACTAATACTGATTCCAGTTATAAATATCGGTGCGTTTGTGTGATACTGCGCACCAGGACGTTTATGTATTTATGAGCACCGGTGCATTTGTAGATGCCATGTGCACCGCATGAATACCAATACCAATTATAAATCTTGATTTCTTTCTGTGATACGGAGCACCGGTTCCTCATAAATATACACGCACCGATGCGCTTATACGACCTATGGGCACTGCTAAAATCCCAAGACCAATTAGAATGGCCCCGTGCGTTGTATCACCAACACCAGGCCCGGTGCTGTTGTTTTCCTTAACGACCCGGTGCATTCTCCTTCGACTGCCCCGGTGCGCTGTCTACCAATATGCACCGATGCATTAAAACCTGATAAGAGCATCGATGAAAAATCATTCGTAATAGCCTCTGGCTGCCCATTTTTATTTATTTGTGTTGAGTTTTCATTAAAAGCTCTGCCAAAACCTCTGTTACCATAAACGGATGTGGTATCATATTTTTTTTTGACAATTTCACTAAAAACCTCCTTTATAACCTCCACTAGAGGGTCTTTTCCTTGTAGTGTTCTACACTTGTTGGTGATATCTAGCGATGAACCAATCTTCTTCTAGCGCGAGCGGTTCTTTCAATATTTCCTCCATAATATCATTTCCCACCATATCTGTAACTGTTGTGATTCTGAGACTAGACACAACATACTCCGTCGACATAACTGCATCTTGTCCGTAAACCAACCTAAACAGATTATGTCATGTCAACTTCTTACAGGTATTCTTGTATGCCCATAATATTGCAAGAATTATTATGTCCCAATCATTTTTGTTGACGTTGCATGCATTAGTCATATCATTCTCCAAAATATTGTTAAAAACTTTGATCGTTCCGTTTGCCTCAGGATGATATGACGTACTCTTCTGGAGATGCATTTGAAACTCCTCTGTCAATGCTTCAATAGTTTTTTTCAAGAAATGAGATTCTCTATCGCTCGTTAGGATCTTAGAGAAGCCAAATCTTGACAAAATGTATTCAAAAATAAACTTTGCAGCTCTGTCTATACTACAAGTCTTCATCGGCTATGCCTCATCCCATCTTGTGAGATAATGTGTCATGGTGATGATATATCGCGTGTCTATTTTATTTCCTAGTGGACCAATTGGTCCCACAAATTTGATCACCCATTTATAAAATGCATGTAATATGACTTGGGCCCACTACAAGGAAAATACCCTCTATCAAAGGTTATAATGAAGGTTTTTAGTGTTATAAAATTGGCCAAAATTGTCAACAAAACATTTGCTGCAACATCCATTTTTAGTAGCAGAGGTTTTGGTGGAGCTTCTAACAGAATTTCAACACAACTAAAAAAAATTGGGTGGTTGGAGGTTGTTACGGATGTCTTTCTCATCGGTGCGCTAATTAGGTGTCTACATACTGGTGCGTATTACAGTGAACTCGCAGGTACTGTAAAACTACCAAGAACCGGGATTAAAAAAAAATTTAGGATGCCCGGAGGCATTTAGCAACAGCCCAGTTCGTGTTAGCCAGACAGTCGCCTCGGGGCAGTCGAAGGTGCATGCACCGGGTCGTTAAGGTCTAAAACTACACTGGGCGCATTGTAGGTGATAGAACGTACCGTGTTGTTATAATTAGTATTGGTATTTGTGCAGTGCCCATAGGTCATATCTACGCACCGGTGCGTAGTATTATACAAACGCATCGACACACAGTATCACAAAAATTCACCAAGTGTTCTAATTGGTATTGGTATTTGTGCGATGCCCATATATCTTAGAAATGCACCAGTGAGAAATCTCACATAAACGCACAGGTGTGCAGTATCATACAAACACACCGAGTGTTCTAATTGGTATTGGTATTTTTGCAGTGACCATTGGCTAAAACACGTCGGTGCGCAGTATCATACAAATGTACCGATGCACAGTAACTAACGCGCACTGGTATTCATATTGTATTTTTTAGAAACATCGACCTGTGACAGTTCAATTATTGTGATTTTTTAAAATTCATTATTCATCAAAAATCGACGCATATCTTATAACAATATTCATATCAATTAAATTCTTATTAGTGTATTTGAATGTGATGTTTGGATTAATTTGTTATATCATATCATAATTATTGTGATTTTTTAAAATTCGTTATTCATCAAAAGTAGACACATATCTTATAACAGTATTCATATCAATTAAATTTTATTAGTGCATTTGAATGTGATGTTTGGAATAATTTGTTATATCATAACATCAAATTTCACATCTCTTCATTATAATATTTAATCAATCATATATTTAATCAGTGGTGTTACATTTCACAACGACAATGGAGAATGAAATAGAATAAATTAAAACGTATGTATTCATACCAATTAAATTTTTATTAGTGCATTTGAATGTGATGTTTGGATTAATTTGTTATATCATATCATCACATTTCACATCTCTTCATTATAATATTTAATCATCCATATATTTAATTAGTGGTGTTACATTTCACAATGACAATGGAGAACAAAATAGAATAAATTAAAACATATTATATATATAAGACACTCTTTGTCATACAAAATGGGATAGTTATTGGTATCCCTCTATCTTTCAATTGGGACACTATGTCCATTACATTAAACAAAATGTCTGATTTCACAGACAAATATTCCAAAAAATACAACGACTTGCTTTGATATCCAAACATAATGATAATCATTCTTTGCTTGAACTACTGTCACTACTGAAGCTACTTCCAACACTTGGGTTATTTTGAGGAATGTTTTGTTCACGGTTTTGATTGTTTTCTTCTTCTTCACCTTCCATATATGATCTGAAAATGGGTTGGATAACTTGTTATGCTTTTCTTGAATCTCCCACTCAGTTAAAAAAATAAAATATCTAGCTTATACTTGACATTTGCGGAGTTTTATTCTTGAAATAGGTGTATGTTTTTTAACTATTTAAGTTCTTTAAGTCCATTTTTTTTTCTAAAATTAAACATGTGTAACAGAAATATAATGCAGCAAATAAAAATCAACACATAACAACAAATTTAATCTAGGATTTCACCCAAATGTCGTGGGCTACATCTCCTTGAGCACTTGTCATCTTGACTTGGCTCTTTGGCATTATCGATTTTTTTTTTACAAGTTCTACACTTAACTCCAATGGTTAACTGAACTGAACCAATGGGATTATAATACCATCTATATCCCTCTCATGACTGTCATCACTCTAAAAACAGATCTAGGCTTCCTTAGACTTGATTCCTTCTGTCGGTGCTCTTGAGCTACCCTGAGCTTCTCCATGGAACTAACTCCTTCATAATTATTTAATTGTCCCTAAAACCTCACCTAATGTTTGTAGCACACATCAGACACCAAAATTAGACTGATTTTTTGCTCAAAATCAACACTGCATCCCAAACTAGGCCTCCTTCCTCAGTTGACCATAGGCTGACCAGAATTTTCCTGTAGGTTCTCGACCTTCAAAAGTCTTAAAATGACTCTAAAAATACCTTCAATGGATTTAGAATGTCAAAATTAGTCAGGATAGACTATTGGTTCACTGAAATTGACCTTCAACTGCTCCAGTTTCACCTTCGACACCTAGTGGCACTCCCCTGGCTCTAGGTTCAAAGAAAACTTATCTGTAAATTCTTGAGCTCTAGAATTCCTAAAAATATTCTAAAAACTCCTCCATTGGACTCATAATTCTTATTACAGTCAGAAATGACTATTGTCTTGTTGCATAAGGCCTCTAGCTGCCCTAGTTAGGCACCGAACTACTGTTGGCACTTGTTGGCTATGGTGGCCCCTGGAACTTATCTGAAACATATCAGCCTTCAAAAGTACTCTACATACTCTTCAAGCCACACTATTAGTTCTAGAGCATTTGAAAAATCCAAAATTGACTATTGGATTATTGAGAAAGGCCTCTAGCTGCCCTGGCTAAGCTTGAAACTGTTGCTGGCCCCTGGTGGCCCTAGTGGCCCTTGGGACTTCTTTGAAGAAAAAAACTGCTTAGAAGCCCTATGATGAGTCTGAAACCCTCCCCAATGAGTCTATAATTTCTGATATAGTTTAAATTGACTATTGGCACTCCAAAATTGGTCGAATCTATCTCAAGATAGAGCCTGAACTCATTTTTCCCAATGACCCTTAAAAATCCTCCACCAAATGTGGAGAACTAGACTTAACTCCAGTTAAATTTGGAAAAAATCCAAAATTTTGGTGGGCGCTCCAAACTAACCACCGGTTTAGCTATGGCATTAAGTTTCAAACCGTCATTGGACACATGGCCCGAATTGCACGTGGTATTTGTGGGCGGTTATCCTAATTGTCGGCCTTCTAACCCGCGGAGTTAGCCAATTCATGTGGCATGTGAACACGTCTTACCAATACTATGGAGTAGTGTTCATGGTTAAGGGTTTAGGCCCCTGGAATTGGGGTCTAGGCCATATGGGAGGGGATGGCCCCTCCGAATCGCCATATCTGAAAACCGTACACGTTAAATAAATCTGCAAGCCATATGTTGTTAAGAACCATGGTATAGCCCGATGGTAAGATGTGGGTGTGTGTGCATGGAGGTCACGCGATCAACTCCAGTTGGATCCCCATAAATTTTATCACTCCATTCATGGGCCACGTGGTGGCCTCTAGGCCTACCACATGGCAGCTCCTAATTGGCCCAAAATTTCCAACGTACAATCCATGCAGTAATAAGATCGTGACACTTGTCTCAATATTACTAGTCCAAGAGGAATATTCTGGGGAATATTTTGAGTAATATTCTATGAATATTCCAAGAATATTCCCTTGAATATTCTCTTTTTAAATTTCCCAAATTCTAGTCAAATTTGGTCAAAGTCCAAAAATTACAGTTTACTCGACTTTTCAAACTACGATAACTTCTTCATACTGTGTCAGTTTTTCGAACCATTCACGGCACTGGAATCAAGAAGACGAGATCTATCCGATCACTTAGGTTTGGCACACTTCCAAAAAAATTGAATTTTGATCTATCACTTAGGTCCATGATCTAGTTCTGATCACACCTCCCCATTGGGAATCTTCTGGACCCTAAAAGACTGATATACTGATATGTACAGTAGATGAGAGTACAAAACCCTCTTTTCTTCAGCCTCCATACACTTTCCTTTCATGGCTATTTCCTTTGAACCACAACTCGATGGTAGTCAACACTTCCCTTCCTGGATGCGCTTGTCCTCATGTTAAGAACTGTCTTCCTTGCACTCACTCAGAAATTTTAGGCGAGAAATTTATAGAACGTAGCTGAACATAATGTCCTCGATCATCAATCCAAGGTGGCTCAAAAAAATCTGAGATTACAACAAAAAACATGCATACACAACTGAAATTTGCATGTACAAATGAGTCTATGTCTTATTGTGTCAAGAAGTCAAACCACTTCTTACCAAGCCACTTCCACGACGACTTTTCATGCTGCAAATCTTATTCATGTGAAACATTTGTTCTCACATCAATGATGGAATCCTTGGTTCCAATTTCGCCAGTCTTTATGTCCTCTTGCCTCAAATGTTTGGGACGATTATTTGGATGCAACGTCCAACATTGGGAAACAACATGTCCCATTTTATGGAAATGTGTGCAAGTATTATGCACCTTATTTGCAAGTTTCCTTTGCCTCAACTGCTTCCTGTATGCCTTCATCCTCTTCCAACATTTTGAAACAACATGGTTACACAGACCACAATATGCACAACAACTCTTTCTTCCATTCAAACATGCAGATTTGTCATTCTTATCAGAAACATAATCAACTTGACTATGGGAATAATTATACCTCGCATGTTGCTTTTCATGTCAATCAATTTTACCTTCATGAGGAGATGAACTAGTAGAGGTTCCAACTTTATTTTCCAGACTAACATCAGTGTTCATGTCTCGAAAACTGCCCGAACTTGCATGCTCGCCATAAGCTACATGTCTACAATCTTCTTGATGAAACATATGCTTTAAACAATGGCAATCAACTTGAAAACAAACTTGACATGTTTGTGGTTTAGAACTTGGAACAAAATTTCTCTTTGAGGTTACCTCATATGCCTTCATGGCTTTGGAGTCTTCTCCATTAGATTGAACATAACCAAGTCCAAATTTCTTAGGTCTCTCCTCAACCAAAATATGATCAATCATGCCTTGTGCATGCTTGCCTAAACCCTTGCCTTCATATCCCATTTTAAACACTAACTTGGACCCTATACCTCTAGTGTGCTTTTCAAATGAACCAATAAATCTATTTGATGAGGAAAATGAATATAAATTAGAGTGAATTACCTTTGCTTCACGCATGTTCTTCGTCAAGGCCTCTTGGGCTTGATGGAGTTGCATCTCCATATCATGCATTCTTTGAACAATTTCTTCCTTCTCTTGTTTCATAGAAACCAATTTCTCATGAATTATATTTCTTTCTCTCCTATCTTCAATAAAAATTTGCACCATGTCCTTCAGGATGTAGAAGTCTTGCTTCATGTCTTCATCAAAGAATCTTGTGAAGGAGGAGGATTTGGAAACCTCACTTGAAGAAGTTGTCATTATGAAAATGAACAAAATAACTTCAATAAAATTCACAAAGATTTCAAAAACTATTGACAAATATTCTGAAAAAAAAGGCCATAGAGTCAAGCTCTTCTTCAAGCAGCCTTTGTAAACAAACACTTTTGTTCTTCAAGGTTTTCCTTGAGGTCCTTTGGGTAAGGAAGTTGCTTTCATCCCTTCTTCCTTCTTATCCTCTTCTGGACTTAGCTATCAATAGCTCTCCCTTCAACTCTATAAAACTCAAGCAATAGTCAGTTTGGAAATAGTCAAATCCTTTGCACTGTTTAAACACCTTTCAAGTCAAACAAGCAAGCTATTGCTCTGTCGATCCAGCAACCAAGTTCTCTGATACCAAGCTGATCTGAAAATGGGTTGGATATCTTGTTATTCTTTTCAAAAACCTCCCACTCAGTTAAGAAAATAAAATATCTAGCCTATACTTGACATTTATAGAATTTTATACTTGAAACAGGTGTATGGTTTTAATTGTTTAAGTGCTTTAAGTCCATTTGTTTTTTCTAAAATTAAACATGTGTAATAGCAATATAATTAAGCAAATAAACATCAACACATAATAGAAAATTTAATCTAGGAGTTCACCCAAATATCATGGGCTACGTCTCCTTGAGCTCTTGTCATCTTGATTTGGCTCTTTGGGATTATGGAAAAAATTCTTTTACAAGTTCCACACTTAACTCCAATGGTTAACTAAACTGAACCAATGGCTTATAATACCATCTATATCCCTCTCATGGCTATCATCACTCTGAAAATAGATTTAGGCTTCCTTAGACTTGATTCCTTCTGTCGGTGCTCTTGAGCTACCCTAAGCTTCTCCATGGAACTAACTCCTTCATAATTATTTAAATATCCCTAAAACCTAACCTAATTTCTCCAGCACACATCATACACTAAAATTATACTGATCATTTTCTCAAAATCAACACTGCATCTCCAAACTAGGCCTCCTTCCTTAGTTGACCCTGGGTTGCCCGAAACTTCCCTGCAGGTTCTTAACCTTATGAGGTCTTCAAATGACTCTAAAAATCCCTTAAATGGATTCATAATGTCAAATATAGTCAGGATATACTATTGGTTCATTGAAATTGGCCTCCGGCTGCTACGGTTTCGCCTCCAACACTTGGTGGCACCCCCTGGCTCTAAGGTCAAAAAACATTTCTCTGTAGCTTCTCGAGATCTAGAAGTCCTTAAAAAAATTTCAAACTCCTCCATTGGATTCATAATTCCTATTATGGCTATAAATTACTATTGGTTTGTTGCATAAGGCCTCTAGCTGCCCTCGCTAGGCACCGAACTGTTGCTGGCACTTGTTGGCCCTAGTGGCTTCTGGAACTTCTCTGAAGAATATCATCCTTCAAAATTTCTCTACAGGCTCTGCAAACCACACCATTAGTTCCAGAACATCTGAAGCATCCAAAATTGACTATTGGATTATTGATAAAGGCCTCTAGCTACCCTGGCTAGGCCTCAAACACTTGCTAGCCCTTGGTGGCCCTTGGCACTTCTATGAAGAAAAAAACTTTCTTAGAAGCCCTCAGATGGCTCTGCAACCCTCACCAATGAGTATAGAACGTTTGAGATAATCTAAATTGACTATTGGCACTCCAAAATTGGTCAAATCTAGCTCAAGATAGAGTCTGAACTCATTTTGCCCAATGACCCCTAAAATTCCTCCACCAAATGTGGAGAACTGGACTTAAATCCAGTTAAATTCGGCACAAATCTGAAATTTTGGTGGGCGCTCCAAACGGACTATTGGTTTAGCTGTAGCATTAAACTTCAAACCGTCATTGGACACATGGCTTGAATTTCATGTGGTCTTCGTGGACGGTTATCGTAACTATCATCCTTCTAAACTGCGGAGTTAGACGATTCATGTGGCATGTGAACACGTCTTACCAAAATTGCAGAGTATTGTTGATGGTTAACGGTTTAGGCCCCTAGACTTGGGGTCGAGGCAATATGGGAGGGGTTGGCCCTCAGGGATGGCTCCTTCGAATCCCCATATCGGAAAACCATACACGTTAAATAAATATGCAAACCATATGTTATTAAGAACCATGGTATAGCCCGACCGTAAGACATGGGCGTGTGTGCACGGAGGTCACAGGGTCAACTCCGGTCGGCTCCCAAAAATTTTTATCACCCCGTTCATGGGCCACGTGGAACCCTCCGAGCCTGCCACGTGGCAGCTTCTAATTGGCCCAAAATTTCCAACGTACAATCCATGTAGTAGGTTACTGGAATTTTGAAACTGCAATAACTTCTTCATACGATGTCGAATTTTCGAACCATTTACGACACTAGAATCAGGAAGATGAGATCTATCTGGTCGCTTAGGTTCATAACACTTCCAAACACTTTGAATTTTGAGCTATCACTTAGGTCCATGATCTAGTTATGATCAATATACAAACATAAAAATACTCTGCAATGAGTGTATATAGATTGGTGAGAATAATGAAAATTGGAATATTAAATAATATACATCAATTTAAATCGAAAATAAATGACGTACCACAACAATAATTGAATCATGGACTATGCACATTCTTTCAAAACCAAATTTCATGCCATCTTTCAATATTTAATTTGTTGGCAGAGTTCCATACTTTGTTTCTTGGAAGTTTTATAACCCATAACAAATCATATATTTAATATAAAATATTTTTTTGTTCTATTAATTATAGACAGAGCTAAGTAAAACAAGATCAATAGATGCTTACAAATTCCACAATAAATTTCTGACATGCCAATATTACTAACAACCCATATTTATCCCACTGTCAATCAATTTGTCTGATGGTTTTTCTTTGTATGTTAGCACTTGTTTGAAGACGTTCAATGATGATTGTTGTAAAACAACTTAAAATATACAAAAAGGAAATCTATTCAAGTTGTTATAAGGAAGTAACAATTACTCGCAAACTTAGATATCAACCCTTTTCTTCCTTGTCGTCGTGTTTTATGTGTTGAATGGTTTCCATTTTCTTTTCTTTTCTGCAAGAAAATACTTGAAAATTAATATTTAATGCTAAATTGTTTATTTATTGTACCTAATCGAAAAATTCAATTATTACATATTACATTTAAAGCACATTGGTGTTGATATGGCTCCTCGTGCAATGTAATTATGTCCATTTATTTGACCACATCCTTGTACACTCTTTTGGACATTCCTACTGACATATTTCTAATATCAACTCTCTCATCCTTTGAGATTTTCATAATCTTCCTGAAAATCTAACATGGAAATAAACTAATATCTTGTCATGTAACTGATATCTTAACATGACATATACGAATACGAGCTTCTCGTATGACAAGGTGCAACTGATATCTTCCCATAGTCTTGATTTGTACATAATCAGAAGAGAAAATTTTGGTAAAGGGATTCTTGTGGAGTTGTGGTTGGATGGGGAGAACATGATCTGGGAAAATTCTGTTCGTTTGATTGTGCAAGAAGTTGGTGATACACCATTGGTGGGTTCCTTCTATGTTTGGCGATTAGGTGCACAACATTTTGGTATTAATGGTATTTTAGTTTTGGCCAAAATTCGTGACATTGAAGAAGGAGCTTGGTGGAACTTGCAGAGGCGAGGTTGATCCACTACTGTGGTTAGCAATGGAATTCCAACAATCTCCTGATGACTTGTCATGCTTGACATGCTGGTATTCTATTTTCTGGAATGCTTTCGGTTTACATAAAGTAGTCTTAGGAATAGCTAGAAGAAAGCAAGGAGCATCGTCAAAAGGAGCTCTATCTAAAGCTACGAAGTCATCTTTATGCAAGAGGGAATTGCTGGATTTGTTTGTCTCTCTGCTTAATGATTCAAAAAATGATTCGCACCTAAGTGGACTTTCCTATCTTCAAATGAATTTTTCAGCCTCGAAATATTATAAATCTCTTGAAATTTTCTGTAGCATTTTCTCACCTTTTCAAGATTGGCTGGATCTAATGGTGGATTCCTAGAGTGCCCACGTCTGGATGCGAGTACCCACATCTGAATCGTCTATGTTAGAATGCACTGCATTGAGACCAGTTGAAAAAACGTTGATCCATTGCTTCATCAGTGGAGCCCTATGAGGTATCGTTGGAGAAGAATGGTTGATGTTATGTTTGGGAAATAGTTATCTATGGGAAGAGATAGAGAAATTTGATGTTCTTGTTAACTGAAAAGCTTATTTTGTTTCTTGGAATCATGTTTAAAATTATTGAGCCTTATTGAGTGTAGATAACCTAATGTAGGTAAAGTTACTTTGTTAGAATTCGCGACTCTAACAAATGACAGGTTAAGCATGGAGTTCCAAGATTTAATTGACAAAGACAAATATGCCCAAGTTGTGAACAACGAAAAGATGAGGTAAAGAAGCAGCAACAATTATTATGATGGAGCACGAGGAGCTGTCGAGAGGCTTCCAACTTCCTGTGTTTGGGATCAGTCTGGTTTAAGGTTGAACGCATTTTTATTGTGGTCTCATGGCGCAGCAGTGAAGTGTGGTACAACATATTTGCTGTAGTGGCTAAGGGAAGTGTGGTGAGCTTCCTAGACGTGCCTATGTTCATATACCGGAGTAGCCTTTGGTGAGCTGCAGCTGAAGCATGGTGAGATGCAGCTGATAGCAGCTTTTTTTCCAGTGTTTGTGGTTAAGGAGGGAGACACGATAAAGATGAAACTAAAATTTCCAAGATATTTTCTTTGATGAAACAAATTGTCTTCATGAATTCCTTTATTTTTTTATGTTGAGCCCGATCAAATTAAGATGTAAATGCATCATGGAAATTTGGTTTAAAGAATTAGATGTTGTATTGTTGTTACATTTAGGTTGGAAAACTATTGTCATGAGTGTGAATCTATGTTGGAATTTTCCATTCCAACAATCGACAAATTTATCTACAAGAATGATTTATTACTAGATATGATAAAGACATTGACAGTGAAAATGGCATCAAAGGATAGTGGTTGGATTTACATCAGAGATAGGAGGAGGATGGACAATCAATTTTTTGTGAGTTTTTTGTGACTTTCCTATAATAGACTCTTGATGATGAGTCACACAGTTGAATAGTAAGAAAGTTTAGGATGGTCTTGTAGTGGTATTTGTATGTACTTGGTAACTCAAAGGGTTGGATCATGTAATATTAGCCTTGTAAAGGCATATGTATCCCCGTGAAGTTCGTGGTTATCTAAAAACCACTTTGTAATTGCCACTTTGTAATTACAGGTTTGTGATCAACCAGAAACCACTTTTTTCACATTGAAGTAATGGTTTGTGGTCAACCAAAAGCCACATGCAAGCCCTAGTAGCTACAGAGCCTTCATGGCTACAAAGCCTTTGTGGCTACGATGCCTGGGGTGCACACAAGAGCCTTCAAGCTCACAACGGGGTAGGTGGTCTACAGAAACACCTTACTCACATGAGAAACTAAGTTTCTAATAGGTCTCAGTTTACTGAGCACATTTTGGGGGGGATTTGTAGATACAGGTATATGTATGCAGTGGTAATGGTTGACAAAACCATGTATGTGAAGGACATCCTACGGGACTAGTGGTTGCAGCGGTTGGTACCCAATCATTCTGGTGGATGGTTGCTCCTTTATATGGACGTCAACATATCCTTTTGTTGGTTCTGCACATGGGATTTTCCCATTTGTGGTGGATCTGAGTCGCAAACACATCTTGTGTTAGTTCCGCACATGGGATTTTCAAGTTTGTGGTGGATCTAAGTCAAAAACACATATTTTGTTGGTTTTGCACATGGGATTTCCCTGTTTGTGGTGAATCTGAGTCGCAGACACATCTTTTTTTATGATTGACCACAACTAGATTTTGTAAATCGCTATCGAGACACGTAGTCATTAAGGGGGTGTGTTAGAATATGTAATTCCTACTTGTCTGCGGTGTTGACTCTCTATGTAAGGAGTTTGTTCCTATACTATAGGAAGTAGCTAAATCTAAATATTCCTAGTTTAGTGTTTGGTTGAGACATTCTCTCAACCACCTTATTGGTCCAAGATAGTTTTCCTATCTTGAGACTACATTTCATGTATATATGTAACCATTTTGATTAATATAATATAGTGTGCATATTCATATTTTATCTATTTATTTAAAAAAAAACTTATTGATGGAAGTATAATTATATAAGTATAGTTCAAATAAAATATTTTTTTTTATTATTTGAAATATATATATATATATATATATTTTTAACTATATAATTTTTAGTAAGATTGTGATTTCGTATTATTTAAAATGCACTTTTAAATTAATAGGATTCAGTTGTTTTAAAAACCCTGATACACTCTATTATTGCAAATTAAACAACTTAAACTTATGGTTTTAAAAAATCTCTACCGGATTTTGAAGAAAAGTGACCAAAAAATGTTCAGATAAGGGCCATTTTATAGTTTGCATATTAGGGACTAGTAATAGTCCACAAAGTTAGGCTAAACTTAAAGATAAATTTTTATCCTTAAAATTTTCCCTATTTCATTGAATGAGCAAAGAAATACCATCACAATTTGTTTTCCAAGCTCCACCATTTCAAGATCTAAAATAATAAAGGCGTCATGAGACATATCCTCCTTTGGATATCAATTGAATCCATGACATCCAAGATGACTTTTTGTGAAGGCAACATTATCTTGAGGGAGTCATGTGAAATACGTGGAATGAAAGCTGTGAGGGAAAAACATCTTGATTTTATTCCATATTGGAATGGATGTTTTAATCAACATCATGAGGTGCTAATGAAACCATTGAAGAGGAAATCTCTTATTCTATAAGCAACATGTGTTCGCCATACAATATCTTGATTATATTCCATATTGAATTGGATTTTTTAATCAACATCATGAGGTGCTAATGAAACCATTGAAAAGGAAATATCTTATCAACATGTATTCGCCATACGAGTCTACACCCAAAGGGAGGGCACCACCCGAAAGTCATGTGACCAATGGAATGCTAACTTGATAGAGGAGATCATATGCATGGGAGAAAGGCTAGTCAATGGAATATTGGGTAGAGGAATAGAAAAAATTCCCATAAGCTCTTAAATAAACTCAGAGTTGTGTGTGTATATATATATAATTTTTTTTAAACAATATATAATATATACATAGTTGACATTAAAATATTTTATATAACATGTATATCTAAATATTTTATTGGCACAAATTAAAATGGTTTAAACATGTTTCTCACACTTTTTTCTTCTTCATTTTTTAGTTTCTAATTACTTTCATTTTTTTTATTATAATGAGATTATTTTTCTATTTAGAATGTATTTTATTTTATTTTTATTTTAAAAAGGACATGTGCATAGAGACATACTTACACATCTCCTCATACTAGACATACTAAAATGTAAAATGAATCTCTTTACTAAAAAAACGAACACAATTAAAAATATTTTATAATACTTTTAATTAAATTTAAACATCACCTCACTACAAAATTCACCCCTCTAAATAATAACTAGATATTCACTTTACACTAATTAAACCTATCAATATAATAAATAAGTACCCATGTAACACGCATCATTTTAATTGTTACATAGCAATCCATTAAACAAACATATATAAATAAAAAATTGAATGGATAACTAAAAAATATAAAAAAATATATATATGCTTTAACTTAACAACACACCTTAACAATACATCATAATTTGAAATATTAAATAAAACTAAAATTTTAATTATATAAAATCATATAACCTTATATAAATAGTTGCCAACCACATATATATATATATATATATATATATATATATATAATATTATTTTAATTATATAAAATCATATAACTTTTATAAAAGAAATCCACATCAGCCGCCTGCCGTCCGTCCGCCATCCTCATATGACGCAACAAGCAAGCCGGCTAATCGATCAAAGTCTACACGATGGATTGATATATGATCAAGTACTAGTATTATTTTTTTGGTTTATCAAGTGGTGGGTGGTTGTTGACTTCAAAGCGAATGTGACTTCAAAGCGAATGTCCATTTTTAGATCTGCACAATCCATCTCATTCCTAAACAAATCGAATATGCTAGAGATCTTTGCAAAGAACAATATTATGGAGACATTTATTTGATCACTGCATTGCAATTTTATTTCAATTGTGCTCTATTATAGAAAATGCCAACAATGCAGAATATATAAATAAACTATGTTGCATGAGTTTCTGGAACATGGAAACATTGGGAACTTGGGTACGGGTGTCCGGAACGGCTAGAGGTTTCCCTAAAAATTATAGGAAACGGCTAATTGGGAGTGGTAATATTATATAATAATAATAATAAATGTTTTTTTAATTACATAATTTATCTGTGGAATGCTGTAATGTGGCATATGGGTCTGATACTTTGTACTTGTCAAAGGCGCGTCAATGTTACTAATTCTAGAAATGTCAAACACATCATTGATGCATTTACTAATTTAATATAATTTTTATTATGAAAAAATATAATATCTTTACAAGAACCAGTCTAGAGAGTCTCTCTCAAACTGAAAGGAAACGAAACTAACATACTAATGGCAAGAGGAATTTCACATAAGGGAAGCAAGAAACCAGAGTTTAAACATCACATAAAACAAGACTCAAAAATGAAATAGCCCCACAGAAGAGCTCGCAAACAGAAAGGACAAAAAAGAAGAAATCCTTGAAAAGTTAAAGCCCTCACTATTGGAGTTTAAATGTCTAGAAAAAACAAAGTATTTGGAAACTCACTGAGGTTACTGGCCGCAGAGAACCACTGCTTCAGGCACTATTTGTAAATGAATACAAGGTTGTGGTCTTAAACAAGTTAACAATTACAGTGATGGAGTGAATCGAGGACAAACTTTATGCAAGATTGTGAGTGAGTTTGGCGAGAAAAAGATTGTTTTTGTGTGTACTTTGAGAAGCGAAATTTTTTTTGGCGGATTTTGGGGCAAATTTATAGAAATGAGGTTTCTTTT
Organism: Pinus albicaulis; assembly: GCA_034641835.2. Taxonomy (NCBI): domain Eukaryota; kingdom Viridiplantae; phylum Streptophyta; class Pinopsida; order Pinales; family Pinaceae; genus Pinus; species Pinus albicaulis. The sequence continues at coordinate 1,397,043,481 of CM076580.1, forward strand.
TTGGTAAAACTTACTAAAAACATTTAAGGAAGTTTTGTTTTGGCAGCAAGTTTTGTTGGAAACGTCGAAACGTCAATCATCATAGTGGTCAAAGATTCTGGAACGTGCCCCGGGTCTGGTCGCAGCTCCTACCGAAAATGGTAAGTTCCCACACAGTTCCAAAGCTCCCGGGAATGGAGGAACCTCTGGAACGAGTTTCCCATTTCTAGAGAGCGGTTCCCGTGCAACAGAGTAAATAAATAAATAAATAAACAGTGGTTTTCTTTTTCGAATAATCACGAAATGCTATATGCATAAGATGTTAAGAGGTATCAAACGTTGGTTGTTATTAAGTTTAGGTTTTAATATAAATTAGAAAAGTTTAGAGTGGAGTTAATTATGGATATAAAGTTATTTTAAGAGTTGTTTATAATTATTAAGCAGATGTTTTCTATCCAATATTAAAAATAATCTAAATTAAAAAATAATTTAAATTAAAGAAAAATATATCACTAAATAAAAATGTTAAAATTTATCTGAATTAAAATAAAAATACATCATTAAGTAAAAATGTTCAAATTTTTATGTTTGTGGATTTATATTCATTGTTACAATTTTTAAAATTTATCACATAATCTTTTTATTTATTTTTTAAATATTATTAATAAATTAATAATATTATAGAGAAAATGTAGGGGTAACTATCCAAATCACTATTCAAGATTCCTCACTAATCATTAAATATAATGTTTATCATTTCATAGAGTAACTTTAGTAGAGGAATAGTAAGTTGCATAATCATTAACAACCATTTTTGTGGTGGTCTATTAACATAAATTGCACGATGTAACCCTGCATTCATTTCATGATTTATTTAGCCAAATTAATTAAGCACATGCTTTGACATTATCAACATCACATCATGCAAGGAATATACATCATTAAACTAATACAATAGGCAGTCACATAATAGAACACTGATATATCCTGGAAACTTCGTAGGGTGAAAACAAAAAAACGTTTATTTTTATTATTAAATACTCGTGAGGGTGTTGACCCCTCACTCAATGGCTTATAAGGGAGACCATCCCTTAACCATTGTTATAAATATTACAAGGAGATATACAAATATCTAGCTTAAAGCCATTATAATAATTATAATAGCATTTACCCACTAATCTTCATATCTTCATATCTTGGTGGCATGGATGTACCTCAAATGGACCATCCTGCAGCTCGCACTCATCTGCATGAACCATTAATCATTTACTTTCCACCATGTTAAGCATAATATTTCCTTTGTACAAGTTAACATCATTTCTTGGTAATGTTGTCTTCAACATACATTGGTGTTAAGATTCATAAAGTATTAATCAACCCATTCATAAATCTATACTAGTGACGCTTCTCCAACTACTCATGTACATTCATCACATGCATGTAAAATATCTTGACATGCTTCCTTGAACAACACTACATATGTGCTAGTTATAAGAAATCACATTAACTAATATTTCCCTCGCATAAGCACACATTCCTGCAAGACAATAGCTACATCTGCCTAGCATTTTTTTAAATGAAACTGATACATCAATTATGATCTTTGTGCATGTGATTTACATAAATTTAATCAAAATAACTAAGCCTTAAGTTTTTACTTTTGGTGCATGTAAATAAAGCTAACACAACAAATGTTGTTCCTATGCATGCCAATGTATATAGTTTTCAAATGAGTCTTCCCTAAGGAATGCTTAACACAACAGAGTATCCAAACACATGTTTACAGTAATGCATACAAATACATGTCTTCTTTTTCAATATATATATATATATATATATATTCCAAGGAAAAAAACACATTAATATGGGTTTTATGCACGTAAACCATCTTCTTTTCCAAATAATATTTCCCAATGTAGGCTAACTAAATATGTTATCATTTCTCAAATAAAAATGTATATTCTTTCCAATGAAAGATAATACAAATATTACATGCATATACATGATCTTGTTCCGAAAGAAACTAACTACTAATTATGATAGCATAAAGTAATCACCTATAATTTTTTCAAATAAATATAGCTCAATAGATCTTCTATCCATGCAAAGAACCTTGTTTCTCTATAATTCTACATGCAAGTTTCTCATGCCTGGCTTCCAAGAAATTACCATAGATAATTGACATAATTCATCTAGCCATGTAATCTTTTCAAGACGTTATTATTTTCAGGTAAGAACAACATATATAAAACAACATAATCTTTTCCAAAGAAAATATTATGAGAAACTAAAATGGGTTCTTCATAACTTATTTTCCAAGAAAATCTCATTAATGTATCTCCCAACCCATGAAATATCTTCAAGAATTACCATCTTTAATCTATATTCATTTTCAAGAAAATAACTTGGATTTCGTTACCATTTCATACACCTCTAAAATCTCTTTTAAAAAAATAACAAGCATCTTACCTTTTCTTACATAAGATGCATACTTACATACATCTTTATAAAATATTAACATAATGGAAATATTTATCTATAGGTAGTAATATATTCTATTTACCAAGAAAAATGATGCAGACATCTTTCTAAAAGATTAACATAATGGAAATCTCTATCTACAGGAACTAATATATTTTATTTACTAAGAAAATTTGCATGAGTTCGTATGCATAGAATTTCATGAATTATTTTCTTTTTAAGAAAATAGCTCATTAATTTATCTTCAAACCCATGAAGATTTATATAAATTATACTAGTGACTTAACATTTCAACGTTTCGTCATTTCAAGAACTCGTAAAAATATTTTCAAGAATTAAATTAATTAAATCACATACCCAATGACATCTTATTTTGCATACCATGGATGAATTTCCACTATCTCTAACCACAGAGATGTAGCAGAATGTATCCTTTTCATTCGTCAATCCATCCAAATCTAGTTCATCCTTGGGTATGAGCTTATTTCATTCTTTACAAATGAATTAGTTCACACACATCATTCAATATGCCATAGTTCTTATATCCTTCAAAAACAAGTACTATTTTGTAGGTGAATAGTAAGGAGGTTTATAGAGTTACGTGTCTCTACCCACTTCATCGGATTCTGCCCAATACCGTTATTGGGTATTTTTTTGGAAATTCCCCATGAAACCAGACATTTAGTCTTGAATTAATCCCGCTCCAGCGAAAACTCCTTGCTCGTTCTTGTTCCCTCATCATGAACAACATGAGATTGTTTTTATTTTCTGGATCTACCCTCCAATACACATAAATTATGTCATTCATCCTCCTAAATAAACACTTCCTGGGAAGAAACTCCTGGGTTGTTCCTACCAATTTGCGTTGTTATTTCACCAAAATATTTTTTCCAAAATTTTTCTACCATCCCTATTCCTTGTCGCTTTTGGCCTTTTTATTTCGCAAGATCTGAATGGGATTTGTAACTAATTTAAAGTAAATTAGAAATATAAATCATTATTTTTATTAATTCCAAATGGTTCCCTATTTTAATACAATTGCATCCCTCATTCCCAAGGCACAAATCTATGGCAATGAGGAGGCAGTTACCAAAATTCTGTTTATATTTTAAAAAATTCATGATGGAAATGGTTCCATTAATAATAAAATAAGAATATTACTTTTATGAACACCATGAGTAATTACGTGGTTCTAGTGATGTTACATACTCCCCCTCTTAAAGAGAACACCATCCCTGGTGTTCTTTTCTCGCTGTAAAATTTAACTTTTACTTATGATATAACAATATAAACAATACAAAAAAAATGTCCTTCCCCTTCACAATGAAACACTTTCATTTCCACAAATACCATTAAATGAAACAATAATGTTCTCATCAGTAGTCATTAGAATTTATAGCTACAATATATGCAAGTTCTATTTTCCATCACATAATCTATTATTCAAATTCACAGAAACAAAACAAAAAATATATACCAACTTACCATTACTTACCAATTAATATTGGAATTCATGGTCACTTTTAAACAAGCGCTCTAATGGTTTGATAACCCATCAACAATCCATAGCAAGCACCCTGTAATGTACGACTAACAAATCCAACATAATCATATCAGCCACTACATTTTCAATCAAATAATATAATTTTAAATGTCATTCAATTATGAAATATAAATTTATATTTTAACCGTAGTACTTGCACAAGTACCAAGAGAGAACCAACCCTCCAATCATAAAAGTTATAAATCACTACACCATGAACAAATTGTCTTAGCTACCACTAAAGAGATCCACAGTACTTCTAAAAGTACTCAAGGGAGCACCTAGCTCTCTAATCATACAAATGGTCAATCAATGCTCCAAGTGCACATTTTCATAGCCCCTACTAAGACATTCAAAAGATTAGTAATACAATAAAAGGAACTTATAATTTATGTATTTCCTTTCCGAGCGCTAGGCTCCTTTCCTCCCAATATCAACATAAGATATTTACACAATCATATAAAAAAATAATTTTAATACAAAAAATAACTAATTTGTTAACTTGTTATTCTATGAGAACCACAAAGATAAAAAAAAATCTCCTCCCAACCCATGGGAACTGGTTTCCACAACCAAATCAAGTAATTTTCACATCCAGATAGTTTTTTTTTACAGAGACCATACTAGAGCCAGTCTGTAATTCCACTGGAAAACCAGCTCAAGAATTCCAATGACCACACAATTTCCAATATAAGATTCCTCTTGACAGCATCTTGTCTATTCCTCTGACATCGTCTCGTCTATGAGGAATTTTGGGCCACCTCCAACAGGCTCCAAAATCAATAGAGTTGCCTCAGGTTTTTCCTCTTCCCCATCTTGGCCAACTCTTTTCCCTTACTGAGATCATCTATCTCTAGGGAGAGGAAATCTAGGCAGGCAAGTGCCACCAACCCTTCCGGGCAGGCAACCACCATCAACCCAAGGCCTTCTATCATTTCACAATTGTTCACAACTGTTTGGCATGTTAAATTTCTCTTTTAGCATTCTTTCCCATAGTAAATTAGATAATGAACTATATGCACATTATAAATAAAGAAAAAGAAACTTTATGTACATCATACATCATTCTTGGCCCTCAACATGGGTCCAATGGTATTTAGATTAACAGGGAACATGAATAACATACATATGTTATGCATTACTATTTCCCAAATAACACAATCATGCACATTATAACATTATACTTTAAGGTTTACGGTTGCAATTCGAATTGGAATGTTTTACTTTCACAGGTTTTATTGTTTCCATTAAGCTACCCATGCTTAATATCATCAATAACGCTAGTCGTAAATATGCATTGTTTAAAAAATTATTCACTTTCACAGTTATTTTAATTTATTGCATACAATATTTTCATGCATAAAAATATATATAAATATTCATTAATGTGTATTTTTAAATAATGGTTAGGGTAACATTCCAAACATTTCCAATTCCCACAGTGTTATGTTACCAACAGACTGACACATGAAGTAATTAAAATAATCACTTGTTCACAATTTTCAATAAGATTTAATCAAAATCAATTCATGTATATAAGTTTTATTAGTTATTCATGCTTCACTAATCAATGCTACTAATAACCTTAATGCATCCATGACATGACTCATTCAGCAACCGACCATTATAGTCAAGTCTCACTACTCAACTCTTTATGTATTTTTAACATCTAAAAGGCTTCATTAAATTTAATTTTAAAACACTCTGTCATCCTCTTTAAGGACTTTCCCCATATTTTTCATTCATGCATTAGTTTCACACACCATCTCTATACAAATTCATCTTTCTAAAGTAGTGCATGGTAACTTTAGTTATGTTCATTAAATGTATCAATAATCTATCATATACGCAAATGTTAATAGTCAACTCTCACTTTCACTAGTGAGTACTCAGGTTGTTCATAAGTGAAACAAATTTTTCATTGTCTTTTATCCTCAACATGATTCCAATGTTATGAAAACCATTTTGCAGCATAATTTATTACTTATTACTCTTCAATGTAATTATAAACATGAGTCACACATCTCATATCAAAATTAGACTACTACATATATCAATCAATATGTAGATTTCTAGAATCATACTTTAACTAATTTCTATTATTAGCATACCTCAATTTATTTTCGCTGAAAAAATCCCAAAGGCGCCAATGCTACAACCTTTAGCTCTGATACCACTTCTAACACACCCCAATATCCTCACATGCAAATATAAGGAGTTAGAAAACTTTTATACAAATTACACACGGGTAACTATACAAATCACTATTCAAGATTCCTCACTAATCATTAGATATAATGGTTATCATTTCATAGAGTAACTTTAGTAGAGGAATAGTAAGTTGCATAATCATTAACAACCATTTTTGTGGTCTATTAACATAAATTGTATGATGTAACCCTGCATTCATTTCATGATTTATTTAGCCAAATTAATTAAGCACATGCTTTGACATTATCAACATCACATCATGCAAGGAATATACATCATTAAACTAAAACAATAGGAAATCACATAATAGAACACTGATATACCATGGAAACGCCATAGGGTGAAAACCAACAAACATTTAATTTTATTATTAAATGCTCGTGAGGGTGTTGACCCATCACTCAATGTCTTATAAGGGAGACCATCCCTTAACCATTGTTATAAATCTTACAAGGAAATATACAAATATATATCTTAAAGCCATTACAATAATTATGATAGCATTTACCCACTAATATTCATATTTGCATATCTTGGTGGCATGGATGCACCTACAATAGACCATTGTAAAATGGACCATCCTGTAGCGCGCAGTCATTTGCATGAACCATTAATCATTTACCTACCACTATGTTAAGCATAATATTTCCTTTGTACAAGTCAACATCATTTCCTGCTAATGTTGTCTTCAACATACATTGATGTCAAGATTCATAAAGTATTAATCAACCCATTCATAAATCTATACTACTGATGCTTCTCCATCTACTCATGTACATTCATGACATGCAAGTAAAATATCTTGACATGTTTCCTTTAATAGCACTGCATATGTGCTATTTATAAGCAATCACATTAACTAATATTTCCCTCGCATAAGCAAACATTTATGCAAGACAATAGCTACATCTACCAAGAATTTATTTTAAATACACTGATACATTAGTTACAATCTTCGTGCATGAAATTTACATAAATTTAATCAAAATAACTAACCCTTAAGCTATTACTTTTGGGGCATCTAAAGAGAGCTAATGCAAAAAATGTTGTTCCTATGCATGCTAATGTATACAGTTTCCAAAAGAGTCTTCCCAAAGGAATTCTTAACACAACAGAGTATCCAAACACATGTTTACAGTAAAGCATACAAATACAAGTCTTCTTTTTCAAATATTACCTATATATATTCCAAGGAAACCAACACATTAATATGGGTTTTATGCATGTAATCTATCTTCTTTTCCAAAGAATATTTCCCCATGTAGGCTAACTAAACATGATATCATTTCCCACATACACATGTATATTCTTTCCAATGAAATATAATACAAATCTTGCATGCATACACATGATCTTGTTCCAAAAGAAACTAACATAATAATTATGATAGCATAAAGTAATCACCTATAATTTTTTGAAATAAATATAGCTCAATATATCTTATATTCATGCAAAGAACCTTGTTTCTCTATTATTCTACATGCAAGTTGATCATGCTTGGCTTCCAAGAAATTACCATAGATAACCTCTTTTATGCATAAAAACTAGGCAATCTAACAAAGTTAACTTAACCTTTTATACACCTAAATCAAGAAGTTGACATAATTCATCTAGCCATGTAATATTTTCAATAGGTTATTATTTTCAAGTAAGAACGACATATATAAAACAACATAATATTTTCCAAAGAAAAGACTCTGAGAATCTAACATGGGTTCTTCATGACTTCTTTACCAAGAAAAACTCATTAACTTATATCCCAACCAATGAAATGTCTTCAAGAATTACCCTCTTTAATATATATTCATTTTCAAGAAAATAACTTGGATTTCCTTACCATTTCATACACCTGTAAAATCCCTTTTAGAAAAAAGAAAAAGCATATTATCTTTTCTTACATACGATGCATATATACATACGTCTTTATAAAATATTAACATAATCGAAATATTTATCTACAGGCAGTAATATATTCTATTTACCAAGAAAAATGATGCAGACATCTTTCTAAAAGATTAACATAATGGAAATCTCTATCTACAGGAAGTAATATATTTTATTTACTAAGAAAATTTGCATGAGTTCATATGCATAGAATTTCATGAATTACTTTCTTTTCAAGAAAATAACTCATTAATTTATCTTCAAACCCACAAATATTTACATTAACTTAACATTTCAACATTTCATCATTTCAAGAACTCGTAAATATATTTTCAAGAATTAAATTAATTAAATCACATACCTTCAGCACGCAATGACATCTTATTTTGCATACCATGGATGAATTTCCACTATCTCTAACCACCGAGATGTAGCAGAATGTATCCCTTTTATCCGTCAATACATCCAAATCTAGGTCAGCTTTGGGTATGAGATTATTGAATTCTTTACGAAGGAATTAGTTCCACGCATCGTTAAATATGCCACAGTTCTAATATCCTTTGAAATCAAGTACTAGTTTGTAGGTGAATAGTGCGGAGATTGACAAAGTTACGTCTCTCTACCCACTTCATCATACTTTTCCCAATACCGTTATTGGGTATTTTTTTGTAAATTCACATGAAACTAGAATTTTAATCTTGAAGTAATCTCGCTCCAGCGAAAACCCCTTCCTCATTCTTGTTCTGTCATCATGAACAACACGAGATTTTTTTTATTTTTTCGTATCTACCCTCCAATACACATAAATTTTGTCATCCATCCTCGTAAATAAACACTTCCTGGGAAGAAACGCCTGGGTTGTTCCTACCAATTTGCGTCGTTCTTTCACCGAAATATTGTTGTCCAAAATTTTTCTACCATCCCTATTCCTTGTCGGTTTTGGCCTTTTTATTTGGCAAGATCCGAATGGGATATTTTTGCGTTTCCTTAACAAATTCTTGATTTGTAACTAATTTAAAGTAAATTAGAAATATAAATCATTATTTTTATTAATTCCAAATGGTTCCCTATTTCAGTACAATTACATCCCTCATTCCCAAGACACAAATCTATGGCAATGAGGAGGAAGTTACCAAAAATCCGTTTATATTTTAAACAATTCTTGATGGAAATGGTTCCATTAATAATAAAATAATAATATTACTTTATGAACACCATGAGTAATTATATGGTTCTAGTGATGCTACAAATGATGTTACAATCTCTACTATAGTAGGTTGCTAAATTCACATATCAACACAATCGTGGATATTACATATTAATCATGTATCTTTATTTAACTTTCTCACAATATTAATGTGTTCAAAGGGGCAAAATCAAATGGCTCACTCTCTTATAAGCATGTTATCTATAAAGTTATGTTTAATGGTTATTCATAGTGGTGGTTTTATTAATTGGGATTTAGGTTAGTAGCTGGGACATTAATGGCCATTGGAATGGTAGAGAATTTACTTATGTGACTAAGGTATTTGGTTCATCCATCATTAATGGAGTTTAACACTTATATAACAAACCACTTTAATAAGATATTTGTTTTTCTTTAAATAAAATTAAGTAACAACTTATACCAATTTATATCTCGTGATATATATACTTTTCCATGACATATATAATTTTCAATTTAGAGTAATGATTATGTGTGTGTTCGTGGTTGAATTTCACTACATGTTAAAATTCTTTTATATTGTTTGAACACATAAGGGAAAAAAAAATCCTATCCTTATTGCACCCTCACACAAAAATGATAGTCTCAAAAATGGAAATGGGATTAACATGAATGTTCTTCCATAAGAATGTGCTCATTTTCTTGAGAACGTGCTTTTCCAAGAAAGTGTTGATGCTCTTGACAACATATATGCATTCCTAAGGGGCCAGCTTCGGCATCCCTTAAACCACCACCTCGGATACCACATTAGTGCGATGAGAGAGAATGTGACAAGAATAAGAACACATTTTTAGGAGCATGTTTTGTTATTAGGAATTTGTACATGCTTATAGGAACACATGCACGTTCCTATTAGGATTGATTTTGAAAGGCCTACAAACATGAATTTATGGTTAAGCACGATTGTGATATGATTGAGATATTAATCTAAGATGGAGTGCTCAATCATCATATGGATACTAAAAAAAAATTCTCTCTAGTATGGGTGCCACAAAATATCTTGTGTCTAAATCTTTGTATTGACATTTGGAATACTTTAAAACTCCTTTGAAGAAAATAAGTATGGCTTGGAATTAATGATTCTTGTTTTTTTTCATTAATTTTTAATATTGTAAAAAATGAAAAAAAATGCTTTTTTAAGATTTATTTTATTTTGAAATGTGAATTTAATATATTCTTGTCAAATTAAGTACAAGTATTTTTGCAAATTTACATCATGGAAGGGTGGGTGAAAATATACCCTTCAACTTTAAATAAAATGTAGCCCTTCAATCACATAGTTTACTTCTAGAGGATTCAACATCATTTTTTTATTTTATTTCACAAGTTTTTTAATTGAAAAAAAATTGCATTTTACCTTATTGAGTTTTAGGACATTTTATTACTCTGGATCCGAGAAAAAGCCAAAACCAAACATCACTTAGGGGGGCACAACAAACCTGAACCCACAACCGCAAAACATGAACATGGATTTTTATGTGATTTTGATCTCTCTAAGAACCCCTCATATGTGACCTATGGAATATCAAAGAGATGCCTCGTTTGTCACTAGCCACTTCTATAGACACAATTGTAAAATTCATTACAAATTCTCAAGCCCTATTAACTAATATTTCTAATTAAAAGGTTTGAATATTATATGATTGGTGTAAATAAGTACCAAGTTTAATTATGACCATGCTCTATCTCCCACCTTGAATGATTTCTTTATCCTATAATAATCATGCTTCGCCTTATATTTTTCATATGAATTTTGTAGTGTCTCTTGTACCTGTAGATAGATATGCCTCATCTTCTCAACAAATATTTAATCTCTTAAGGAATCCCTTGTAACATCCTCCCTCACTCTTCCTTGTTTCCCATATGAAATATCCAAATGTGAAGGTGGAAAATATCCAAAATGTTGGGTGTGTTACATTATTTCCATGACTAGCTCCATGTGTTGTATGTTGTGTTGGGCACAACGAGGGGTCAAGTGGGGGTGCTAGCCCCCTTACATAGGGTATGGGGCAGCACCCCAAGGAAAAAAGTTATGCGGACCCAATAATAGTTGAGAAGACCCAAGGATGGGGGGCGAACCCAAAGATGGTGGGCGGCCTTACCCATGGTTTTGTGCATAGATTTTGAACATGGTTTTGGGCATGATGGCTTTATCCCCATGGTATTCTATAGATCCGGTCAAGGGAACTATAGTTATGTTCTAATCTAGGGTTAATGGATTGGAGTTTATGAATTCTTCGGCATGTATATAAACGTATTGTAAGATTAAAAGGAATATAATGAAAAATTAATATGGCAGTTCTGGTTTTGGGATCTAATAGAAAATATCTGTGTATATTTTATGTATGTTTTCACCATTTTTGTAACAGCCCTGGTGAAAATTCCATGTAATAAAGTTAAAATAATAACCATGTTTTATGGGACACTTATTGCAAGTTGAATGTTGGGAAAAACATCCTACTGAGTGTTAATTTGGTTTATTTGGCTAAGGAAATTGGAAAAGGCAAAGGAAAAGGCTTTGGAAAGGAAAATGGCATTTTTGCACATTTATTTATGAAAATAATGGAAATTATGAGAAAAGGAAGATAAATGGTCACAGGCTGCATGTGAGGAGGAAAATGAAGGGAAATAATGGAAAATCAAGAAATATAGGCCTCTTCTATAAAACGGCTTCTCAAGGTTAGTCGGTACCTTTCTTTAGTGCATTTTTAGAGCTCTCTCATTATTCTCTCTCTCTCACTCACTCTTGGACACTTAGAGTTTTGGAGCAATTTGGCATTGGAGTAGGAAAGGAAAGAAAGCAAGAAGGAGGAGGAAGCAAGCAAGGAGGGGCAGGAATCAGGCAGCTGCAGCAGGATTCTTTGCAATTATTGATCTGCATGTATTATTTCCTTGCTAAATTTTGAATGCATGGTATTGCATGTGGTTATTTTTTTCTTGGCATGGTTTTTTTCCAGGTGTGACAGTGTATTCATCCTAGCCTTTCCATTTCCAGATAGCCATGGTGTTGTGGAGTTCTCATGTTTTGGTCTAGCTAAATTACCAGATGGATTCAAAGTTGAATGAGGTGGATCTCTATATGATTATGGAATTGGTTCATGTGTTGCCTCGGTTTAAGGCCTAGTAATCTGGGTTTGTATTGCGGTAAATCCTAAGAGGTGGTTTCCTCTCCATTTCAGGCCAAGGAATCCTAAGTTTGGGATATACGGTAAAGCTTGAAGAGTATGTCTCAGTTTAGGGCCTAGTTACCCCTGATTCATACTGTGGGTGGTGGTAAATCCTGAGAGACTAGGAGACGATAAAATTCTTTGCGATTTAGGCAGAGATAATATAGTGATATCCATGCTTGTGTTGTCCTAGTGATCAGGTGTATATCACGGTAAATCTTGGTTTATGATTAATGAGGGTGATGTGGTTTAGCCTCACGATTCCCTGGTTGGTAATTTCGGTTTGAGTCCCACATTTATGCTTGGAATATGGCACGAGGGTGACTGGTTGAAGAGAGATTTGGTTCATCCAATCTATGTTCGGGTGGAACATGGAAGTCCCATCTTCGGAAGTACCATACCAATTTTCCATAGCTCGAAGGGTTATCCCTATAAATGACATCATGGTGCCCATAAGTGTTAATATGGTTGTTTATGTACAATATTCAAGCTGATCAATGGTAACGATCTTTCCTTCATGGGGAAAGAGAAAATATAGATGATAAATATAAATCATAACGTAAAACCAGTTATGTCCAATGAGTATATTATACTTAAGACGGGTGTGTCAACCACTTTTATACCAACAAAAATGGTATTGTCTACTAACTCGATAGAAAATGTAGGGATAAATCCCTGGGGAAAGAAATTATATTGGTCATCAAAGTCCTGAAGGGTGGTACTTGACTAAATGAGTGTGGAAGAACCAAGATCTTTCTAGCATGATGAGGCCATGATAGAAGTGAAGGATCCTTCATCCACAAGAGTGTGATGATTTTTCTATAGATATTTGTAGAAATTATACAAACATATGTATATCAATGGATTCAATGCGATCAAGCATTGTACTAAAGCTATATATTGAATCCTTCTACAAATCGATTGCGGAAAATAAACACGATTGCCAATCACAACAAGTAAATAAAGAAGAAAATCAAACCACAACATGGATATTTTCCTGGGAAAATCTTGTTGCTTAAATCCCCTCTATATCTATTGTATTATGTATAATGAACCAAGGAATCATGAAACAATACAATGCACTCTTCTCACAAGAGTCTGTTGCACTATCCTGACTGTCTCACACCGATCCAGAAAAAATCGGGCCAACACTTAGCCAATTCTTATCTTGTCTTCAGACTGCCTTACTCATGTAATTCATGAGGAACTAAATCCCTATTCCTTAGGAATTTTAGCCTTTCTCAAATATGCTAGAATCATGGGCAATCCAATGGATGCCTTTCTACATGCAGGAAACCTACTAATGATACAACTGATCATTAACATCCCTTTAATCTTTGTCTCAACTAGGTCTCCACTGGAACTGACATGCATACAACTATTAATAATAAACCATCAGTTGCATGGCAGATCACTGCATGTGAATTAGATCTGATTTAATTCACTTGATCTCTCACTAGTGCAACAAACAGTTACAACTAGTCCAACTGACTTTAACTCAATAAATTGAGTTAACTGATTTCTCATGCATTAAGCTAATGCACCAACTGCAATTCGAACTCCATAACTAATAGAATCACTCTGCATGCCTCACTAACTACCCTTAACTCGAAATTCATGAGCTAACTGAGTTTATTACACTCAGTTAACTATTACAAGTGATTATGAGATAATATTACATTTTATTGTCCAATTTAATGAAGGGAAAATTAAATTAGACACACATTTCTTGTTGATTTTTCAACACTCCCTCTCAACAAGAAAGGGATTATATGCCACCCTGATCCTGCCTCTATGGTATTTGAATTTTCTCCTCGAGAGCGCCTTTGTCCGAATATCTGCATCCTGATATTTCATGGGAATGTGTTGAATTAACATAATGAGCCTCTGAACACAATCAATGAGATGGTGGTACCAGATGTCTATGTGCTTGGACATATCATGGAATACCAGATTAACAGAGAGTTTAATGCAACTCTAGTTATCATAATGTATCACTGCCAGATCCATCTGAGAACCAAACATACCAACTAGGATCTTTCTCATCCAGATAGCCTCACATGCAGCCAGACTTGTTGCCATGTACTCCACCTCCGCTCAACTAAGTGCCACAAATCGTTGCTTCCTACTGTACCAAGAAACTATTATTGATCCTATGCTGAAGGTCCCTCCTGATGTGTTCTTTCTGTCTAATGGACTTCCTGCCCAATCTGCATCTGTTAAGCATTGAAGCTTCACTCCCTCTGTCTGTCTGTACCATAATCCATACTTTGTAGTTCAACTTAGATATCTCAAGACATGCTTCCCCACCTTCCAAAAGAGCTTGGTCAGCTTAACCATAGCTTGACTCAGTTGGTTAAATGCATAGCAAATGTCCAGTCTAGTGTTAACCAAGTACATCTGTGAACCCACTAGCTACCTGTAGATAGTAGCGTCCACTACTTCTCCTAAAGTAGAATCCTCTTTCCTCCAATTTCCTGGAAGAGGAATATCCATGGGTTTACAACTCTCCATGCGAAAATTACCCATAATCTGTTTGGCATACTTGCGTTGAGAAAAAAATAGTTCACCATCCCACTGCTATATTTCCAAACCAAGGAAATAGTGAAGGAGTCCCATTTCCTTCATTTCGAACTCCCTTGAAAGATCCTCCTTGCAAGAAGTTATCAATTTCTCATCACCTGTCAAAACTAGATCATCAATATAAAGTACGATAATCAAGAGATTACCATCAACCACAATCTAGTATAGGTTTGCATTCTCTTCACTTTTGGTGAAGCCCAACCCGATGAAATAGCTGTCATTTTGAGTGTACCAAGAATGAGGTGATTGCTTCAGCCCATACACTGCTCTCTTGAGTCGACACACATGTGACTCACTATCAAAGATCTTGAAACACTTTGGCTGCTCTATGTACAGTTCTTCCTTTATAACTCCATTGAGAAACACAGTTTTCACATCCATCTGATGTATCTGCCACCCCATCTGCACTGAGAGTTCCAGGATAGATCTAATTGATGAGTATCTCACAAACGATGTGAAAGTCTCCTCATAGTCAATCCCCTCAACTTATGACAATCCTTGGGCTAAAAATCTAGCCTTGTACTTCTCCACACTCCCATCTACCACCCGCTTCACCTTATAGATCCATCTAGATCTAGACACTGATTTTCTGATTGGTCTTGGGACAACTTCCCATGCATTATTCTTGACGATGGAGTTATAATCCTCAACCATAGCATCGACCCAAATTGGTTGTTGCATTGCTTCCTCAAAGGAGGATGGTTCTGTCACAATACACTTGCTCATAAGAGCCATGTATCCAGTAAAACTATTTGGAGATTGTCTCTGTCTCTGCAATGAAGTAGGTGCTCCTACATGCTCTGCTGCATCAAGTCTCAATCAACTTCTGTCGTGCACCTTCTACCATTTCTGGTGGATGGCTCTGCATGAGTGTTTTCTGCCACTCCATGATCCTCCACATGTGGTTGCTCCACATCTTGAGGTTCATTCTTTGGAACCAATAGTTCCTCATCGGCATGCAAATACAACTCCCTCCTAATGGACAATCACATGGCTTTCTCCTCATCAAATTTTATATCCTGTTTCACAATAGTCATCATGTTGTTTGGAAAATACACCCGATAGTTGTGGGGAGTATTAGTGTACCCCAAAAATATCCCAATCTCAGCTGTTGGTTCGAGATTCTTCCTGGCATCTTTGGTCACATGCACATAAACGGATGAGCCAAAAATTTTAAAATATGAAACATCAGGTTCCTTACCAGAAAAATCTTTCTCTAGTGCTCATGCCAAGTATCCGATGAGGAATACGGTTTTGCGCAAATACCATTGTATTGCATGCCTCTGCACACATATGCAACGGTAGGCCCTGATCATGTAACATCGCTCATGTTGCACCCACAATTGTTCGATTCTTTCTTTCTGTGACCCCATTCTATTGTGGGTTATTAGGCACAATCAAATCTCTCTGAATTCCTTCTTTGCTACAGAAGTTCTTGAATTCATTGGAGATGTACTCACCACCATTGTCGCTCCTAAGAGCCTTCACATGCTTCCCTGTATCTTTCCCCACTAGTGCTTTGAACTAAAGAAATTTTGAGAACATTTAAACTTTCTTCTGCATGAAGTAGATCCAACACTTTCTAGAAAAATCATTAGCAAAGGTCACATAGTGCTTGTGCTTTGCTGTCGAAGCAGTAGAGAATGGTTCACACACATCTGAGTGAAGTCTCTCAAGGATTTCTGGAGCTCGGTTCTCCTTCACATGAAAATTAACCTTTTCATACTTCCCCATAGTGCATCCCTTGCATGTGTCTAACTGAACAAGAGTGCCCTTGGGAATATCCGTAGAAATCTATTGCATGACCTTCAAGGCTCCATGGTGTAGATGGCCCAATCTCTTGTGCCATAACTCACCATCATCCCGGCTCACCACTTTGTCTACCTTACCCATCAATGTTTTGCATCCATCTACATCACGTTTATAGAGATTCTTCACATGAATCCCAATCTTCTTGGGTTTTCCTTTGGCTTTGTGTCGAAGGAAATATTTCCCTTCACTAAAAACCACGTCATAACCTCTATCCTCCAACATTACAACTGAAACTAAATTTTTTTCAATCCTGGTACATGCATTACATATTTTAATAGGAAGGGCTTACCTGACTATCTATGGAAAGTAACTATACCAATCTCGGTAGCATTATACCTTCCATCATCATCCATTTCGATATGCATCTGGAGGTCCTTCTCCTCCAAGCTACTGAAAAGTTCTTTGTCTCCCATCATGTGGAAATGCACCACTAAACAAGTACCACCCTGATCCCATTGCACTTGACACCATGCATGCAATAAGTGAGAAGTCAAGCTCATATTGTGATGCCAAAGCCTCACCAGCTGCAGATCCTAAAGCTTTATTTTTCTTCTTCTTTTGTGGACAATTAGTGGTATAATGTCCATGCTCGTGACAGTGAAAACAGTTCACTCTGGACATGTCGTGCTCCTTGCCTTCTTTGTCAGTCTCATATTTGGAATATGATTTCTTTCCTTTCCCTTTCTTTGCCTTAGTAACCAAAGCACAATTTTCTTCATCATGTGTCTTAGATGAATATCCATCCCTAGTACCCCACCTGAATTCTTCTTGCACCAAATTTGACCAAAGTTGTTCCCAATCTGGCAGCTTCTCCCTCCCATTGACAGAGTCCTAATAATGATGCCAACCCTTGGGAAGTCCTAGAAGAGCTAGTCTCACCAAGTCATCATCCGCAACAGTAATTTCGACGCTCCCAAGCTCATCCCGACATTGGACAGACTTTGTTAAATATTTCGGAATGGTGTCAGCTTTCTCCATTTTGATTTTCATGAGCTTGTCCTTCAGTGCCAATTTTCTATGATCGCTACTGCTCTAAAACAGATCTGTAAAATATTTCCACATTGCATATGGTGTCGCTTTTCCATGGAGACTTGAGACAATGTGGTCTCTTACTCCCTCTAGTAATATCCTCCTCGCCTTTGCAACCTTCTTTTTCCAAGTATCAATATTTGTGGCATCTGCTGTAGTAGGTTTTGGAATGTCATTATCGATGAGTTATTTCAACCCATTGTCCACCAATACTACCTCCATCCTGTCTTTCCATGCAATATAATTGGAACTTCCCTCGACTGCATACTCCAATCTCAAGCAATTGAAAGCCATTTTGATCCTAATCTGCTTGTCGTACCAAGAATAATTTTGCAAATTCGAATTCTATTCAGTCACAAACTCAGTTTCTTCTCCACTATAGTGATTTCTTATACTCTGATACCATGTAGAAATTATACAAATATATGTATATCAATGGATTCAATCCGATCAAGCAATGTACTAAAGCTAGATACTAAATCCTTCTACAAATCAATTGCGGAAAATAATCATGATCGCCAATCACAACAAGTAAAGAAAGAAGTAAATCAAACCACAACACAAATATTTTCCTCGGGAAAGGTTGCTACTCAAAACCCCTCTATCTCTATTGTATAATGAACCAAGGAATCATGAAACAATACACACAAGAGTCTGTTGCACTATCCTCACTGTCTCACACTGATCTAGACAAAATCGGGCCAACAATTAGCCAGTTCTTAGCATGTCTTCAGCTTGCCTTGCTCACGCAATTCATGAGGAATGCAATCCATATTCCTTAGTAATTCCATCCTTTATCAATTGCACTAGGATCATGGGCAATCCAATGGATGTCTCGCTGCATGTGGGCAACCTACTAATGATACAACTGATAGTTAACATCCCTTTAACCTTTGTTTGAACTAGGTCTCCAGTAGAACTGACATGCATGTAAATATTAATAGTAAATCATCAGTTGCATGGAAGATCATTGCATGTGAATTAAATCTGATTTAATTCACTTGATATCTCATTAGTGCTCCAAATAGTTACAACTAGTCCACCTGAATTTAACTCAATAAACTGAGTTAACTGATTTCTCATGCATTAAACTAATGCACCAATTGCAATTCGAACTCCATAACTAATAGAATCACTCTGCATGCCTCACCAACACCCTCAACTCGAAATTCTTGAGCTAATTGAGTTTATCACACTCATTTAACTATTACAAGTGATTATGAGAAAAGATTACATTTTATTGTCCAATTTAATTAAGGGAAAATTAAATTAGACACACATTTCTGGTTGACTTTTCAACAATATTCACCAAGATCTGAATAGTGATTGGATGGGATAACCTATACTCGCTTGCATCTACGTCAAACATAATGAAATTATACTATCAAAGATCAAACCCCATGATAATGGTCAATAAGGATTTGTGTTGCATAAGACAACTCTACAAAACCTTTGGAAGTAGACATAACACAAGATTCTTAGGCTACATCCTTAACAATACTATAGTGTTGGGCAGCCCTAGCATTGGGGTTGTGTGTTAACTTACAAAGAACACCCTTATCCAATGTGAGAACACCCAAATGCTTATCTAGGATGAGAGGTCTATTGATTGAAGTGAGGATGATGAGGTTCATACATGAAGAACTAAACTCAGGGTTCTCATAAATTTCCATTCTCGTAGACAATTCACTTGTTCTTTGCACATAAGGATATGTGACAAGCCTCCGTGAAAGTTTTTTCCTCCAATGCCCCAACACATAGGAGGAATAGATGTTGCAACCATATATTCTTGTGGTGGATAGAGAATGGATGTGTCAAGACACCAAGCTATTTTCCAACACTCCATTCGTTGTTCATTTGTATCTCCAATATGGACTTAAAAAACATTATGATGTATATAACTTAAAGACCATTTCAAATTTAAGATATTTTTTATTTGAGTAACAAATCTTATAAAAAATTTGAACCTTAAATTTCATAATTTACATAATCAACTTACCTTTTATAAAAATATGTAAAAATAATTTTAATTCTGTGTCATATTTTATTATAATGAACTTTTACCAAATAGATATGTTCCACTATCGTTACTTACCTGTTTAAATAGTTATATGTTCATTTGGAAAACACGTTGCGTGTAGGAAAGGTAGGAAAATTGGATAAGGATGTCCATTTTTGCAATGTGACACACTAAAAAATGGAAGCAGTCAGTGTCAACGGCCTGTTTTGATGAAAACTTTTAAAAATGATATAAACGACAGGTTAATACTTTGAAAAAAACGAAAAAGAGAATGCTAGAATATAACGCACTTTCAAGTGAGAACCACAATGCTAATTGGGTATGGGATATGCCATACTAATTCCATAATGATTTTCAAAAGATGCAGAAATCTCCAGAAGGTTCTGGGAATAGGGATTTAAGAAGACTCTGCCGGTTGGTTTTGACTTCATGCACAGCAACACTGTACTAATTCCATGAATTGCTTTCAAATATGCAGAGATCTCCACAATGTTCTAGAGCCAGCCGGGATTGACTTAATGGGCAAATGGTTACACAAGTTGTAATAAAATAAGGAGTTGTTTTTATGCCATTTTTTAAGTTTTTTTTTGGATTTTTCCCGTCTAATTTCATTAAAATTTGGCAAGAATTTATTGAAAACAGAAATTTGATTTGTAATTTGCATAATTGAAGTGTCTTAGAAATTTTTTAGGGTGTTGAATCTATATTTACAGTAAAAACACTAGTTTAAATACTAAAAATCAAGATTTTACCTCAATTTTTTTTTCACCAGATTCTGAGAACAAAAACTCCAAAAAATAGAACTAAAGACTAGTCCATAACATAACATTGATTATACAGAATACCTCGAATATCCGCTCTCACCAGGCTTCTCCAGGTCACAGTCTGCCTCAACTTCCATTCTCAATGCCTCAGCCTATCACCTTAGCTTGTCACATACGTGACCTGCAAAATTCTTCTCTGACACAATTCTTGGACTTGGGAGATGTGGAACTTTTGTTCGGTGTACAGACAGAATCAAGTCCTTCAAGACCTGAGTGGGGAAAAGCCATTAATCTCCGAGGGATTCTTGGTTCTGAACAGAGTTGTGTGATTAATTAATTATATATAATTTTTTCCAATTTTTAGCACGGTCATTATCTCGGCTCAAGGACGGGCAAATGCAACCCAGTTGAATATTTCAGTTACTTTTGAGGTAAATTGGACAAACTATATAACAGGGCTTAACTTATAGCATGTGCGGCTCAGGGATAGGGAAGATTCCCTGGGCTGGTTTTCTTTCCCGTTGAGGAATATACTTCTAAATTGGGCTACGATCACTAAATCATGGTAGGAGTGTGTAGGGTAAATTAAGATGTCCAACGAAGGTTTGGGTCTTTATGTGGTGTCTCATCAAAAATAAAATACTCGCTTGAGATAACATTTGACAACATCTGTCAGCCCCATAAGGAAGGGCCGAGTTGGTGCTCTCTTTGTAAAAATGCAGAAGATTTTTTTCACCATCTTTTTCTGTCATGTCCTTATCTTTTTCTGTCATGTCCTTTTACAGGATTTGCGTGGATTGCAGAAGGATTTTAGGCCTAGGTATTGGTTGGTAGGGAAGTCATATTCTGAAGCTATATTTGACAAACAATTCAAAAATATTTATCTTCTAATTGGTTGGTAGGGGAGTCATATTCTGAAGTTATAGTTGACAAAAATTTTAAAAATCTTTCCCCTTTAATTGGTTGGGGAATGTAAATCACAAGAAACAAGTTCATCTTCCAAGAAAAAATATATTCCTCTAATAGGTTGGTTGCTCATATTCTTGTTATATTCTCCCTTCTTCCTATCTAGGATTTTTTTCTTGCCCTTGCATCATCACATCTGAAGAGATTGATCATTCTTTCCAGTGGGCATACTTTGATGGGGCTTCCCTCGCTAGTGGCGATTGTTGGACAGGGAGGGGAGGAGAGGAGAGGGGAGCAGGACATCCTATTTCTTCGGGAATGACACATGACACATGACACACTTGGGATTTGGGTGGATTGCAGAAGGATTTTAGGCCTAGGTATTGGTTGGTAGGGGAGTCATATTCTGAAGCTATATTTGACAAACAATTCAGAAATATTTTTCTTCTAATTGGTTGGTAGGGGAGTCATATTCTGGAGTTATAGTTGACAAACAATTTAAAAATCTTTCCCCTTTAATTGGTTGGGGAATGTAAATCACAAGAAACAAGTCCATCTTCCAAGAAAAAGTATCCTCCTCTAATAGGTTGGTTGCTCATATTCTTGCTATATTCTCACTTCTTCTTATCTAGGATTTTGTTCTTGCCCTTGCATCATCACATCTGAAGAGATTGATCATTCTCTCTAGTGGGCATACTTTGATGGGCTTCCCTCGCTAGTGGCGATTGCTAGACCTGGAGGGGAGGAGAGGGGAGGTGGAAATCCTATTTCTTCAGGAATGACACACAACACATGACACACATACAAATTTCAGTTTGGATTGGGGAAAGGATTAAACAACTTTGCAGAATTGTTAGCACTTAAGCTTCTCTTTTGGTTTGCTTTTGAAAAAGATTGTTCGTCTGTACAGATCTTTAGAGATTCCATGCTTGTCATAAACTAATTCAAAGAGAATAAAAAATGCCACAACCACAAGTCTTTCTTTGCATATTTTAGAAGAAATTCTTCATATATAAAAGCTTATTTTCTTATATATCTCCTTGCCACATCTACAAGGAATGTAATAATAAACACATATTTATCTAAAGAAGGTGTTACACAAGCTCTAGTTGGGATTTGGAAGGTCTTTGAACAGTTAGGCTAGGAGGCTCATGAATATTTCCACATGTCTTTCATTGAAGCAATCGAGCTAGAACAATAAATATATGATATCTATTTCTTGATTTTTTTATTTAGGTTTATGGGATGATTTATGTTTTGTATATGAAGCTACAAAATGGATATATATATATATATATATATATATATATGTTCAAGGTAAAATGGATATATACATGTATATTAATGTATAATTTTAAGGTATGTAGTATGTACAAGTATTTGAAAACTAGGAGTGATTCTCTCAAGATCTTATGTGTTGTAGCAGTCAAGAGTTGATATATCAAAATGCACAGAAATTCATTTACATAATGTAATGGATTTAGAAATTAAGATTTAAGGAGAAAAAACATAACATTAGTATAATTATTGATGATAATAATTAACATCTATTAAAATTTAAATTATCTATTCAACTTTAGAAACATTATATAATTGGTGTTTAATTATAATGATACTGTATTTAAATTATTTATTCAACCTTAAAAACATTAGATAATTGGTGATCAATTATAATGATACTATATAGTTGATAGGAAAATTTGAAAATTTATTTGATTATTAAATTATTTTAAAGTATAATCTTAGTGCTGAAATTAAATAAATTAAAACAAAGATAAAATTAAATATTCATAATTAAGATAAATACTTAATGCATATAAGCATAAACTTTAGCCTCACTCAATATACTAAATTTGGAAAAATAAAATTAATTATATCTATTATAAACCAAATTATGTATTTTAAATGTGTTTAACCCTATCACATGGAGCTAAAATCATTACAAAGATCCTTCGTATAAATTGCAATACAAAGAAAAATATTTTAAAGATAGTCTGAAACAAACTGGAGATATAGAAAACAATATTCA
This sequence comes from Pinus albicaulis, assembly GCA_034641835.2. Taxonomy (NCBI): domain Eukaryota; kingdom Viridiplantae; phylum Streptophyta; class Pinopsida; order Pinales; family Pinaceae; genus Pinus; species Pinus albicaulis. Next base: position 1,397,067,114 of record CM076580.1, read on the forward strand.
GCCTAAATGCAAAGTAAATTAGTGGAATAGGGTGGGCATTGAATCTCACTGTGATGTCATGTGTTTTCGATGGGAATGCAACCGCAAGGAAGTGGGAATTAGGTTAATACTGGAAAGAGGACTACCCTTTGGAAAAGATAGGGTTTCTCTCAAACCCTAGCATGATTAGCACAAGGCAAACCAAACTGAGCCCTTACACATTCCCCCCCCCCAAACCCATGGATCAGTTATGTGATGACTACCATGGTCTACCTAACTTCGAATCCATGGAATAAATCTCAATTCTCTATGCAGTAGCAACAACCTCCAAACCATAGAGCATTGATCAGACATCGAGACAAGTGGGTGTGGTGACAGGGTTCGGTAGGAATAGGTCATGGGGATATCAACCAACTGAAGGCCAGGTCAAAGCCTTAATGGCTAAGCAAGCAGAGCGGGACCCGAGATTTTGAATATACCCACAATTTTGAGTAGTGTTGTAGTAGCTACAACAGGTAGTAAATGGGATATCTAGTGGAAGCATAGGAAAAATGGACATCAACAATGAGCTCTTAAATACACCCACAGTAAACATTTTTCATAGCCCAGAGGGTTATCCTTACAAATGGAATCATGGTGCCCGTATTAGTTAATTTGATCATTGATGTACAATATGCAAGTTGATTAATCGTAACAATTTTACCTTCACGGGGAAATAAAAAATATAGATGATATGATAACAATCAAAGCTTAAACCCAACTATGTCTAAGGAGAAGAGTATACTCAAGAGGGGTGTGACAAAAACTTCTACATCAACAACAATGGTTTTCCCCCCTAACTCGATAGAAAATACAGGGAGAAATCCCCGGGGAAAGAAAGTATGGCCATCAAAGGCATGGAGGGTGGTACTTGCTAAATGAGTACAGGAGAACCAAAATCTTTCCAGTATGATGAGGACATGATACAAGTGGAGGATCCTTCATCCACAAGAGTGTGATGAACAATTTTTCTATAGATATGCAAGAATATTTGAAAAGAGATTGAATGGGATAACCTATACCGACTTGCATCAACATCAAACATAATGAAATTCGACTATGATGGATCATCCCCTCTGATAACAGTCAATAAGGCTTTGCATTGCATAGTAAAGCTATGCAAAACCTCAAAAGTAGACATAACACAATACTCTTGGGCTAGATCCTCGACAATACTATAGCATTGGGTAACGCTACAATTGTGGTTTTGTGTTGACTTATATAGAACACCCTTATCTAGTGTGAGAACATCCAAAGGATTATCTGGTGTGAGAGGTCTATTAGATAAAGTGGGGATGATTAGGTCCTTAGATGAAGAAATAAACTTAGGACTCCCATAAGATTTCACTCTCATGGACAACTTCACTTTCTCTTTGCACATAAGGATATGCGACGAGCCTCCCTAGAAGTTTTGTCCTCCCATGCCATCATGCAGAGGAGGAGGTGTTGCAACCAATTGTTGGTTTGGTGGGTAGGGAATGGATGTTTCAAGACAACAAGCTATTGCCCAACGGTCAGTTGTGCGAGAAGTTGATGTATCTCATCCATCCTTGAGCACTCACGAGTGAAATGGTCACCCTAACAAATCTTGCAAGGAAACATAACTTTATGTTGTCATTCATTTGCATCCCCATTATGATGTCTATAACTTAAAAACCATTATAATGTATGTAACTTAAAGACCATTTCAAATAACCTTATGAACAAATAACCTTATATATATGATTTGATTATTTAATTTCATACTTTACATAATACTTTACAACCTAACAAATATAAAATTGAATTTTAACAATGTCCTAATTTCATAAATTGCTCTCAAAAAATTGCTTTCAAAAGATGCAGAAATCTCCGCAACGTTCTAGAGATGGAGATTGGAAAATAGTAATTACTGTGCCAGCTGGGATTGACTTGATGGGCAGCAATACTATGTGCAGCGGCGCTGATGGCTACGCAACAAGTAATAAACTTGAGAAGGGAAAGCCGTTAATTTCCGAGGTATTCTTGGTTCTGAATAGGGTTGTCTGATTAATTAATTATTTATCATTTTTCTTATTTTTTCCTCGGGCATCATCTAACGTTCCTTAACTTGCTGCTGATCAAAATAAAAGTTATATTATTATTATTTTTTAATTTAAAAATTAAAACACTTTGCCACGTAAACTATTGCTTTTTATCAGAAGAAGCCACGTAAACTATTGCTAACAACTAGGCTCCCCTTTTCCTTATCAAATTCATGTAATGAGATTTCAATAGAGCTCTTCTATAGTCTTGGGATTGAACAAATCTCACCTCCTGATTCACTATGAACAAAAACGTATCTCAACTCCTTAGTGTCCCTCAATATTATTAAATTAAGATTTTACTAATAGCTTAAACATCAAATCAGGTATATTTCTTTAAGTCCACAACATTATGAGGTATATGACTAAAGACCTTTTTATGTATATATTTTTATAAAATAAATAAAATGAGGAAAGATGAAAGCTGAGTGAGATATGTTATTTAAAATCTTATAACATTATAATGTTTATAACTAAAGATAATGTTGTTTTATATTATATAAATTGAAAATTTATATGATAAGAAATATAATGAAATAATTTATTTAATAGTGAGAAAAATGATTATAATTTAGTTTTAGTTTTCAAATAAATTACTAGCAATGATAATTATTTCTGAATGTTATTTTTGAATGTAAGTTAAATTATCATTGTTATTTAAGGAAAATCAAGTCACTTAAAATGATCAGCTTGTGGTCTTTAAAGAGTAAGATTTTCATTAGTGAGAGATGTTTATAAGTCTTAAACGGTTAATCTATTTTCTTAAATTAAAAAAAAAAACAAACTCTTAACCAAACAAAAATAATTTGGAAAAAAAAATAATCTAAACATTATTACCAAAAAACCATGGAAAGATCAAACGTAACAGGTTGATACCAGGAAAATGTTGTTGCGTTAGCATTTGGACTTCCACCATCGATCGAAGCACGCAATCAAATGTACAATTACAGGTAACGCCCTCAACTAAAAAGCATTCGATAGTAAGCATGTTGAGTGCAATCATTCCTACCTGAAAGCCTTTTTAATCTGTTTCATACGTGTAAAGGTCCAGCAAGTCTTTGGACTTGTGATCACACTTTTCCTCCTTCCAACTCTACAATTGCGCTAAATGATTTTATTTTTTAACAAATAGTCTACCAAGGATTGATTTCGTCGTATCCAGGGCTGTAAACATAATATGTCTATGGTAGAACTGTTAGATTAAACCTTTTCATTTAAAGTACTTAAATGGTTCATAGATCTGTAAATATATATATATATATTTTTAATGAATATAATAGGGAAATGGATAAGCATCAATTTCATGAGTACAGGATGGTAGAATAGATGGTCATAAGTTTAGTTAGTAGTGTAAAGAAAGGTAAGTGGTTTGATATTTATTTTGTGGTGTAAAGGTTATCAGATTATAAAAATCAATAGATAAGCATCAATTTGATGAGTATAGGGTGTAGAATAGATGATCATAAGTTTTTTTTGTTAAGATAATTAATAGTGTAAAGAAAAATAAATAGTTTGATATTTATTCTGTGGTGTAAAAATTATGAAATTATAAAAATCTAGTCATATTAAAGATTTATATGACCAAGACTGTCTCAATCCTTAGTGAATTTTCAGAAACGCTACAAAATCAAGTAGCTTAGGTAATTGCAATCCTTGATGATTTTGACAAAGTGTGACTACCCAAACCAGAAATTAAACATACACAAATTAAACTTACTAATCATTAAATAGCAAAATTGAAGAATTTCATAAAATAAGAAAAAAACAGCAGTGAGAAGCCGAGTTATCTGAGCTAGCAACTATCTGATTGAAATTTGAATCGGTGTCCATGAAGGTAGGGCAGCAATCAAACCTTGATTTAAGAGATTAACATGCGGAGAAGAAAGGCATGCATTCTGAGTGATTCTGTGACCTGTCCGCGTGAATGAACCCCTCAGCGCAGAGGTAATTGTCTGCCTGATTGAATCCCTCAGCGCAGAGGTAAATATCCACGTGAGTGAATCAGTCAGGGCAGAGGTATTCTATTTATTTGGAGAAGTAATTAAATATTATGTATTGTTTATTGAGACCATTGATTAATTTGGAGAAGATAAAAATTATTTTTGGATGGTAGAAGTTATGTATTTATTGTATGAAGAGGCAATTCAATTTATTTAAAATGAAATTATTTATGGAAGTATAAGTATATAGATAGAGTTTAAATAAAATAGTTTTTTTTTATTGTTTATATATATATATATATATATATATATATATATAAGATTGTGATTTCTTGTTATTTAAAATGTATTTTTAAATGTATAAATGGATTTAGTTGTCTAAAAAATTCTGACACACTTTATCATTGTAAATTAAACAATTCAAATTTATGGTTTTTAAAAATTTCTACAAGATTTTGAACAAAAGTGACCAAAAAAAAGTTCAGACAAGGGTCATTTTATAGTTTGCATATTACGGACTAGTAATAGTCCACAAAATTAGATTAAACTTTAAGATAAATTTCTATCCTTAATTTTTTCCCTATTTCATTGAATGACTAAAAATATACCAACACAGTTTGTTTTCCAAGCTCCACCATTTCAAAATTTAAAATAATAAAGACATCGTGAAGCATATTCTCCTCGGAATCATCAATTGAAACAATGACATCCAAAATGACTTTTTGTAAAAGCAACTTTATCTCGAAAGAGTCATGTGAAATAGGTGAAATGAAAATTGTGTAGGAAAAACATTTTAATTGTATTCCATAGTGGAATGGATTTTTGAATCAACATCAGGAGTTGTTAATGAAACAACTGAAGAGGAAATCTCTTATGCTATAAGCAACATGTGTTCACCATATTAGTCTACATCCGGGCACAAGGCTAGTCAATGGAATATTGGGTGGAGGCATAGAAAATTTGTTTATATATATATATATATATATATATATATATATATATATATTAAACTATATATAATACACAGTTAATATTAAAATAGTTTATATAACATTTAAATTTAAATATTTTATTGGCACAAATTAAAATAGTTTAAACATTTTCCACATTTTTTTTCTTTTCTTTCTCTTTAGTTTTTAATTATTTTTATTTTTTTTTATTATAATGAGAGATTATTTTTCTATTTAGAATTTATTTTATTTTATTTTTATTTAAAAAAAAAAGTGTACATAAAGACATACTTAACACATCTCCTCAAAATAAATCTCTTTACTAAAAAAATTAATATAAAATGCTAGACATACTAGAATATAAAATACACCTCTCTAAATAATAACTAAATATCCACTTTACATTAATTAAATTTATCAATATAATAAATAAGTACCCATGTAACCCACATCATTTTAATTGTTACCATTATAATCCTGGCAATCCATTAAACAAACATAGATAAATAGAAAATTGAATGGATAACTAAAAAAAAAAAAAAAAAAAAATGCTTTAACTTAACAATACACCTTAACAATACATCATAATTTGAAATTTTTTTTTTTCTAAGTAAGCGTAATCTATTTATCAACAAAAAGTATGTACATCAGGTATCATCCAGAACCAGGCCTGAGTTAGAGGCATGTTTGAACAAAAAATCAGAGTTGAGCACTGCCCTCCCCGAGGGAAACCAGTGCTGAGAGTTTTCCAACAAAAACCCACGCAGGGGAGGCTGATTGTTCGGATTATATACAACATACTTAACAGAACCGAGAACAGTATAAAAAACATACAAAATTTCATAATGACAGACAGAGCCAGAGCAAAAAAACCAGGAAAGAAGGGAGGCGCTACTCGTCAGTTGCCTCTTCAACGACCCTGCACCAGAGTTCATTCGGCTCGCCATCAGTCGTGTACAGGTCCTCAGTTGAATGAATTACCTTCCCAGCAGCAGGGGGCCTCTTCACCTCGCTCGCTTGATTTTTTTGCTGCTCGCTCTCATTCCCATGATCCGGTTTTTCATTGTGCTGCCCTTTCTGATCATAACCAATGTCAATATTCATCTCATGCGGCTCCGAGCTAGGCAGAACAGCCTCGCCTTGGCTGGCGCCATCCAGGTTGACATTCATCTCCACATCCTGCACGTTCACACCACCCGCACTATGCCTCAGAGCATGCGCTTCCGTGTTACTCCCTGCCTGCCAGCCAGAATTAGGAATCACCTCCTGAGGAGTTTCCCAAAAGACAATCGTGACGGAGGCGGTGACTCTTGAGCAGTTTAGCGAGCTGTTGAAAGAGAAATGCCTCGTTTGGGAGTGAGCGAAAGACTGCGGGGGTGTAGGGGAGCGAAAGCTATGCCCAGAACGAAGAATTCGACCCCTGGTAGCTCTGGAAGTGCTGTCAGAAGTAGGAGAAGCCTCAGCAGAGGTGTTGGAGGAGGTGGGGGAGCGTCTTATCTGCCGCCGAGAAGAGTCTCTTCTGCACCTCATCCGGTGTCTGAGATGCGGCATGCTCTCAGTCAAATCAGAAGAGTGGGGGAGCGGGTGCAGGACAGAAGCACTGGCCAAATGCGCGGTCCAATTCACCGAGGCAAGCATACAATTCCCAGCGATAGAGTAATGGAAAGTCTCACTGAGCTCTAAACAACAATGGAGCTTGGTGCGTTTACCTGTCACAGTGCGCTCTGAAGAGAGCCGAATGTCAGGGGAGCAACAAATCGTGACAGGCCGGGGAAGACTGCTGGAGTTATGCTCGCTCTCCATCCTGTAAACAAATAAACCAGTTCTACTGAAGACCTTCAGCATTAAACCCTCATAAATTAGATTAATCGCCATGTCCAGGTCGCAGCGTGTGGAATGATCTCGAGTTCAGGAGGCAGGGTTGTGATGCGCACCAGGCTGTAAATGCCATAAATACTGCTCTCGCCTGTGGATGCGCCGAAGAACACTTGCAAGTCTGGTTGGCATATGGCTTGCCATAATGCTACTAGACCGTCTAATCACCTTAAAGCCCCTCCTAACCACGGGAATCATAATTTGAAATATTAAATAAAACTAAAATTTTAATTATATAAAATTATATAACATTATATATGTAGTTGCCATCAATATATAAAATTAATATTGTGATTGGAATCAGAAGGAGGACCGACCAAATTTCCGGCAATGTTTTATCATTCTGATCGCATTACATCTCCACCCTAATCCCACGTCGATTTAAATAGAAGCAAAACAAAAGATGGCAAATTCAATGGCGTAACAGCAAAGGAAGACAAATGAGAAGTCTCATCCTTCATTACATTTGAGCTCTTCTTCCAGGAAATTGCTTCAACTGCTCTCAAGATAATTTAATTGTGACGTGAGATTTTATAAAAGAAATCCACATCCGCCGCCTGCCGTCCGTCCGTCATCCTCATATGACGCAACAAGCAAGCCGGCTAATCGATCAAAGTCTACACGATGGATTGATATATGATCAAGTAAGTACTAGTATTATTTTTTTTGGTTTATCAAGTGGTGGGTGGTTGGTGACTTTTGGGAGATTGTTTTTATAGATTAATTTTGTTTATGTGGACTTTTATTGAATTTTTGTTTTTATTTTATTTTTATTTATTTATTTATTTTAGTTTTTGGTTTTGGTTTTATATTATTAGTTTTGACTATCATTTTTAGGGGTGGGTTTGTTATGTTTTCTGTTTTTATTTCTATTTTTATTTTTGACTGGTTAATTTTGATTTTAACCGTTCTAAAATTCTCATGTGATTTCTCAGATCATTTATAATCTAAAATTTTAAGTTGTTAAAATTATTGGGGATTATATTTAAAATGTTATAATTATTTAGAATTTTATTTGGCCTCAGCCACAAAATTTTTAATATGAATAAATTTTTGCTAATAACAATTATACATCTAATAACTTAACAATACACCTCATCATTATCTATTCTACACTTCCAAAAAAATAATTTTTAAATATTTGACATACCATTTTATTTAACGTTGTGCTATTTTCTAACGAATAGTTGCAGCATTTTATCGTTAAAAATGGGCGCCCTGGCAGGGAGGAAGCTTTCTCGAAAGATGCATAGATAGATGAGCTTGAGTTTATGAGGAAAAGTAAAGAGTTGACTTCATGTTTATTGTTCCATTGAATCTGACATTTTCATTTTCACTGCATTCTCATTATTATTTTATTTTTATTTTTGATAGAATAGTCTCAGTTATGCAAGATACATAGAATAGTGGTTGACATATTATGAAATCATATTACTATTTTGTTTTCATTTATAATAGAATAGTGTTATGCAAGATACATAGAATAGTGGATGGATGACATATTATGAGATCATTAACTCAATACTTTCGTATATTAAAATAAATCCAATCCAATCATAATATTTGCATAATCTAATCCTAATTTTTCAAATTATTAATAAACAAAAAAAACATTAAATTAAAATAAATAAATAAATCTACTCATTCTTTTGTTTTTAAATAATTATTTATAATCACAAAATGTGCAATCTATTATTCTTCAAACCCAATGTCCATTTTTAGATATGCACAATCCATCTCATTCATAAAGAAATCGAATATGCTAGAGATCTCTGCAAAGAACAATATTATGGAGACATTGATTTCATCACTGCATTGCGATTTTATTTTAACTTGTCTTATATTATTAGAAAAGGCCAAAAATGCAGGGTTTTTTTTTTATTTTTAAATAGTTGTTTTCTTTTCCAGTAATCACGAAATGCTATATGCATAAGATGTTAAGAGATATCAAGTTGAGCTGTTGTTAAGTTTAGGTTATAATATCAAATTAGAAAAGTTTAGAGTGGAGTTTATTATGGATATAAAGTTATTTTAAGGGATGTTTATAATTATTAAGCAGATGGTTTCTATTCAATATTAAGAGTAATTTGAATTAAAAGAAAAATATATTACTAAGTAAAAATTTCAATTTTTTATATTTATAAATTTATATTCAATTTTTAAAATTTATCACATAATTTTTTTATTTTTTAAAATCTTATAAATAAATTAATTTTATTATAGAAAAAAAATCTACTCACTAAAAAATGATGTTACAATCTATACTATAGTAGGTTGCTAAATGCACATATCAATACAATCATGAATATTACATATTAATCGTGTATCTTTCCTTAACTTTCTCACAATAATAAATATTAATGTGTTAAAAGGAGCCAAATCAAATGGCTCACTCTCTTATAAGCATGTTATCTATAAAGTTAAGGTTAATGGTTGTTCATAGTGGTGGTTTTAGTAATTGAGATTTATGTTAGTAGTTGGGATATTAATGGCCAATAGAATGGTAGAGAATTGAGTTATGTCACTAAGGTGTTTGGCTCACCCATTGAGTTTAACATTTATGTAACAAATCACTTTAATAAGATATTTGTTTTTTCTTTAAATAAAATTAAGTAGCAACTTATACTAATTTATATATCTAGTAATATATATAAATTATTATGATATATATAAATTTCCATTTAGAATAATGTTTATGTGTGTTCCTGGTTGAAGTTCACTACATGTTAAAATTATTTTTGATTGTTTGAACACATAAGAGAAAAAAAATCTTATCCTTATTACACTCTCACACAAAAATTATAGCCTCAAAAGTGGAAATGAGATTAACATGAATGTTCTTCCACAAGAATGTGCTCATTTTCTTGAGAACGTGCTTTTCCAAGAAAATGTTGATGCTCTTAACAACACAAATGCGTTCCTAAGTGGCAAGCTTGAACATCCCTTAAACCACCACCTCAGATACCACATTAGTGCGATGAGAGACCATGTGAGAAGAATAAGAACACATTTTTAGGAGCATGTTTTATTATTAAGAATTTGTACATGCACATTTCTATTAGGGCTGATCTTGAAAGGCATACAAACATGACTCTTATGGTTAAGCATGATTGCGATATGATTGAGATATTAATCTAAGATGGAGTGCTCAATCATCATATGGATACAGAAAAAAAAATTTCTTGGTATTGGTGTCACAAAATATCTTGTGTCTAAATCTTTATATTGACATTTGGAATACTTTAAAACTCCTTTGAAGAAAATAAGTTTGGCTTAGCATTAGTGATTCTTTCTTTTGTTCATTAAATTTTAATACTGTAAAAAATGAAAAGACAATGCCTTATTAAGATTAATTTTATTTTGAAATGTGCATTTAATATACTCTTGTCAAATTAAGTACAAGTATTTTTGCAAATTTACATCATGGAAGGATGGATGAAAATATACCCTTCAACATGAAATAAAGTGTAGCCCTTCAACCACAGAGTTTACTTATAGAGGATTCAACATTACGCTTTTATTTCATTTCACAATTTTTTTAATTGAAAAATAAAATTGCATTTTACCTTATTGAGTTTTAGGACATTTTATTACTCTAGATCCAAGAAAAAACAAAAACCCAACATCACTTAGGGGGCACAACAACCCTAAACCCACAACCACAAAACGTGAACATGGATTTTTATCTGAGTTTGATCTCTCTAAGAACCCCTCATATGTGACCTATGGAATATCAAAGAGATATCTCGATTATCACTAGCCACTTCTATAGACAGAATTGTAACATTCATTACAAATTCTCAAAGCCTATTAACTAATATTTCTAATTAGAAGCCTAGAAGGTTTGAATATTATAGGACGGGTGTAAATACGTACCAAGTTTAACTGTGACCATGCTCTATATCCCACCTTTAATGACTTCTTTGTCCTATAATAATCATGCTTCGCCTTATACTTTTCATATGACTTTTGTAGTGTCTCTTGTACCTGTAGATAGATATGCCTCATCATCTCAAAAAATATTTAATCTCTTACGAAATCCCTTGTAACATCCTCCCTCACTCTTCCTTGCTTCCCATATCAAATATCCAAATGTGAAGGTGGAAAATATAAAAAATGCTGGGTGTGTTACGTTCTTTCCATGACTAGCTCCATGTGTTGTACGGTGTGTTGGGCACAACAAGGGGTCAAGTGGGGGTGGTAGCCCACTTGCACAGGCTATAGGGCAACACCCCACGAAAAAAAATTTATGCGGACCCAATAATAGTTGAGTGGGCCCAAGGATGGGGGGCGAACCCAAAGATGGTGGGCAGCCTTACCCATGGTTTTGTGCATGGGTTTTGCATATGGTTTTGGGCATGATGGTTTTATGCCCATGGTATTTTGTACATCTGGTTAAGGGAACTACGGTTATGTTATAATCTAGGGTCAATGGATTGGAGTTTATAAATGCTTCAGCATGTATATATATGTATTGTAATATTAAAAGGAATATAATGAAAAATAAATCTGGTAGTCCCGGTTTTGGGATCCAGGGGAAAATCTCTATGTATATTTGATGTTCTCACCATTGTTGTAATAGCCCTAGTGAAAACTTCATGTAAAAAAGCTAGAATAATAACCACGTTTTATGGGACACTTATTGCAACTTGAATGTTCGACAGAACATCCTAGTGGGTGCTAATTTGGTTTATTATGGCTAAGGAAATTGGAAAAGGAAAAGGCAAAGGATTTGGAAAGAAAAATGGAATTTTTGGCATATTATTTATGAAAATAATGGAAATTAGGAGAAAAGGGAGATAAAAGGTCACAGGTTGCATGTGAGAAGGAAAATGAAGAAAATAGACACATCTTCTATAAAACGTCTTCTCAAGATTAGTTGGTACCTTTTTTCAGTGCATTTTTGGAGCTCTCTCATTATTCTCTCTCTCTCACTCACTCTTGAACACTTAGAGTTTTGGAGCAATTTGGCATTGGAGCAAGAAAGGAAAGAAAGAAAGAAGGAGGTGGAAGCAAGAAAGGAGGAGCAAGAATCAAATTGCTATAGTGGGATTCTTTGCAAGTATTGATTTGCATGTATGATTTCCTTGCTAAATTTGGAATGCATGGTATTGCATGTGGTTCTTTGTTGTCTTGGCATGGGTTTTTTCTAGGTTTGACACTATATTCAACCTAGCCTTTCCATTTCTGAATAGCCATGGTGTTGTAGAGTTCTCATGTTTTGGTTTAGCTAGATTACCATATGGATTTGAAGTTGAATGAGGTGGATTTCTGAATGATTATGGAATTGTTTCATATGTTGCCTAGGTTTAGGGCCTAGTAATCTGGGTTTGTATTGCAGTAAAGCCTAAGAGGTGGTTTGCTCTCCATTTCAGGCCTAGGAATCTTGGGTTTGGGATATACAGTAAAGCCTGAAGAGTATGTCTCGCTTTAGGGCCTAGTGATCCCTGATTCAAATTGTGGGTGGTGGTAAATCCTGAGAGACTAGGAGGCAGGAAAATTCGTCACGGTTTAGGTAGAGATAATATGGTGATATACATGCTTGTGTTGGCTTAATGATAGAGTGTAGATCACGGTAAATCATGGTTTATGATTGATGAGTGTGATGTGATTTAGCCTCATGATTCCCTGGTTGGTTCTTTCGGTTTGAGTCCCACATTTATGCTTGAAATACGGCACGAGGTTGATTGGCTGAAGAGAGATTTGGCTCAGCCAATCTATGTTCAGGTGGAACGTGGAAGTCCCATATTCAGAAGTCCTAGACCAATTTTCCATAGCTTCAAGGGTTATCCCTATAAATGACATCATGGTGCCCATAAGTGCTAATTTGGTTGTTGATATACAATATTCAAGTTGATTAATGGTAACGATATTTCCTTCATGAGGAAGCGAAAATATAGATGATAAATATAAATCATAGTGTAAAACCAATTATGTCCAACGAATAGATTACACTCAAGAGGGGTGCGTCAACCACTTCTATACTAGCAACAATGGTTGTGTTCGCTAACTCACTAGAAAATGTAGGGAGAACTCCCTGGGGTAGTAAATTATATTGGCCATCGAAGGCCTAAAGGGTGGTACTTGACTATTCAAGTCATATCTACATAGTTTTAATTCAAGAAGACATAATTTCCATTGTCAATGCCTCAGCCTATCACAGATGTGACCTACAAAATTCTGCTTAGACACAATCCTTGGACTTGGGAGATGTGGAACTTTTGTTAGATTTACAAACGGAATTAAGTCCTTCAAGACCTTTGTTGAGAAAATCCATTAATCTCTGATGGATTCTCTTGGTTCTAAACAGGGTTATGTGATTAATTAATTATATATAATTTTTTCCAATTTTTACCCCAGTCATTATCTCGGCTCACAGATGGGCAAATGCAACTCGCTTGAATATTTCAGTTGTTTTTGAGGTAAATTGGACAAACTATATAACAAGGCTTAGCCTATAGCATGTTCGGCTCAAGGATAGGGAAGATTCCCTGTGCTGGTTTTCTTTCCCATTGAGGAATATACTTCTAAAATGGGCTATGATCACGATCACTAAATCATGCTAGGAGTGTGGAGGATCAGGTGGTAGGAGAAAATTTGGAAATTAAAATTTCCAACAAAAGCCCGGGTCTTTATGTGGTGTCTTATGGAAAATAAAATACTCACTTGAGACAACTCTGCCAGAACCATAAGAAAGGGTCGAGTTGGTGCCCTTTTTGTAAAAATGGGGAGGAATTTATTGATCATCTTTTCATGTCATGCCCCTTTACATTGGGGATTTGGGTGGATTGTAGAAGGATTTTAGCTCTGGGTATTGGTTGGTAGGGGAGTCATATTCACGCTTGAAAAAACAGGTAGAAGCAGATAGTTGACAAACAATTCAAAAATATTTTTCCACTAATTTTTTGGGGTATGTAAATCACAAGGAATAAGTCTATCTTTCAAGAAAAATTATCTTCCTCTAATAGGTTGGTTGCTCATATTTTTTCTATATTCTCTCTTTTTTTTTTATCTAGGATTTTGTTCTTGCCTTTACATCATCACATCCAAAGAGATTGATCATTATTTCTAGTGGGAATACTTTGATGGGACTTTCCTCGCTAGATTGTGGGAAGGGGAGGGGATGGGGAAATCTTATTTATCCGGGAATGCCACAATTACAAATTTCAATTTGGTTTAGGGAAAGGATCAAACAACTATGCAAAATTGTTAGCACTTAAGTTTTTCCTTTTGTTTTCTCTTGAAAAAGATTGTTGGTCTATATAGATCTTCATAGATTCCATTCTTGTCATAAATTAGTTTAAAAAGAACCAAAGATACCACAACCATAAGTCCTTATTGTCTATTTTAGAACAAATTTTTCATATAAAAACTTATTTTCTCATATATCTCTTTGCCACATCTACAAGGAACTTTAATAGTAGACCCATTATCTAAATAAGGTGTTACACAAGCTCTAGGGATTTGGAAGCTCTTTGAACAGATAGGCTAAGAGGCTCGGATACCTTTCATTGAAGCAAACCAACTAGAACAATAAATATATGATATCTATTTCTTATTTTTTTTGTTTATGTTTATGGGATGATTATGTTTTTCATATGAAACTAGAAAATGGATACATACATGTATATTTATGTATAAGTTCAAGGTATGTATTTTGTATAAAAAAATTTGAAAACTAGGAGTGACTCTCTCAAGATATTATGTGTTGTAGCAGTCCAGAGATGATATATCAAAATGCACATAGATGAATCTTTATAATGAGATGAATCTATATAATGTAATGGATTCATTATATCAATAAAGAAATCAAGATTTAAGGAGAAAAAACATAACATTAATATTTATTAAAATTTAAATTATTCATTATATAATTGGTGGCCAATTATAATGATACTGTATAGCTATAAGAAAATTTGAAAATTGATTTTATTTTTAAATTATTTTGAAATATAATTTTTGTGTTTGAAATTAAATAAATTCAAAATGCAATACAAAGAAAATTATTTTTAAGATAGTTTGAAACAAACTGCAGATCGAGAAAACGATCTTCAGCTTGAATGCAAAGTAGAAAAACACAGTTTTAAGCTAGAAATGCAGTGTGTTTGTGATGAAAAAATGTTGCAATAACCCAACATGAATACAGAGCTTTGGCAATAGAGAAAAATAAGAAAAAATAAGTTGATACAAGCATCATGGAGGCCATGAAAGTAAATATTGAACTGTTAAAAAAAAAAAAAAACCCTTTATCATGGCACTAGGCCTCCAAAAAATAATCCGCTGTCAGAGAGAAGAGAAGTAATCACCCATAACAACCCCAGCTCCCAGCTGGGGATACAATTTCTTTATATGAAATCTCTTGTTGCCCTTCTGTACAACAGCTTGGATTCCATTAAACCCAAAATAAATTGTCCTAGCAAGGGCCAACAAAATATGTAGAATAAAGAGAGTGAGACACAGGGGATTCCTGTAAGCCTCGGAATAGGCTGCTATATTGCCTTTCGCTTCAATGGTAGAATGAGAAGCCTGCACACAAAATAACCATTGATATTAAGCAGTTAGAAGCATATGCATATCAAGACCTCCAAACTCATAATCTAAGTCCCCTAGAGTGCAATTGTATATCGATTCATAATCAGAATAGAAGGCTAATGTCTGAGCTTGATATAAAGCCCATTGACTACGCCATAACTCTGTGAATTTACAGTCGAATGAAAATGTTCCTTTTCAAACCCCTAAGGGAATTGTCCCACATGTGATGAGAGAGAACCCTGAGCATACCAAAAAGAGTCAGAGAGCAGTGTCTCTCTTGTCAAAGTGTTCAAGCTTAATAAATATTGACATTTAGACATTTGAATGAAGGTTAGTGTATGCATGTGTTGCATAAGGAGGGTTGGCTAAGTCACACCCATCTCTTAAATGCTACGGGAGATGGCAGAAGCCTGGGCATACCAAAAAGTAAGAGAACAAGGTCTCTCCTATCACAGTTTTCAAGCTTAATAAACTATTAACATTTAAATGAAAATTAGTGTATACAATTTGCATGTGTTGCATGGGAGGGTCAGTTTGCATGTGTTGCATGGGAGGGTCATTTTTCAAGCTTAATAAACTATTAACATTTAAATGAAAAAATTAGTGTATGCAATTTGCATGTGTTGCATGGGAGGGTCAGTCTTAAATGCTACGGGAGATGGCAGAAGCCTGGGCATACCAAAAAGTCAGAGAACCAGGTCTCTCCTCACAGTCTTCAAGCTTAATAAACTATTAACATTTAAATGAAAATTAGTGTACACAATTTGCATGTGTTGCATGGGACGGTCAGTTTTCAAGCTTAATAAAATATTAACATTTAAATGAAAAAATTAGTGTATGCAATTTTCATGTGTTGCATGGGAGCGTTAATGAAAATTAGTGTACACAATTTGCATGTGTTGCATGGGAGGGTCAGTCTTCAAGCTTAATAAAATATTAACATTTAAATGAAAATTAGTGTCTGCAATTTGCATGTGTTGCATGGTCTTGTGGGGAAAACAATGAAATGAGAAAGATAATAGGAGACATATCACTGAATTGGAAAGCTGAAGGATAAAACACTTTGAAACTCTTATTGATTAAATGATTCTCCGTGCTTATTGAAAGCCTCTTGGGCCATCTTATTTAACCTAGACATATTTTGTTATTCCAAATATATCTCGTTATTCAACCTACACTTCATTATTCTAACTACATAGGTAATAAGTAAATTTACATTTGTTGTCACATTTTTAACAAACTCCACCTTGACAACAAATTTTCCTAATGCCCATTCATCATCTTTTCTGCAAGCCGAGAGAAGCGAGACACCATCTCAGCTTCTCTACTGTAACTGGCTTCGTGAATATATCTGCATGATTCTCCTGTGTGTGTACCTTCTTGAGGACTACTTTGCCACCTTCGATTACATGTCTCACAAAGTGATACCTTACATCGATGTGCTTGGTCTTGCTGTGATATACTAGATTTGTAGCCAAATGAATAGCGCTCTGACTGTCACAAAACACATTCAATTTCTCCTGCATCCTTCCAATATCATCAAGCAGACCTTTTAACCAGATTGCCTCTTTACAGGCATCTGAAGCAGCTATATACTCTGCTTCAGTAGTGGAAAAAGCAACTGTCTCTTGAAGCTTTGACATCCAACTGATTACTCCACCTGCAAGAGTAAAAACATAACCTATAGTAGACCTCCTTTTGTCCAAATCACCTGCATAATCAGCATCCACATATCCACAGACTGTACCTTCACGACCATCAAAGCTGATGAAATGGTCACTTGTGCCTCTCAAATACCGAAGCACCCATTTCATTGATCGCCAATGTTCTTCCCCTGGATTTTCCATGAACCTGCTGACAACTCCAACTGCATGTGAAATGCCAGGTCTTGTAGATACCATCGCATACATTAAGTTGCCTACCGCATTTGCATATGGTACACAAGACATATACTGCTTTTCTTCATTAGTTCTAGGACTTAAATCTGAAGAAAGCTTAAAATGGGAAGCTAATGGAACATTAACAGGTTTCACATTGTTCATACCGAACTTTTCAAGTACTTTCTCCACATACTTCTATTGTGATAACTAAAGCTTACCATTCTTCCTGTCTCTGTGTATCTCCATGCCCAAGATATGTTTTGCTGCTCCAAGATCCTTCATTTCAAACGTCCTAGAGAGCTGAGCCTTTAACCTGTTGATTTCTTCCATGCTTTTGCTTGCAATAAGCATATCATCAACATACAACACCAAGAGAATGAATATTCCATTGAAACTTTTGAAGTATACACAATGATCATACTCACTTTTGATAAAATTCTGGCTCACCATGAAGGAATCAAACTTCTTGTACCATTGCCTGGGTGACTGCGTCAAGCCATACAATGATTTCCTGAGCTTGCAAACTAATCCTCTGCTGCGACCTTGTACAAAACCTTATGGTTGATCCATATATATCTCTTCATCCAAATCACCATGAAGAAAGGTTGTTTTAACATCTAAATGTTCTAACTCAAGGTCAAGTAAAGAAGTTAGTGCTAACATAGTACAAATAGAAACAAGTTTAACTGCTGGTGAAAAGATCTCATGAAAGTCAATACCTTCAACCTAAGAATACCCTTTTGCAACCAATCTTGCCTTATACCTTTCAATACTTCCATCAACTTTTCTCTTCAACTTGAAGACCCATTTGCACCCAAAAACGCTTCTCCCTTAAGGAAGTTCTACAAGATCCCAGGTATTTTTCTTGGCTAAGGAGTCCATTTCTTCTTCCATAGCCTTTTTCCATATCTTGCTATCTGCATCATCAACTGCTTCCTGATAACAAGATGGTTCCCCATCTTCAGTAATCAATGCAAATGATGAAGCAAAGTCTTCATACCTTTTTGGTGTTATTATTTCCCTTGTAGACCTTCTTAGAGTGACTGGTTGCTGACTGGATTCTAGAATTTCTTCAGTTTCCTTTGCTTCTCCACCTTTTTCAGAAGTCTCTCCTTCCTTTCGACTTTCTGGAAAAGGTACAGTCTCTAATTGAATCTTCCGACTTGGCGATACCTGCTTTTGTTCAACTTTTTCAACATCTGATTTTAAAAGAGATGATTCATCAAATGTTACATCTCTACTAATGACTATCTTTCGTGAAGAAGGATCCCACAACCTATATCCCTTCACTGCATAATCATATCCAACAAAGACACAACATTTCGATTTTGGATCTAACTTTGAATGTTGATTTCTAGGAATAAGAACATAGGCATCACAACCAAAAATCTTCAAATGCGAATAATCACAAGACTGACCTGACCAAACTTCTTCAAGAATTTGACAGTTTATTGCAACCGAATGTGATCTGTTAACTAAATAAAAAGCAGTAGATACTAGTTCTGCCCACAACTCCTTTTGTAGATTAGCATTACTAATCATGCTTCTGGCTCTTTCCATAAGAATCCGATTCATCCGTTTAGCAACACCATTCTGTTGAGGAGTGTAAACAGCAGTTTTATGTCTAACTATCCCTTCATCCTTAAAAAATTGTTCAAATTCTAAAGATGTAAATTCACCGACATTATCAGTTCTTAAACATTTAATTGATTTGCTTGTTTTCTTTTCCACCTTTGTTTTAATTTGTTTAAACACATTAAATACATCAGCTTTTTTTTTCAACATATAGACCCAAAATTTTTGGGAGAAATCATCAATAAACGTTAAAAAATATAAGGCACCTCCATAGGACATAGTAGGAGATGGTCCCCACAGATATGAATGATTGTAGTCCAAAATCTGCTTACTATTATGATTTCTAGACTTGAATCTTTGTTTATATTGTTTGCCAAACACACAATATTTACAAAAATCCAACTTCAAGGATTTCAAATTAGGAAGCAGCTTGCGGTTCATTAGTACCTGAAGACCTTTCTCGCTCATGTGACCCAACTGTTGATGCCATAGACGAGAACCTTCTTCTGCTTTATCTGACATGATCGTTGCTTCACTAACTTGAGTTCTTCCATTGAGCCTGTATAGGTTTCTGACCTTTTCAGCCTTCATAACAACCAAGGCTCCTTTCGAGACTTTCAGCACTCCATTCTGACCTATAAAATTATAACCATTCGAATCCAAATCTCCCAAGGAAATCAACTTTTTCTTTAGATCAGGTACATGCCTAACATTAGATAATGTTTTAATTGTACCATCATACATTTTAATTTTCACATTTCCAGTCCCAACAGTCTGACAAGATGCATTATTTCCCATGAATATAGAATTACCATTTACATTTTCATATGATGAAAACCAATTTCGGTGCGAACTCATATGATGAGAACCACCAGAGTCTAATAGCTAATAATCAGCATCTTGTGAGATATTACAAACAGGGAGCATTTCAGCAATTAAAACCTCATCAACCATACCTGAATCGACCTGATTTGCTTCCTTGTTGTTGTTTTCCGACTCCTTCCATTTCCAACAATCCTTTTTGAGATGTCCTGGTTTGTTGCAGTACCAGAATTTTTCTTTACTCTTCTTGCCGCTCTTTGACTTCGATCTGGAAGAACCTCTTGTCTTCTCCCCCCTTTCCTTTGACCGACCTCTGGCTACCATGGCTTCAGGTGCAGAAGTCTCAATGCTAGATTTTCTTCGTAACTCTTCAGATAAGAGAGCACCCACGACAGATTCAAGTCTTAATGAATTGACAGTGCTCAAACTGACTGAGGTCACAAAGTGATCCCATGACTCAGGTAGGAAACACAACAAGGTTATTGCCTTGTCTTCTTCCTCCATTTTTACTTCCATATCAGACAACTGGCAAATAAGCGTATTAAAAACATTTAAGTGATGTGCAATTTTCGTACTCTCCTTCATCTGAAGGCTGTACAGTTGTATTTTTAAATAGATTCTGTTTGTCAAAGATTTTGTCATATAGAGTGTTTCCAATTTCTTCCACAACCCTGCAGTTGTACTCTCTCCAACAATATTGAAGAGTACTTCATCTGCGAAACATAACTGAACGATACTGAGAGCTCAGGCATCCAAGTCCTCCCAATCCGAACTCGACATGCTTGCTAGTTTTTTAGTTACCCCGTCTAATGCCTTGTGCAACCCTTGTTGCACAAGCAAATCCCTAACCTTCAATTTCCACAGAGAAAAATTGTTTTTCCCAGTGAATTTCTCCACCTCAAATTTTGTGTTTGTCATTTTCGCCATTTCTCCCTCCTAGGATTTCAGATTTCCCTTCTTCTACAAATTAAAAAATCTCCCCTCTTCTTATAAGGTTTCAAGATTTTCCCTCTTGTTTTCATATTTCCCTTTCTACTACTATGATTTTAAGAACAAAAAACTGAGCCCATAGAAAAAAAAAATAAAACTCCTTCAATTTCAATTTCTGCTCAGAAAAAAATAAAAATCCTTCAATTTCAATTTCTGCTCAAAAAACCCTACTTCATTTCAAATCTCACATAAACTGAAAATATTACTAGTTTTCTTCCAACGGTCGGGCTTGATTACCAGTTTTTTTCCAGCAGTCGAGCTTGATTACCAGTTTTCTTCCAAAATTCGGGCTTGATTCTTGAATGCTCAATTGACAGCTTCCCTTCAATGGCTTTTCCGCACTAGATGGCTTTGTGGCTGTGCAGCGGCAGCACTTAACTCCGCATTCAAAACATTCACATTCAATTATGCCCAACGTCACTCTCCTCCCAATGGCAACAGCAACGGTTCTCCCACAACTACTACTCGATGACCAACAACAGTTCTTGGCTTGTCTATCCACGTAGATGGAAGACGGAAAACCCTCTATAATGCTTTCCACGCAGATGGAAAAAGTCTCCTTTTTCCAGCGGATGATGCAGACTCTCGGCCAATAGATTCAAGGCGGTCGACGACCTCCTTACTATGGTGGATGATGCAGACCCTCTCTCATAGTGATAATAATACAAAAAACTGGTGGGCGGATTCTTTTCTTGAACAGTCGGATTTCAACCACCCAACAATGGGAGTGGATTCTTGAATGAACTGTCAGCAGGCTCTTCTCCAGCAGAACAGTCAACGGTCTCTTCAGTGGAGGCTTCAACTTCTATGTGGTTATGCCTCTTGACATGCCTCTTGACAGCACCCTTTTTGCTCGATTCAACGACTCTTCAACGGCCTCCACCCTTTGATTGAGAGTCAGCTTCACGTGGTGCAATCTCTTATCACGGTGGACAGAGAATCGCACGGGTTACAAATGCTGCAGGAATTTCAAGCCCCTCCAACGTAACCTCTCAAAACAGCAGTAATTCTTCCTTTGAAACCGAATCAATATCCTCCTCCTCTGATAACACTTGTTGTGTGGAAAACAATGAAATGAGAAAGATAATAGGAGAAATATAACTGAATTGGAAAGCTGAAGGATAAAACACTTTGAAACTCTTATTGATTAAATGATTCTCCGTGCTTATTACAAGCCTCTCAGGCCATCTTATTTAACCTAGACATATTTCGTTATTCCAACTATATCTCGTTATTCAAACTACATTTCGTTATTCTAACTACATAGGTAATAAGTAAATTTACATTTGTTGTCACATTTTTAACACATGGGAGGGTTAATGAAAAATAGTGTACACAATTTGCATGTGTTGTATTGGAAGGTTAGCCAAGCCACAACAAATGATAGATTAAATGCTATGGAAAATGGCAAAATGGTAAGCTTTCTAGACTTCCAGCATCCCAACTTCATCCCAACTTCAGACACCCCAATCCAGAGATAAAAACTAATTTTTGACCTATTCTCATTTTTTTTAATATTGGGTATACCAAAAAGTAAGAGAACAAGGTCTCTCCTGTCACGGTCTTCAAGCTTAATAAGCTATTAAAATTTAAATGAAAATTAGTGTATGCAATTTGCATGTGTTGCATGAGAGGGTTAATGAAAATTAGTGTATGCAATTTGCATCTGTTGCATTGGAGGGTTAGCCAAGCCACACCAAATGATAGCTTAAATTCTATAGAAAATGGAAAAATGGTAAGCTCTGTAGACTTCCAACATCCCAACTTCAGACACTCCAATCCAAAGATAAAAACCTAATTTTTAACCTATTCTCATTTTTTTTAATATTCACAATTCCAACTTTGAGTATTACTTTTTAAATAACTTTATTTCATCAGGCATAGAAAACAAAGGATTTTGAAAATATAAGTGTACTCTTACATCGATCCAAATCAAAAAAATATTTCCATCCATTCGGATAAATATCAAATATTGTGTATTTGTATTCCATCTCGTTCATAGAAAAAGCAAACGTTAAGGCTGTTCACGGAAATTTTACATTTATATATAATGGAATGAGGTTGTGCGTTTTGCGATGTGACACTCTCGAGTCCCCGCAAAACCTTAAAAATTGAAAGCGCCAACAGCATCTTTTATTGAAAAGATGAAAAAAATAAAAATAAAAAATCATAAACGGGCATGTAACCACAATTGATTGATCAAAAACACTCTGGAGTGATAAAAAACGGTTGAACCAACGAAAGTTTCAACTAATTCCTTCTGCCTGAAGTTTAAGTTTAGATTATACAGTTAGAAAAAAAACATTTTCTAATCATTATAAGTTTTGAGTTTTGGATTTTAATTTAGGATCTGTGAAAAGTTTCAGAAATTTTAATTTTTTATTATTTAAAATTAATATTTGAATACATCTATATTCAGCGTGCTAAAAAAAATTCCATTTCTCCTATTTAATCAACAGTAATTACAGAAGAATATAAATTTGTCTCCATATCCTAAATTCAATGCCCTTGACTGCACACAACCAAGGGCATAAATTTGTCTCCATTTATTAAATTTGTAGGTTATGTTTTTTTTAAATTAAATTTGTAGGTTATGGTTTTTTTTAATTAAATTTGTAGGTTATGATATTTTTTTTTGTTGGGAGTATGCAGCCAATAAATGTAGTTTTATTTATAATTAGTAGAAATTAGATGTAGTTTTATCTATAATCAGTAGAACTTAAGTATTTCAAAATTTTAGTTTTTCAAATATATTTTAAATTATTAAAATAAAATATTTCTAATTTTTTAAAACTTTTTAAAATTTATTGTAATTATGGTTTAAATAGTTACAATTTTAGTGATTTTGACAAATTATGGCTACTCAAACCACAAATTAAATATGGATATATTAGACGTGTAGATTAGATTTAAATTTATTGGTAATTAATTTTTAGTGATTTTGACCAATTATAACTTCTCAAACTACAAGTTAAACATGGACAAATTAGACTTGCCAGTGATAAAGCAGAAATGGAGAGTTTCATAAGATCAGAGACTTGCCAGTGATAAAGCAGAATTGAAGAGTTTCATAAGATCAGAAAAAAACAGCAGTGGTTGCCGCCTGTCATTCATTAAACAAACATAACATAACTCCTCCTCTGCAATGGTGGTTGCAGCCTGTCATTCATTAATTCCTCCCGATTTTCTCCATTCAGTCTTGAATGTGCAGTGCTGAGCACACAAGCTCTGCTGTCCCTTTGTACTATGTTTCTTCCTGCTCAAGACAAGCAGGTGACTTTAATATTTCAACATTACACAAGCTCTAAGGATTTGGAAGGTCTTTGAACAATTAGGCTAAGAGGCTTAGGATGCCTTTCATTGAAGCATTCCAGCTAGAACAATAAATATATGATATTTATTTCTTGTTTTTTTGTTTATGTTTATGGGATGATTATGTTTTCTATATGAAACTAGAAAATGGATATATACTTGTATATTTATGTATAAGTTCAAGGTAAAATAGATATATACATGTATATTTATATAAGTTCAAGGTATATATTTTGTATAAACAAATTTGAAAATTAAGAGTAACTCTCTCAAGATTTTATGTGTTGTAACAGTCCAGAGATGATATATCAAAATGCACAGAGATCATTCTATCAATAAAGAAATCAAGATTTAAGGAGAAAAAACATAACATTAATATAATTATCTATTCAACCTTTTGAACATTATATAATTGGTTATCAATTATAATGATACTGTATAGCTGTAAGAAAATTTGAAAATTGATTTGATTTAAATTATTTTGAAATATAATTTTTGTGTTTGAAATTAAATAAGTTTAAAATGCAAATTGATTTGATTTTAAAATTATTTTAAAATATAATTTTTGTGTTTGAAATTAAATAAATTCAAAATGAAATACAAAGAAAATTATTTTTAAGATAGTTTGAAACAAACTGCAGATCGAGAAAACGATCTTCAGCCTGAATGCAAAGTAGAAAAACACAGTTTTAAGCTAGAAATGCAGTGTTTGTGATGAACAAACCTGGCAATAATGATACAAGCATCATGGAGGCCATGAAAGTCAATATTGAACTGCTAAAAAAAAACCCTTTATTATGGCACTAGGCCTCCAAAAAATATCCGGTTCCAGAGAGAAGAGAAGTAAACACCCATAACAACCCCAGCTCCCAGCTAGGGATACCAATGCTTTATATGAAATCTCTGGTTTCCCTTCTGTACAACAGCTTGGATTCCTTTAAACCCAAAATAAACTGTCCTAGCAATGGCCAGCAAAATATGTAGAGTAAAGAGAATGAGACACGGGGGATTCCTGTAAGCCTCGGAATAGGCTGCTATATTGCCTTTCACTTCAATGGCAGAATGAGAAGCCTGCACACAGAAGAACCATCGAAGGTCAGAAGCATATGCATATCAAGACCTCCAAACTCAGAATCCAAGTCCCCTAGAGTACAATTGCATATCAATTTATAATCAGAATAGAAAGGCAATGTCTCAGCTTGATAGAAAGCCCATTGACTTTGCCATAACTCTGTGAATTTACAGTCGAATGCAAATCTTCCTTTGTCAAACCCAAAATCTTCCTTTGTCAAACCCCTAAGGGAATTGTCCCACCTGTGATGAGAGAGAACCCTGAGCATACCAAAAAAAAGTCAGAGAGCAATGTCTCTCTTGTCAAGTGGTCAAGCTTAATAAATACTGACATTCAGACATTAAAATGAAGATTAGTGTATGCATGTGTTGCATAAGGAGGGTTGGCTAAGTCACACCCATCTCTTAAATGCTACGGGAGATGGCAGAAGCCTGGGCATACCAAAAAGTAAGAGAACAAGGTCTCTCCTGTCACAGTCTTCAAGCTTAATAAACTATTAACATTTAAATGAAAATTAGTGTATGCAATTTGCATGTGTTGCATTGGAGGGTTAGCTTAAATGAAAATTAGTGTATGCAATTTACATGTGTTCATTGGAGGGTTAGCCAAGTCATACCAAATGATAGCTTAAATGCTATGGAAAATGAAAACCTAGATACTCCAATCCAGAGATAAAAACCTAGTTTTTGACCTATTCTCATTTTTTTAATAAATTCACAATTCCAACTTTGAGTATTACTTTTTAAATAACTTTATTTCATCTCAGGCATAGAAAACAAAGGATTTTGGAAGTATAATTGTACTCTTACATCGATCCAAATCAAAAAATATTTCCATCCATTCGGATAAATATTGTGTATTTGTATTCCATCTCGTTCATAGGAAAAGCAAACGTTAAGACTATTCACGGAAATTTTACATTTATATATAATGGAATGAGGTCGTGCATTTTTCCATGTGACACTCTTGAGTCCCCGCAAAACCTTAAAAATCGAAAGCGTCAACAGCATCTTTTGTTTAAAAGATGAAAAAAAAAAATCATAAACGGGCATGTAACCACTCTTGGGTGATCAAAAACACTCTGGATTGATAAAAAACGGTTGAACCAACGAAAGTGTCAACTAATTCCTTCTGCCTGAATTTTAAGTTTAGATTATAGAGTCATTAAAAAAAAAACGTTTTCTAGTCATTATAAGTTGTTTTGGAGTTTAATTTAGGATCTGTGAAACATTTTCAGAAATTTTAATTTTTTATCATTTAAAATTAATATTTGAATGCATGTATATTCAGCATGCTAAAAAAAACTTAAAAAAAAAAATTCCATTCCTCCCATTTAATCAACAATAATTACAGGAGAATATAAATTTGTTTCCATTTCCTAAATTCAATGCCCTTGACTGCACACAACCAAGGGCAAAAATTTGTCTCCATTTATTAAATTTGTAGGTTATGTTTTTTTTAATTAAATTTGTAGGTTATAATATTTTTTTGTTTGTTGGGAGTATATCTATAATTAGTAGAACTTAAATGTAGTTTTATCTATAATTAGTAGAACTTAAGTACAAAATTTTAGTTTCTCAAATATTTTAAATTATTAAAATAAAATATTTATAATTTTTTTAAATTTATTGCAACTATGGTTTAATAGTTACAATTTTAGTGATTTTGACAAATTATGGCTACTAAAACTACAAATTAAACATGCACATATTAGACTTGACAGTGATAAAGATTAGATTTAAATTTATTGGTAATTACAATCTTTAGTGATTTCGACCAATTATAGCTACTCAAACTACAAATTAAATATGGACAAATTAGACTTGCAATTGATAAAGATTAAACTTGCCAGTGATAAAGCAAAATTGGAGAGTTTCATAAGATCAGAGACTTGACAGTGATAAAGCAGAATTGAAGAGTTTCATAAGATCAGAAAAAAACCGCAGTGAGAAGCCGAGTTTGTTGAAAATATTAAAGTCACCTGCCGTGCCTTGGGCAGGAAGAACAAAGAAAACAAGTACAAAGGCAGAGCAGCAGAATTCTGAGTGCACAACACTCTGTTTTTAAGAAGAATGATGGAGAATCCGTAAGGATGAATTTAATTTTGATGGGGCGCAGCGGCAGATTGCAGAGAAGAAATAAATTTTTGTGATGGGGCAGAGCTGTATTGAAGAAGAAATGGAGAAATCCGTAATTCAGAACTACGGAGGAGCAGAACAAATTAAAAACCAGTCATTTCGGGCTTTAAAGCCCTCAACAACCAAAGTAATTTTTTGAAGCAGTGTCTTGTTGAAGAAGGAGTTTGCGATGCGATGCGATCAAATCGCAATCGCAAATCGCAATGCATATATTATAAACCAAGTGTCTTGTTGATATGGCGGAGTTCCGCAAAGCGGAACGGTTATATAAAACATACAACTGAAACATATATTAAAATCGGCCCCCCACATCAGCGGAGGCCCGTGGGTCCACTTGACCACGTGGCGACACCTCAATGGAATCGCAAGGCTCAATTGCAAGGCTCAATTGGAGCGGATATGTTATGACCTCCGATTGAAGGCCGTACTCGATTGTATTATACACCACATTTCATGCGCCATCGCATCCGATTGTTCAATCACAATCGGAGTTTTGTTGTTTGGTCGCGCGATTGTTTAAAGCGCGGACCCGATCGATTTATATGCCATGTTTTATATCGGGCCATCGCGTCCATTGTAATCGCAATCGGAACTTCCGGTTGATCGCATGGCTTTGTATTTTTGGTGCGATTGGAGTGGCGGACCCAATTGATATTATAAGCTGGAGTTGATATGTGTCATCGCATCCACTTATGGATCGCAATTGGAACTTTTCCATTGTGCGCCCCGATTGCACTCGTTTGTTGTTTGCGATTGCGATGTGGTCCCACTCGCAAGCCATACATTTGATTTTTATTGTTGCGCAAAGGGTTTTCCTTTGTATCTTGTTTTATGTTTTTTTTGTTATTCCCGCCACGCCATATATATAATGTAAAAAAGGCCCGCGAGTAATATTAACATATTATCCTGTTTTTGGTGTTTCGCATAGCAGCGCGAAAAGTGACATACACAGCAGTGTTGGTTTACACAGAGACAGAATGTGTTGTTTTTAGAAACAGAGAGTTGTTATGTGCACTGCGTCTGAAGCAGTCACCACTTTTGTTATCCCTCTGTTAAGAGGAAGGCTTGTATAAGTTTTTTTTAAGAAATAGAAGTTGTTTTAAAAGTCTGAGAAACTCTGTCTCCTGTTGAAAAGATTTTTTTTTTAATCTCTCTGTGTTCAGAAGTGGAGCTTATTCTCTCCACTGTTTGCTTGGAATTCTCAAAATTCCAACATGGTATCAGAGCTAGTCTAGGCTCTTTGAAGATTTCAAAGAAGCTGAAGAAGAAGACCGGTTGCAGCGTTTTCTCCAGCAGCGTGAAAAGCTCAACAGAGGTCAAAGTTCAGGTATTTCTCAAAGATAATAGTGCTGATTTGTATTTAAAAAGGAGTTTGTTCTTTCAGTAAAGGAAATACAGTTTGTTTAAAGTTAGAGTTCAGTTTTGAAGCAATGGCTGGACCAAGCACTGGTATGAGTCTTGGAAGTGTTCAGCTTCCACAGTTTAATGGAAAGAACTATGATTATTGGGCCATTACCATGAGAGCCCTGTTTGTCTCATAAGACTTGTGGGAACTAGTAGAAGATGGTTTTAGAGAACCAGCTGATGAGCAGGCTTTTAATGCCTTAACTCAAGCAGAGAAGGATGTGTTGAAGAATAATAGGAAGAAAGATGCTAAAGCTCTCTTCTGTTTGTATCAAGCTGTAAATGAGAGTGTGTTTCCAAGGATAGCAGTAGCTAAGAAATCCAAGGAGGCATGGGAAACTCTGAAAGTAGCCTATCAAGGTATGGAGAAAGTTAAAATAGCAAAACTTCAATTGCTGAGAAGAGATTTTGAAACTCTTTGCATGAAAGAGTCAGACAGTGTTGACACATTTTTCACACATGTGATTGGGATTGTCAATCAGATAAGATCCCATGGAGAAACTCTTGAAGATAGAAGGATTGTGGAGAAACTTTTGAGATGCTTACCCTCAAAGTTTGATGTTATTGTAACTACCATAGAAGAGACCAAAGATCTCTCACAGTTCACAGTGGATGAACTGCATGCCTCGCTGATAACTCATGAACAAAGACTGGGCAGAGATGAACACTCATCTCTTGAGCATGCCTTCAAGACCCAGATGCCTTCAGGAAGAGGAAGAGGTCAAGGAAAAGGAAGAGGAAGAGGCATAAGTCAGAATAGAGGTGGAAGGAACAACCCTTCACATTCACATGGAAGGAGCAACAGTCAAAGCCAGAGCCATGGCCAATGCAACAGCCAGCAAGGTGGACATCAACACCAACATGCTCAAGGACAAAGGTATGACAAATCCAATGTCCAGTGTCATTATTGCAAGAAATATGGGTACTATGCCAATGAATGTAGAAAGAAGCAAAATGACATGAAAAATAGGCAGAATGCTAATGTAGCAAAAGAGGAAAAGAACCCAAGTAATGTGCTGTTAGCTTGTAATGTAGCACAAGATAGAAATGATGATGTTTGGTTCTTAGATTCAGGTTGTAGTAATCACATGACTGGCAACAGAGCAATGTTTGCCAATCTTGATGAAGAAGTTAAATCTGAAGTGACCACAGGGACTGATACTAAAATCTCTGTCAAAGGGAAAGGCAGAGTAAGTATTCGAGCAAGAAATGGGGAGAAAAAATTTGTCCCTGATGTGTATTATGTTCCAGGTCTGAAATGTAATCTTTTGAGCGTTGGGCAGCTCATAAACAAAGGTTACAATGTTATATTCAAAAATGATGTGTGCACCATAAAAGATATTCCTCCAAGTAAGAAAATCATTGCTGAAATTCAAATGACCAGCAATAGAATGTTTCCGCTCAAGCTCAACATTGACTTGAAGCAAAAATGGAAGAATGTAGCAGCTGTAACACAAGAAGCATTTCAGAAGGAAGCAAAGGATGAAAATTGGTTATGGCATTTGAGATTTGGACATCTCAATTTCGGAGGATTAAATTTGCTGCACAGAAAAGGAATGGTAAGAGGTTTACCATTGATTGAAAAGCCTGACAGTCTATGTGAAGGTTGCATCTTGGGAAAGCAACACAGAGAAAATTTTCCTTCAGGAAAAAGCGTAAGGGCGAAAGCACCTTTGGAAATAATCCACTCAGATTTATGTGGGCCGATGCAAACAGCATTTGTTTCGGGCAGCAATTACATGCTGACTTTCATTGATGATTTCACACGAAAAGTGTGGGTTTATTTCTTAAAATATAAGAGTGAAGTCTTTCAGAAATTTCGTCAATTTAAAGCTCTTGTAGAAAAACAGAGCGGGCTGCACATTAAAGTCCTCAGAATAGATAGAGGAGGCGAATATATATCAAAGGAATTTCTGCGTTTTTGCAGAGAGAATGGCATACACAATCAGTTTACCACAAGGTACATGCCACAACAGAATGGAGTTGCTGAAAGGAAGAATCGAACCATAATGGAGATGGTGAGAAGTATGCTAAAGGCAAAGCACTTGCCGAATGAGTATTGGGCAGAAGCAGCAAACTGTGCTGTATATATTTTGAATAGATGCCCCACAAAAGCCGTGATGAACAAAGTTCCAGAAGAAGCGTGGAGTGGCAGAAAACAGGGAGTCACCCACATGAGAGTTTTTGGGTGTGTAGCATATGCACACATTCCTGACAAATTGAGAAAGAAGTTGGATAGTAAGGGGGAGAAGTGCATTTTCCTTGGATATTGTGAAGATTCCAAAGGATACAGACTGTATAACCCATCCACAAAGAAGTTTATAATTAGCAGAGATGTGCAATTCATCGAAGAGGAAGCGTGGGATGGAAGCATTGAGAAAACAGTCAATGTCAAAAACTGTTTACCTCATGATGAAGATGATGTAGATGTGGTTGATATTAATAACCCATCCATTGCACAACCTCCAGCAGTGCAAGACCAGCAAGGGATGCCTCAAGCGGCAGTGAGAACACCCTTGAGAAGAAGCCGCAGTGGTTCACCGAGTACACCACATGGAGCAGAATTGAGTGCTTGATCAAGCATGGCTACACCAAGTGAAAGAGGAACAAGATTCAGAAGCCTTAGAGAAATATATGAGCAAGGAGAAGAAGATGAAGGTATGAATTCCTTATTTGCTTTGTACTGTCAAGTTGATGATCCTATTCATTTTGAAGATGCTATTAAAGATAAAAAATGGATAGAAGCTATGGATGAAGAAATTAAAGCCATAGAGAAGAAAAAAACATGGGAATTAGTTGATCTCCCAGAAGGAAAGGAAGTCATTGGAGTTAAATGGGTATACAAGACCAAAAGCAATGCTGAAGGAAAAATAGAAAGACACAAGGCCAGACTTGTTGTCAAAGGATATAAGCAGAAGCAAGCGATTGATTATGAAGAAACTTTTGCACCAGTTGCAAGAATGGAGACGGTAAGAGCAGTGTTGTCCATAGCAGCACAAAACAAATGGAAAGTATATCAAATGGATGTAAAATACACATTTTTAAATGGAGTTTT
Source organism: Pinus albicaulis (assembly GCA_034641835.2). Classification (NCBI taxonomy): domain Eukaryota; kingdom Viridiplantae; phylum Streptophyta; class Pinopsida; order Pinales; family Pinaceae; genus Pinus; species Pinus albicaulis. Next base: position 1,397,098,740 of record CM076580.1, read on the forward strand.
AATGGAAGAGGTATATGTGGAATAGCCTCTTGGATATGAGAAGAAAGGCCAAGAGCATAAGGTCTGCAAATTGAAGAAAGCTCTTTATGGGTTGAAGCAAGCGCCAAGAGTGTGGTATAGCAGAATAGATTCCTATTTATTGGAGAATGGATTTGAAAAATGTGAGGGATAACCCACCCTCTACATCAAAGAAAAGGATGGTAAGTTATTGATTGTTGTTTTATATGTTGATGATTTAATTTTTACAGGTAATGATGATTACCTTGTTGAAAATTTTAAAACTGTCATGAAAGATGAATTTGAAATGACTGACATGGGTTTGTTGAGATACTTCTTAGGAATAGAAGTAGAAGAAAATGAGAAAGGGATTTTTATATCTCAAGCAAAGTATGTAAATCAAGTTTTAGAAAGATTTAATATGCAGGAGTGCAAAGCTGCAATTACTCCCACAGTAATGGGATTGAAGTTGAGTAAAGATGACAACAGCAAGGATTTTGATTCAAGTTTGTATAAAAGCATAGTTGGCAGCCTCATGTATTTGACTGCAACTAGGCCGGATATTATGCATGTTGTTAGTTTAATTTCCAAATTTATGGAGAAGCCAAAAGAAGCACATTGGCAAGCAGCAAAGAGAATTCTGAGGTATGTGAAAGGAACAAAAAGATTTGGTATTTTATATACTACTTCAGAAAGTTCAGAATTAGTTGGTTACACTGACAGTGATTGGGCTGGAAGTGTAGATGATCAGAAGAGCACTTCCGGTTATGTTTTTCATATGGGTTCAGGAGCCATTTCATGGGCTTCTAAGAAACAACCTATTGTAGCATTGTCTACAGCAGAGGCAGAATATGTGGCAGCTACAGCAGCAGCGTGTCAAGCAATTTGGATGAGAAGAATGTTGAGAAGTTTGTGCCAAGAACAGGTAAAGGGCACTGTGATTTATTGTGACAATAGCTCAGCTATTGCATTGTCAAAGAATTCTGTGTTTCATAAAAGAACAAAGCACATAGACACAAAATTTCATTATATCAGAGAATTGGTGAACAATGGAGAAATTGTTTTACAGCATTGTAAAACAGAGGAGCAATATGCAGATATTTTAACTAAACCATTGGGACAGAAGACCTTTGAATTTTTAAGAAAATGCTTGGGTATGATGAACAACCCAGCAGCTGACTTTAAGGGGGAGTGTTGAAAATATTAAAGTCACCTGCCGTGCCTTGGGCAGGAAGAACAAAGAAAACAAGTACAAAGGCAGAGCAGCAGAATTCTGAGTGCATAGCACTCTGTATTTAAGAAGAATGATGGAGAATCCGTAAGGATGAATTTAATTTTGATGGGGCGCAGCGGCAGATTGCAGAGAAGAAATAAATTTTTGTGATGGGGCAGAGCTGTATTGAAGAAGAAATGGAGAAAGCAGTAATTCAGAACTATGGAGGAGCAGAACAAATTAAAAACCAGTCATTTCGGGCTTTAAAGCCCTCAACAACCAAAGTAATTTTTTGAAGCAGTGTCTTGTTGAAGAAGGAGTTTGCGATGCGATGCGATCAAATCGCAATCGCAAATCGCAATGCATATATTATAAACCAAGTATCTTGTTGATATGGCGGAGTTCCGCAAAGCGGAACGGTTATATAAAGCATACAACCGAAACATATATTAAAATCTCCCCCCCACATCAGTAGAGGCCCGTGGGTCCACTTGACCACGTGGCGACACCTCAATGGAATCGCAAGGCTCAATCGGAGCAGATATGTTATGACCTCCGATTGAAGGCCGGACCCGATTGTATTATACACCACATTTCATGTGCCATCGCATCCGATTGTTCAATCGCAATCGGAGTTTTGTTGTTTGGTCGCGCGATTGTTTAAAGCGCGGACCCGATCGATTTATATGCCATGTTTTATATCGGGCCATCGCGTCCGTTGTAATCGCAATCGGAACTTCTGGTTGATCGCATGGCTTTGTATTTTTGGTGCGATTGGAGTGGCGGACCCGATTGATATTATAAGCTGGAGTTGATATGTGTCATCGCATCCACTTATGGATCGCAATCGGAACTTTTCCATTGTGCGCCCCGATTGCACTCGTTTGTTGTTTGCGATTGCGATGTGGCCCCACTCGCAAGCCATACATTTGAATTTTATTGTTGCGCAAAGGGTTTTCCTTTGTATCTTGTTTTATGTTTTTTTGTTATTCCCGCCGCGCCATATATATAATGTAAAAAAGGCCCGCGAGTAATATTAACATATTATCCTGTTTTTGGTGTTTCGCATAGCAGCGCGAAAAGTGACATACACAGCAGTGTTGGTTTACACAGAGACAGAGTGTGTTGTTTTTAGAAACAAAGAGTTGTTCTGTGCACTGCGTCTGAAGCAGTCACCACTTTTGTTATCCCTCTGTTAAGAGGAAGACTTGTATAAGTTTTTTTTAAGAAATAGAAGTTGTTTTAAAAGTCTGAGAAACTCTGTCTCCTGTTGAAAAGAATTTTTTTTTAATCTCTCTGTGTTGAGAAGTGGAGCTTATTCTCTCCACTGTTTGCTTGGAATTCTCAAAATTCCAACAGATTTGTCTAAGCGAGCAACCATCTGATTGAAATTTGAATCGGTGTCCATGAAGGTAGAGTAGCCACCAAACCTTGATTTAAGAGATTAACATGCGGAGAAGAAAGGCATGCATTCTGAGTAATTCCGTGACCTGTCCGTGTGAATGAATCCCTCAGTGCAGAGGTAATTGTCTGCCTGAGTGAATCCCTCAGCGCAGAGGTAAATATCCACGTGAATGAATCAGTCAGCGCAGAGGTAATATATTTATTTGGATAAGATAAAAATCATGTATTGTTTATTGAGGCCATTTATTTATTTAGAGAAGATTATTATTTTAATGGTAGAAGTTATTCATTTATTTATTTGGAGAAAGTAAAAGTATTTATGGTAAAGACAATTTAATTATATAGAATATACTTGTAAGTATATAGGTCTAGGTCAAATAAAATAAGTTTTTTTAATTTTTTAAAAAAATAATTGTTTAATTTAGATAAATGTCTTTTGGATTAATCACATTATTATGATTTTGTCTATTTTTTTAACCAACCAATGTGGTTCATAGTTAGGATAAGGTGAAAGAGTTAATCTATCTTCATGCATAAATAGTATGGATGTATCATTGACCGGAAATAGTCGTTAAAAACTAGCAATTACAAATGCATCTATACTATTTATTCTTTCACCTTGTCTTGATGATGAACCACATTGGTTGGTTGGAAATGTTGACCAAATCATAATGATGTGATTAATCCAAAAGACATTTATCTACATTAGGGATCACAAAATTCTTAGATCTATCATGTTTAGTTTAATTAATAGATTACATAGTTTTTTGGCTACTGTTTAACAATACAATTTTTAGTAAGATTGTGATTTATTATTATTTAAAATGCACCTTTAAATGTATAAATAGATTCAGCTGTCTAAGCAAACCCCTACACACTCTATCATTGCAAATTAAACAGATTAAATAGTTTTCATATTAGGGATTAGTAATAGTCCACAAGGTTAGGCTAAAGATAAATTTCTATCCTTAAAATTTATTTTCCCTACTTCATTGGATGACCAAGATAATGCAAGATTTTTTTTCCAGGCTCCACCATTTCAAGATCTAAAATAATAAAGGCATCATGAGGCATTTCCTCCCTTGGATCATCAATTAAATCCATGACCTCCAAGATGACTTTTTGTGAAGGGAACTTTATATTAAGGGAGTGATGTGAAATAGGTGCAATGACTCCCCATGTGAGAAAAACATCTTGATTGTATTCCATTTTGGAATGGAGTTTTTAATGAACATGAGGGGGTGCTAGTGAGACCACTGAAGAGGAAATATCTTCTGCTATAAGCAACACATGTTCACCATACGCGTCAGTACATCCAAAGGAGAGAGCACCACCCAAGAGTCATGTGACCAATATGATCCACAATTGATAGAAGAGATCATATGCATGGGAGAAAGGCTAGTAAATGGAATATTTGGTGGAGGCATAGAAAAAAATTCCATCAACAATGACCTCTTAAATAAACACATGCTGATTTTCCATAGCTTGAAGGGTTATCCCTATAAATGGCATCGTGGTGCCCATAACTATTAATTTGGTTGTTGATGTACAATATCCAAGTTTATCAATGGTAAAGATCCTATTTTCATGGGGAAAGTAAAAAGATAGATGGTACAATAGAAATCATAGCGTAAATCCAATTATGTACAAGGAGTAGATTATACTCAAGAGGGTGCGTCAACAACTTCTATAACAACCATAATGGTTTTTTCTGCTAACTCAATAAAAAATGTAGGGAGAACTCCTTGAGGCGAGAAAGTATGGCCATTGAAGGCATTGCGGGTGGTACTTGACTAAATGAGTGTGGGAGAACCAAGAGCTTTCTAGCATGATGATGCCATGATACAAGTGGATGATCCTTCATCCACAAGAGTGTGATGAACAATTCTTCTCTAGATATTCACCGAGATCTGAAAATCGACTAGATGTGATAGCCTATACTGGCTTGCATCTACATCAAACCTAATGAAATTCAACTATCAAAGATCAACCACTTTGATAATGGTTAATAAGGCTTTGTGTTGCATAGGAAAACTCTACAAAACCTTTGAAAGTAGACATAACACAAGATTCTTAGGCTATATCCTTGACAATACTATAGTGTTGGGAAACCCTAGCATTGGGGTTGTGTTTTGACTTACAAAGAACACCATTATCCAATGTGAGAACAACCAAAGGCTTATCTAGTCTGAGAAGTCCATTGATTGAAGTGAGGATGATCAAGTGAGTAGATGAAGAACTAATCTTAGGGTTCTCATAAGTTTCCATTCTCGTAGAAAATTCACTTGTTCATTGCACATAAGGATATGTGACAAGCCTCCCTCGAAGTTTTTTTCCTTCACTGCCCCAACATTGAAGAGAAATAAGTGTTGCAACCACTTGTTATTGTGGTAAATAAAGAATGATTTTGTCAAGACAACAAGCTATTTCCCAATAGTCAATTCATTGTTCATCTGTGTTTCTATTATGGACTGTAACTTAAAAACCATAATGATGTATATAACTGAAAGACCATTTCAAAATTGAGATATTTCTTATCTAAATAAAGATTTTTAATGAGAGATTTGAACCTTTAATTTCATAGTTTACTGGCAATTGTGAATAGAACTCCGTTTCATATGAAAAATAAAAATATAAAATTAGTTTTAATTCTTTATCATGTTTTTATTAAGATAATAAACTTTTACAAAATACGTATGTTCCACTATCATTACCTACCTGTTTAAATAGTTATTTGTTAATTTGGAATCCATGTTGCGTGTATGAAAGGTAGGGAAATTGAATAGCGTTGTCCATTTTTGCAATGTGACACATGTTCCACTATCATTACCTACCTGTTTAAATAGTTATATGTTCATTTGGAATCCATGTTGCGTGTAGGAAAGGTGGGGAAATTGAATAAGGTTGTCCATTTTTGCAATGTGACACACTCGTGGATGCCCAAAATGCTAAAAATTGAACCAATCAGAGTGTCAACGGCCTCTTTTGTTGAAAAAATTAAAAAATGATATAAAACGTTATACTTTGAAAAAAAACGAAAAAGAGAACTCTGGAATATAAGTCACTTTCAAGTCAGAACGGCAATGCGAATTGGGTATGGGATATGCCATACTAATTCCATAATGATTTTCAAAAGATGCAGAAATCTCCACAAGGTTCTGGGAATGGGGCTTTAAGAAGACTCCGCCGGCTGGTTTTGACTTCATGCACAGCAAAACTACTAATTCCATGAATTGCTTTCAAAATATGCAGAAATCTCCATAATGTTCTAGAGATGCAGAAAATAATGTGCCAGCGGGGGATTGACTTAATGGGCAGCAATACTATGTGCAGCGGCCCTGATGGCTACGCAACAAGTAATAAAAGCATTGATGGCTATCTCCAATATTGTTCAACCAGTCGCTCTTGCCAGGCTTATCCAAGTCATAGATGGGTAGTTTTAATTCAAGAAGACGTAATTTCCATTGTCAATGCCTTAGCCTGTCACAGACGTGACCTGCAAAATTCTGCTTAGACACAATTCTTGGACTTGGGAGATGTGGAACTTTTGTTAGATGTACAAACGGAATTAAGTCCTTCAAGACCTTTGTTGGGAAAATCCGTTAATCTCCGAGGGATTCTTGGTTCTGAACAGGGTTGTGTGATTAATTAATTATATATAAATTTTTCCAATTTTTACCACGGTCATTATGTCGGCTTACGATGGGCAAATGCAACACAGTTGAATATTTGAGTTGCTTTTGAGGTAAATTGGACAAACTATATAACAGGGCTTAACCTATAGCATGTGCGGCTCAGGGATAGGGAAGATTCCCTGTGCTGGTTTTCTTTCCCGTTGAGGAATATCTTCTAAAATGGGCTACGATCACGATCACTAAATGCTTAACCTATAGCATGTGCGGCTCAGGAATTGCGAAGATTCCCTGTGCTGGTTTTCTTTCCCGTTGAGGAATATCTTCTAAAATGGTCTACGATCACGATCAGTAAATCATGGTAGGAGTGTGGAGGATCACGTGCAGTAGTGGAAGAAAAATTGGAATTTAAGATGTCCAATGAAGGCCTAGGTTTTTGGGTTTTTATGTGGTGTCTTGTCGAAAATAAAATACTCGCTTAAGACAACATCTGCCAAAGCCATAAGGAAGGGCTGAGTTGGTGCCCTCGTGGATTGAACAAGGATTTTAGGCCTGGGTATTGGTTGGTAGGGGGAGTCATATTCTGAAGTTTTGAAGCTTGGAAAAACAGGTGGGAGCAGATAGTTGACAAACAATTCAAAAATCTTTTCCCACTAATCTGTTGCGTAATGTAGTTCAAGGAACAAGTCCATCTTTCATGAAAAATTATCTTCCTCTAATATATTGGTTGCTCATATTCTTGCTATATTTTGCCTTTTTCCTATCTTGGATTTTGTTCTTGCCCCTGCATCATCACATCTGAAGACATTGATCACATATTTTGATGGGTTTCTTTGGCTAGTAGACGGGGACGGGGACGGGGACGGGAAGAGGGAGAGGGAGAGGGAGAGGGAGAGGGAGGTAAAGGCAAGAGAAGAGAAGAAAAAAAGAAATCCTTTTTTTTTGGGAATGATATAAATACAAATTTCAGTTTGGATTGAGGAAAAAATTAAACAACTATACCAAACTATTAACACTTGCTTTTTTTGTTTGCTCTTGAAAATGATGGTCAATCCCTACAAATCTTAAGAGATTCTGTGTTTGTTATAAACTAGTTCAAATAGAACCAAAGATGCCACAACCACCTTGCCTATTTTAGAAGAAATTCTTCATATAAAAGCTTATTTGTTCATATAGCTCTTTGCCACATCTACAAGGAACCTAATAGTAGACACGTTATCTAAATAGTGTGTTACATAAGCTCTAGGGATTTGGAAGGTCTTTGAACAGTTAGGCTAAGAGGCTCAGGAATATTTCTACATGCTTTTCATTGAAGCTTCGTTTATGTTTATGGGATGATTTATGTTTGTTTTTGAAACTAGAAAATGGATATATATATATGTATATTTATGTATAAATTCAAGGTATGTAGTTTGTACAAATAAATTTGAAAACTACGAGTGTTTTTCTCAAGATTTTATGTGTAGCAGTTAAGAAAGGATATATCAAAATGGAGTTGTCTTTAGTGGGATTTTTTGGAGTTTCAGTGAATTTGAAGTAAAATCTTGGTTTTTGTTATTTAAACTGGTTTTTTGACTCTATATATGGATTCAACACCATCAAAAACCCCTAGGGCACTTCGTTTGTGTAAGATTAGAAGTCAAAGTTCTCTTTTCAATGAATTCCTAATGGATTTTAGAGAAATTACACCAAAAAAAACCACCTAAAAAACTTAAAAATGTCACACTAAAAACTACTCGTATCAAAATGCATAAAGATGCATTTACATAATGTAATGAATTCATTATATCCATGAAGAAATTAAAATTTATGAAGAAAAAACATAATATTAATATAAATAATGATTAACATCCATTAAAATTTAAATTATCTATTCAACCTTAAAAACATTATATAATGTTCAATTATAATGATACTGTAAAAAGAAATTGAAAATTGATTTGATTTTTAAATTATTTTAAATTATAATTTTAGTGTTTGAAATTAAATAAATTTAAAAATTTAAAAATTTAAAATAAAAATAAAATTAAATATTTATAACTAAGATAAATAGTTACGGCTTATACGCATACACATTAGCCTCACTAAAAAAAAAAAAAATAATAATAATAATAATAATAATATATATATATATATATAGTACTATAAACCAAATTATGTATTTTAAATGTGTTTAACCCTATCACATTATCACATGAGCTAAAATCGTTACAAAGATCCTCAGTTTAAAATGCAATACAAAGAAAAATATTTTCAAGATAGTCTGAAAGACTGCAGATCAAGAAAACGATCTTCAGCTTGAATGCAAAGTAAAGAAACATAGGTTTAAGCTAGAAATGCAGTGTGTTTGTGATGAACAAATCTGGCAGTAACCCAACATGAATATAGAGCTTGGGCAATAGAGAAAAATAAGAAAACTATACCCAAGTCCATGCTGGATGAAACTGAAGTTGATACAAGCATCATGGAGGCCATGAAAGTCAATATTGAGCTGCTTCAAAAAAAAACATCCGCGGCCAGAGACAAGAGAAGAAAACACCCAGTAACAACCCCAGCTCCCAGCTGGGGATACCAATGCTGAAATCTCTGGTTTCCCGTCTGCATACTAGTAGTCTGGATTCCTTTAAACCCAAAATAGCCTGACCTAGCGAGCCCCAACAGAATATGTAGAATAAAGACAATGAGGGTCGAGGGATTCCTGTAAGTCTCGGAATAGGCTGCTCTATTGCCTTTCACTTCAATGGAAGAATGAGAATCCTGCACAGAACACAGAGCCATCGATATTGAGCGATCAAAAGCATAGACATATGAAGACCTCCAAACTCAGAATCCAAGTCTCCTAGAAGAATAGACATATCAAGACCTCCAAAGTCAGAATCCAAAGTCCCCTGGAGTGCAAGTGTATATCAATTCATAAAATTAAATGATTAATGATTAGTATTATTGTTAATATTTTTGATATTGATACACATATTTGAGCTGCTTTACAACTTAGTATAGGGTAGATGTGTTGGCTTAAATTTCAACATTTATATGTTGGTTAGATTAAAAAATAAAAGGTTAAAAGTAATATAGTGATCAGTATGAGGGAGATATAAAAATTTAAAAATAATAAAAATAATAAAACTCAAATTGTTATATTGTAATTTTGCTTTGTTAGAAATTATGCTTAGAGAAAATTTGCATAAATAATTATAAGTTACTTTGGTGAATGCTAAATTAATAATGGTTGATAGACAAGTCATCCTATAGTCTTGCATTGACAGGAACTAACAAATTGAGATGTGAAGTGGATAAGTAAATTGCTTGCCCAAGTAGAAGAACTTGCATAAATTTTGGTGGGTAGTAACCAAGCTTAAGATAAAAATTCACTACACAAATATCTAAAATCAATGCATTAACATTACAACTATATCCATAAATTATGGCCTAAAATATGTACTAGATTTATCCATATGTCATTGTATTGTGAAAATATTGCAATAAGACCTTCAAGTTATAGTCCAATTAAATGTTTAAAAATTATTATTTTTAATAATACTGAAAAATAAAAATTTATTTATCAAAGCTAAACACGGTAATTCGCATTGGTCAAAGCTAAACTAATATTGTTACGGACTAATAATGATTTATATAACCATATTTAAATTTAATTAATAAGCACATGAAAACTTAATACTTACAATAAAGTTATAATATGACAAGATTCTTAATCATGGATATCCACCTATTGGCTTGAGGGGGTCTAGACTAAGGTTCAGAGATGGTTGCGCGAACCAACGAAACCCTCTAGCAATGGCCCTTTTGGGAGCGATCTATTGCGTAGACCGAAGTATCACAAGAGGCAATATTAGGGAATGCTAGAACTAGGCTTCTGCATCGAGAGGGACTATGGAGTGTGGCTTTAGGGCTTATCCTCACTTAAGGCTTACTCAGAGTTTCGTCGAACCAATATGTTAATTATACAGACTTTGTTCAACAAATCTACTTAGCTATCTTTCACATTGCACTATTCTATTTTAACATGCATTAATCATCATAATAAACCATGTTCAAGTCTTCGCGATGCAATTATACATAAAAACCCTGATATAGCACAGAGAATCTCAAAAATGCAGATAATGCAATCATACAAGTAAAGTACATAGATATGTATTCAAAATCTTCTTTAATTAGCTCAGATATTCCCAATACAATACTTCCTTCCCTGCGCACACAGATGTAAGGGTCTGCGCACTTAGCTGCAACATTACCAAGGTCTTCGCACACACAGCTGTAAGGGTCTGCACACTTAGTTGCAGACTTACCAAGGTCTCCGCGCACACAACTATATGAGCCTTCTCTTTCGCCCAAAATAGACAAAATACAAACTCAATTTAGATCCAAAATTACATCCATATGCATTCTCTTCTCAAAAGATATCCCTAGACTTCTTATATAGTAAAGTATTTTATAATGCCATGGTCTGGAAACCATGGGTGGAGCTCAAAGTATCCAAAATATTCCCATCTCTTTACAAAAATAAGGGGCTTTGAGCCGCCCCAAAGTCCCTATGGCTCTTAACCATATGCGCACAACATCCTTTGGTGGTAGAATTGTCTCAGTGCACTCCTTCTCGGCTTCACCGTGTCACTAATCTCGTCGAGTTCCCCCTCAGTGAGGACCATTAACTCTGCCCAACTGACCTATTAGATTTCATTTTATTTTACGCACCTTCTGCACCTAGTTTCTGCCACCTCTTGAGAATGTAAGGGGAAGCATGGTCCTTTGGGTCATCAAACGGGTCATCGCCACCCTAATCATCCTTTCTAGTTTTTGGCTTTTCTTCTTTATCAATGTCCTTATCAGTCTAAAATGTGAATTTCTTGCATTTATTTCCTTATTGCTTCCCAGTTTATGAATTTGCAGTACCTTTCTTCGCTCAACTGGTGCCTACCTGCTCTGTTTTTGCCCCTTCCATGGGTGGAGTCAACCAATCACTTAGCCATTGACTTTCGATGTGCATGATCTCATCATCAGTGACCAAGTAAGGAATATCGTACCATACCTACACAAGATCCTTCCTCGCACAGATGAACACATGGTGAAAATCTACCTTAAAATCGACAATTTGGCAATATTCTTCAAACATAACCGGTGATAGCCTCAGCTTTTGACTAATCACCCTGCACAAACGCATCTTAAAGTCGACCCAAAAGAAATTATTTTCCATTGCCCATGTTGGTTCCTTTGAATGCCACAACGAGGCATATCGTGCAGCCTTGTAGATGTCGAGGTCCACATTAGGGAACTATGACTCATTTGGCTCTTTCCATGTGGAATTTCTTACCCTCCTCCTCAGCCTCTCTACAATCATCCAAAAAATCTTTTCACAAATACCCAATTGAGTTGTACTCGACTCCTTTTTTTCACTGTGTAGCCAAAGATATGACTGGTGTTGATACCTCTTCTGCTAGAAACTTCCGCTTAAACTTCCTTGCTAGAACATATGCGGCGGAGCGCACCAAAAAATATTAATAGAGCTTACAGTGTACCCTTGGCACCCCTTTGTTAGGCCATAATCTTTATTGATCTTATCTGCCACCTTCTTATGCTGATATTTTGTGACAAACGAGTCGGCGGGGTTCAATCCTTGACACAGAAGTGCAGTTATCCATCAGAATAGCATCTCGTGAATGGTGAATTTTTCACCTAGCCAAATATAGTCGTCATGCACTAGGACCAAGAGTTGTTGTACACAAATGGTGTTGATGTTGTTTCACCTAAAGTGCGGAACATAAAGAATATTGGTCAGCCTTGCTTGCTAAAATCCTGTTGCCCACAGAAGTGGCTCTACCATTGTCACTCTAGTTTCTTCGAAACAAACTAATTGTAGGTACTTGCTTAGCTCGAACTATGGATATTTAATTCGATCATTAAAATCTCAGTCTTCCATGCACAATTGTGGCACTCTTTCCAATGGATCTCCTTCAACTAATACTTCCTCTGGTAGCAATGTCATGAATATCTTAAACTTGACAGCTTTTGGGTCCTTAGTAGACTTAGCAACAGTAGACTTCCCCAATGACATATATAGTGGTAACCTAGAAATAGGTTCCACATCCTCTCCATCAATATCTTTGAATACTCTAGCCATAACTTCTTCTTTCGATTCTTCGACCTGCACTAGCTGCTTCTGCTTATCTAGCCTCTCCTTGGTCTGCTTCTCTTTGGTGATTTGATTCCTGGGTGATTGTTAAACTGTGGGCTTCTTTGGCTTCTTCGGTTGCGCTTCCACTGTAGTAGACTGTTTCCTAGGCGACCTCGGACCTATTGTATGCATTGGTGGCATAACAGTCATTGTGTGCCCTAATATTTCCTTAATCAATTCCTTTGCAAGCCCTTCAAAGCTCCAACTTGACATGCAGTGGAATGCTAGGCTCTCTCTCAGGCACAAAAACACAAGTCTAATTCGTAGAGAGAAAAGTGTTCAAATTAAGAGAGGGAGGCCATATTTATAACTCATTTGAATTTCAAACTTCATGATCCCCTTCATATGCATCTCATAAATGCAGATTTGCAGCAGATTCACCTAGATATTCTCATTAAATACATTTCCCCTCCTCCCTTCAACGACAATTTTTCCTGCTCCAATAGTCATATTCTGGATGAACTTCATCAGACCCTCCTTTGCATTGCATTTCTTCCTTCTTTGTCATGGTCCCCTCCAACTGTGCTAGCTTCCTACATATCACGCAACACTTCTTCTTTGACGAAGCCTTCCTTTGGTAGAGTAGTTTATAGTCTCGTGCTCTCTGCCAACTACGTGTAGCACTAAGACTCTTCTCCATCCATATAATCATTGTGAAGCCCCGGGGATGGAGTCGTATCTATATAACTTTAACCCGCTACCATTGACACGTCCAAGAAATAATTCACCATTCAGCTTCGCGAGTTGAACTGCGCCACCATCTAAGATATTCTTGATGACATATGGTCCTAACCAATGCATCTACAGCTTACTCGAGAGCTTCGCGAACTTACTGTCGTACAAAATAACTAACTCTCCATTCTCGAAAGCCATCTGTTTAATATTCTTTTCATGCCAGGCCTTTTCCCTCTCCTTCTGCACTTGTTGGTGAAATCTAGTGATGAACCAATCTTCTTCTAGCATGAGTAGTTGTTTCAATCTTTCCTCCATAATATTGTTTCTCGCCATATCCGTAACCGCTGTGATTTTGAGACTAGGCACAATATACTTCGTCAACATAACTGCTTCTTGTCTGTAAACCAACCTAAACAGATTATGTCTTGTCAAATTCTTACAGGTAGTCCCGTATGCCCATAATACTGCAGGAAATCTTATGTCCCAATAATTTCTGTTGACATTGCATACATTAGTCATATCATTCTCCAAAATATTGTTAAAAGCTTTGATCATTCCATTTGCCTCAAGGTGATATGACGTACTCTTCTGGTGATGCATTTGAAACTCCTCCGTCAATGATTCAATAGTGTTGTTCAAGAAATGCAATCCTCTATCGCTCGTCAGGATCTTTGAGTAGCCAAACCTTGACAAAATGTATTCAAAAATAAACTTTGCAGCTGTGTCTACACTACAAGTCTTCACCAGCTGTGCCTCATCCCATCTTGTGAGATAATGTGTTACGACGATGATATATCGTGTGCCTATATTATTTCCTAGTGGATCAATTGGTCCCACAAATTTGATCTCCCACTTATCAAATGCATGTAATATGACTTGGGCCCACTACAAGGAAAAGACCCTCTATCAGAGGTTATAACGGAGGTTTTTAGTGTTATAAAATTGGCCAAAATTGTCAAGAAAACATTTGCTGCAACATCCATTTTTCGTAACAGAGGTTTTGGTGGAGCTTCTAACAGAATTTCAACACAACTAAAAAAAATTGGGCAGCCGGAGGTTGTTACGGATGTATTTATCATCGGTGCACTATTCAGGTGTCGACGCACCAGTGTGTTTTACAGTGAACTCGTCGGTTCTATAAACCTACTAAGAACCAGGAAGGAAAAAAAATTTAGGATGCCCTGGGCATTTAGGAATGTCCCAGTGCGTGTCAGCCAGACAGTCACCCTGGGGCGGTTGAAGGTGCATGCACCGGGTCATTAAGGTCTAAAACCGCACTGGGCGCAATGTAGGTGATACAATGTACCGTGTTGTTCTAATTAGTATTGGTATTTGTGTTGTTCCCATAGGTCATATCAACACACTGACGCGTAGTATTATACAAATGCACCGATGCGTAGTATCACAAAAATGCATCGAGTATTCTAATTGGTATTGGTATTTTTGCGATGCCCATAGGTCGTAGAAATGCACTGGTGAGCAATCTCACATAAATGCACCAGTGCGCAGTATCAGAAAAACACACCGAGTGTTCTAATTGGTACTGGTATTTGTGCAGTGACCATTGGTTGAAACACACCGGTGCGTAGTATCATACAAATGTACAGGTGCATAGTAAATAACATGCACTGGTGTTCATTTTGTATTTTTTAGAAACATCGACCTATGATAGTGCAATTATTGTGATTTTTTAAAATTCATTACTCATCAAAATTCGACACATATATTATAACAATATTCATATAAATTAAGTTTTTATTAGTGCATTTGAATGTGATGTTTGGATTAATTTGTTATATCATATCATAATTATTGTGATTTTTTAAAATTCATTATTCATAAAAAGTAGACACATATCTTATAACAGTATTCATATCAATTAAATTTTTATTATTGTATTTGAATGTGATGTTTGGATTAATTTGTTATATCACATCATCACATTTCACATCTCTTCAATATATTATTTAATCATCCATATATTTAATTAGTGGTGTTACATTTCACAACGACAATGGAGAATGCAATAGAATAAATTAAAACGTATATATATATATATATATATATATATATATGAATTAAACACTCTTTGTCATACAAAATGGAACAGTTATTGGTATCCCTCTATCTTTCAATTGGGACACTATTTCCATTACATTAAAGAAAATGTCTGACTTCACAGACAAATATTTCAAAAAATACAATGCCTTGCTTTGATATCCAAACATAATGATCATCATTCTTTGCTTGAACTGTTGTCACTACTCGAGCTACTTCCAAGACTTGGGTTATTTTGAGGAATATTTTTTTCACGGCGTTGATTGTTTTCTTCTTATTCACCTTCCATATATGATCTGAAAATGGGTTGGATAACTTGTTATGCTTTTCAAGAGCCTCCCACTCAGTTAAAAAAATAAAATATCTAGCTTAATTGACATTTGCATAATTTTATACTTGAAACAGGTGTATATTTTTTAACTATTTATGTTCTTTAAGTCCGTTTATTTTTTCTGAAATTAAATATGTGTAACAAAAATATAATGCAGAAAATAAACATCAACACATAACATCAAATTTAATCTAGGAGTTCACTCGAATATCGTGGGCTATGTCTCCTTGAGCTCTTGTCAGCTTGACTTGGCTCTTTGGGATTATGGACAAAATTCGTTTACAAGTTCCACACTTAACTCCAATGGTTAACTGAACTGAACCAATGGGCTTAGAATACCATATATATCCCTCTCATGGTTTTCATCACTCTGAATACAGATCTAGGCTTCCTTAGACTTGATTCCTTCTGTCGGTGCTCTTGCGTTACTCTGAGCTTCTCCATGGCACTAACTCCTTCAGAATTATTTAAATGTCTCTGAAACCTCACCTACTATCTCCATCACACATCAGACACCAAAATTAGACTGATCGTTTGCTCAAAATCAACACTGCATCCCCAAACTAGGCATCCTTCCTCAGTTGACCCTCGCTGACCAAAAATTTCCTATAGGTTCTTGATCTTCAAAAGTCTTCAAATGGCTCTGCATATCCCTTCAATGGATTCATAATGTCAAAAATACTCATGATAGACTATTGGTTCACTGAAATTGGCCTCCGAATGCTCTGGTTTCTCCACTGACACCTGGTGGCACCCCTTGGCTCTAGGGTCAAAGAAACCTTCTCTGTAGCTTCTCGAGCTCTATAAGTCCTCAAAATTTTCTGCAAACTTCTCCATTGGATTCATAATTCTTATTATTCAGAAATTATTATTGATTTGTTGCATAAGGCCTCTAGATGCCCTGGCTAGGCACCAAACTGTTGTTGGCACTTATTGGACCTAGTATCCCCTGGAACTTCTCTGAAGCATCTCGGCCTTCAAAAGTTCTCTACAGGATTTTAAATCCATATAATTAGTTCCAAAACATTTGGAACATCCAAAATTGACTATTGGATTGTTGAGAAAGGCCTCTAGTTGCCCTGGTTAGGCCTAAAACTGTTGCTGGCCCCTAGTGGCCCTAGGGGCCCTTGGCACTTATCATAAGAAAAAAACTGCTTAGAAGCCCTCTGATGACTCTGCAACCCTCACCAATGAGTCTGGAATGTATAAGATAGTTGAAATTGGCTATTGTCACTCCAAAATTGGTCGAATATAGCTTAAGATAGAGCCTGAACTCATTTTTCCCAATGACCCCTAAAAATCCTCCACCAAATGTGGAGAACTGGACTTAACTCCAGTTAAATTTGAAAAAAATCTGAAATTTTAGTGGGCGCTCCAAGCTGACCGTCAGTTTAGCTGTAGCATTAAGTTTCAAACCGTCATTGGACACATGGCCCAAATTTCACGTAGTCTTCGTGGGCAGTTATCGTAACTGTCGGCCTTCTAACCCATGGAGTTAGCCGATTCATGAGGCATGTTAACACGTCTTATCAAAACTATGGAGTAGTGTTGAAGATTAAGATTTTAGTCCCCTGGACTTGGGGTTGAGGCCATATCGGAGGGGTTGGCCCTCAGGGTTGGCCCCTCTGAATCCCCATATCGGAAAACCATACACGTTAAATAAATCTGCAAGCCATATGTTGTTAAGAACCATGGTATATCCTGACGATAAGACGTGGGTGTGTGCGTGTGGAGGTCACGGGGTCGACTCCGGTTGGCTCCCCAAAAATTTTATCACCCCATTCATGGGCCATGTGTCGACCTCTGGGCCTGTCACGTGGAAACTCCTAATTGGCCCAAAATTTCCAACGTACAGTCCATGCAGCAATAGGATCCTGACACTTGTCGCAGTATTACTAATCCAAGAGGAATATTCTAGGTAATATTATGAGGAACATTCCAAGAATATTCCCTGGAATATTCTCTTTTTAAATTTCCCAAATTCTAGTCAAATTTGGTTAAAGTCCAAAAATTACAGTGTACTTGAATTTTCAAACTGCGATAACTTCTTCATATTGTGTCAGTTTTTCGAACCATTCACGGTGCCAGAATCAAGAAGACAAGATCTATCCGGTCGCTTAGGTTCAGAGCACTTCTAAACACTTTTAATTTTGAGCTATCACTTAGGTCCATGATCCAGTTATGATCACACCTCCCCATTGGGAATCTTTTGGACCCCAAAATACTGATATACTAATATGTACAGTAGATGAGAGTACAAAACCCTATTTTTTTCAGCCTCCATACACTTTCCTTGCATGGCTATTGCCTTTGAACCACAACTCGAAGGTAGTCAACACTTCCCTTCCTAGATGCGCTTGTCCTCCTGTTAAGAACCGTCTTCCTTGCACTCACTCAGAAATTTCTGGCAAGAAATTGATAGAAGGTAGCTGAACATCATGTCCTTGATCATCGATCCAAGGTGGCTCAAAAAAAGTGATATTACAACATAAAACATGCATATATAACTGAAATTTGCATATGTACAAATGAGTGTATGTCTTATTGTGTCAAGAAGTCAAACCACTTCTTACCAAGCCACTTCCATGACGAATTTTGCTGCTACAAATCTTCTTCATGTGAAACATCTCTTCTCACATCAATGATGGAATGCTTGGTTCTACTTTCGCTAGTCTTTATGTCCTCTTGCCTCAAATGCTTGGGACAATTAGTTAGATGCAATGTCCAATGTTGGGAAACAACATGTCCCTTTTTCTGGCAATGTGTGCAAGTTTTATGCACCTTCTTTGCAAGTTTCCTTTGCCTCAACTGCTTCCTGTATGCCTTCATCCTCTTCCAACATTTTGGAACAACATGGTTACATAGACCACAATATGCACAACAACTCTTTCTTCCATTCAAGAATGAAGATTTTTATTCTTATCAGAAACATTATCACCTTGAATATGGGAATAATTATACCTCACATGCTACTTTGCATGTCCATATTTTTTACCTTCATGAGGAGATGAACTAGTAGAGTTTCCACCTTTCTTTTGTAGACTAACATCAGTGTTCATGTCTCGAAAACTATCCAAACTTGCATGCTCGCCATAAACTGCATGTCTACAATATTATTGATGCAACATATGCTTTAAACAATGGAAATCAACTTGAAAACAGACTTGACATGTTTGTGGTTTAAAACTTGGAACAAAACTTCTCTTTGAAGTTACCGCATATGCCTTCATGGCTTTGGAGTCTTCACTATTAGATTGAACATAACCAAGACAAAATTTCTTAGGTCTCTCCTCAACCAAAATAGGATCAATCATGCCTTGTGCATGTTTGCCTAAACCCTTGCCTTCATAGCCCATTTTACACACTAACTTGGACCCTGTACCTCTAGTGTGCTTTTCAAATGAACCAACACATCTATCTGATGAGGAAACTGAGGACAAATTAGAGTGAATTACCTCTGCTTCAAGCATGTTCTTGGTCAAGGCCACTTGGGCTTGATGGAGCTGCATCTCCATATCATGCATTATTTGAAGAATTTATTCCTTCTCTTGCTTCATAGCAACCAATTTCTCATGAAGTATACTACTTTCTCTTCTATCTTTAAATAGAATTTGCACCATGTCCTTCAAGATTTAGAAGTCTCGCTTCATGTCTTCATCGAAGAATCTTGTGAAGGAGGAGGATTTGGAAAACTCACTTGAAGAAGTTGTCATTATGAAAATGAACAAAATAACTTCAACAAAATTCACAAATCTTTCAAAAACTATTGACAAAGCTTTTGAACAAAAAGGTCGTAGAGTCAAGCTCTTCTTCAAGCAGTGTTTGCAAACAAACAATTTTTTGCTTCAAGGGTTGTCTTGAGGTCCTTTGGGTAAGGAAGTTAATTTCATCCCTTCTTCCTTATTGTCCTCTTCTAGAATTATCTATCAATAGCTCTCCCTTCAACTCTAGAAAACTCAAGCAGCAGTCAGTTTGCAAACAGTCAAATCCTTTGCACTGTTTAAACACCTTTCAAGTCAAACAAACAAGCTATTGCTCTGTCAATCCAGCAACCAAGTGCTCTGACACCACCCTGGTCTGAAAATGGGTTGGATATATTTTTATGCTTTCCAAGAACCTCCCACTCAGTTAAAAAAAATAAAATATCTAGCTTATACTTGACATTTGCAGAATTTTATACTCGAAACAGGTGTATGTTTTTTAATTGTTTAAGTGCTTTACGTCCATTTTTTTTTTCTAAAATTAAACATGTGTAATATAAATGTAATGCAGCAAATAAACATCAACACATAACAGCAAATTTGATCTAGGAGTTCACCCGAATATCATGGGCTACGTCTCCTTGAGCTCTTGTCATCTTAACTTGGCTCCTTGGGATTATGGAAAAATTTCTTTTACAAGTTCCACACTTAACTCCAATGGTTAACTAAACTGAACCAATGGGCTTAGAATACCACCTGTATCCCTGTCATGGTTTTCATCACTCTAAAAATTGATCTAGGCTTCCTTAGACTTGATTCCTTCTGTCGATGCTCTTGAGCTACCCTAAGCTTCTCCATGGCACTAAATCCTTAAGAATTATTTAACTATCCCTAAAACCTCACCTACTGTCTTCATCACACATCATACACCAAAATTATACTGATATTTTTCTCAAAATCAGCACTGCATCCCCAAACTAAACCTCCTTCCTCAGTTGACCCTAGGTTGGCCAAAACTTCCCTATAGGTTCTTGACATTCTGAAGTCTTCAAATGAATATAAAAATCCATTCTATGGATTCATAATGTAAAAAATGGTCAGGATAGACTATTGGTTCACTGAAATTGGCCTCTGGCTGCTCCAGTTTTGTCTCCGACACGTGGTGCCACCCCCTGGCTCTCGGGTCAAAGAAAACTTCTCTGTAGCTTCTAGAGCTCTAGAAGTCCTCAAAATATTTTTCAAACTCCTCCATTGTGTTCATAATTCTTATTACAGTCATAAATGACTATTTATTTGTTGCATAAGGCCTCTAGCTGCCCTTGCGAGGCACCAAACTGTTGTTGGCACTTGCTGGCCCTAGTGGCCCCTGGAACTTATCTGAAGAATCTCAGCCTTCAAAATTTCTCTACAGGCTCTTAAAAACACACCATTAGTTCTATAACATCTAAAACATCCAAAATTGACTATTGGATTGTTGAGAAAGGCCTCTAGCTGCCCTGGCTAGGCCTCAAACTGTTGTTAGCCCCTGGTGGCCCTAGTGACCCTTGGCACTTATTTGAGGTAAAAACTTGATTATAAGCCCTCAGACGGCTCTAAAACCCTCACCAATGAGTTTTTATTGTTTTAGATAGTCGAAATTGACTATTAGCACTTCAAAATTGGTCGAATATAGCTCAAGATAGAGTCTAAACTCATTTTTCCCAATGACCCCTAAAAATCCTCCACCAAATGTGGAGAACTGGACTTAAGTCTAGTTAAATTTGGCACAAATCTGAAATTTTGGTGGGTGCTCTAAACCGACCACTGGTTTAGCTGTAGCATTAAACGTCAAACCGTCGTTGGACACATGGCTCAAATTGCACGCGGTCTTCGTGGGCGGTTATCGTAACTGTCAGCCTTCTAAACCATGGAGTTAACCGATTCATGTGGCATGTGAACACGTCTTACCGAAACTGTGGAGTAGTGTTGATGGTTAAGGGTTTAGGCCCCTAGACTTGGGGTCGAGGCCATATGGGAGGGGCTGGCCCCTTTGAATCCCCATATCGGAAAACCATACACGTTAAATAAATCCACAAGCCATATGTTGTTAAGAACCATGGTATAGCCCGATGGTAAGACGTGGGCATGTGCGCGCGTAGGTAACAGGGTCAACTCCAGTCAGCTCCCAAAAGAAATTATCACCCCATTCATGGGCCACGTGGTGGCCCATGGACTTGCCATGTGGCAGCTCCTAATTGGCCCAAAATTTCCAATGTACAGTCCATGCAGCAGTTTACTGGACTTTTGAAACTGTGGTAACTTCTTCATACGGTGTCAGTTTTTCAAACCATTCATGGCACAGGAATCAAGAAGACGAGATCTATCCGCTCGCTTAGGTTCGGAACACTTCTAAACACTTTGAATTTTGAGCTATCACTTAGGTCCATGATCTAGTTCTAATCAATATACAAAAATAAAAATATTTTGTAATGAGTGTATATACATTGGTGAGAATAATGCAAATTGGAATATTAAATAATATACATCAATTTAAATCGAAAATAAATGACGTACCACAAAAATAATTAACTCATGAACTATATACATTCTTCCAAAACCAAATTGCATGCCATCTTTCAACATTCCATTTGTTGGCGCAGTTCCATACTTCGTTTCCTGCAAGTTTTATACCCCATAACAAATCATAAATTTAATATAAAATATTTTTTTGTTCTATTAATTATTGATGGAGCTAAGTAAAACAAGATCAATAGATTCTTACAAATTCTACAATTAATTTCTGATATGCCAACATATACTAACAACCAATATTTAACTCAATGTCAATCAATTAGTCTCATGGTTCTTCTTTGTATGTTAGCACTTGTTTGAAGACTTTCATTGATGATTGTTGTAAAACAACTTAAAATATACAAAAATGAAATCTAGTTAAGTTGTTATAAGGAAGTAACAATTACTCACAAACTAAGATATCAACTCTTTTCTTCCTTGTCGTCTTGTTTTATGTGTTAAAAGGGTTCCATTTTATTTTCTTTTCTACAAGAAAATACTTGGAAATTAATATTTAATGCTAAATTGTTTATTTATTGTAACTAATCGAAAAATTAAATGATTACATATTACATTTAAAGCATGTTATTGTTCATATGACTCCTTGTGTGATGTAATTATTTCCATTTCTTTGACCATCTCCTTGTACACCTTTTTCGACATTCCTACTGGCATATTTCTGATATCAATTCATTCATCCTTTGAGATTTTCATAATCTTCGTGAAAATGTAACATGACAATAAACTATTTATTTTTTATATTGATATATGAAGAGTAAATTTAACAAAAGTGATATTTATAAATGTTTGCTTTCTAGTAATATATACATATAATTCTAGAAAAAATTTTAAAGGAATATTACTTTTTCATTCCTTATTTTTCGTTGTTGTATGTTTTTTCTATTAAAAGTATGACTTGTGTCATTGCCAAATTCTCTGGAAACTCATCATATAGTTTAGATAAAATTTGGTTCTTGGAA
The DNA here is from genome assembly GCA_034641835.2 of Pinus albicaulis. Taxonomy (NCBI): domain Eukaryota; kingdom Viridiplantae; phylum Streptophyta; class Pinopsida; order Pinales; family Pinaceae; genus Pinus; species Pinus albicaulis. The sequence goes on from CM076580.1 coordinate 1,397,121,471, forward strand.
TCATTGGATTTATTTTTGTATTGTAAGTGGAAAGAACGTATATACATCTGTTCCACTAGATCCCTCAAAGTTTTGTAAAAGTTTTTCCCCCTTTCATTAACCTCCAACACCACTCCAGATGAGGCTAAGGAGAAATTTATTTTCATTTGCATGTTCTATTTTTTTTATTTTCTTAGAACAACATTCCTTTTATGAGTTGTTGGCCCCCGTAGAACATTAAACATGTGTTAATTAATAGATTGTTTGAAACATGTTATCTGATATTTTTAAGTATATTATTAATGAAAATTAAAAAAAGAAGCTCATATTGGATCGATAGTATTTTTTCATTCACCTCATTCATCCTTTTGCAATTTTTCCATCAAGATTTTACGCTCTTCTGGTCCTAGATCAGAAATAATCGTATCGAGCTTCATCATTTTGCGGCTCTGCACGATACACAATAAAAAATGCATATTAATTAAACTTACATATAGTTCAAAAATTATAATTTTTGTAAATAATTTAAAAAGAACTTGTCTTTTTTTCTTCTCTTGATGTGCTATCAGTATTTTTGTTACTTGATCTCTTGTCAGCCATTTCTTTATCAATATGAAACATGTACCATACCATTCATTAATATATTTTATTAATAAATCATAAAATTTTCAGGTAAAAAAAAATCAAAAAAATGGTGTGCCTTTAATGATGTACACACCGACATCAGTGCGGCGTGTTCTTATAAACGCACCGTAAAAATAGTAGAAACATCGTACGGTGCTCTCTATCAACAAGGAGAACTTGTGTGTTATATGTTAACCAGCGCACCAATTAACACAGAAAAATTAATAAAAATCCTCTAGTGTTAGTTTTTGTAGCATATGATATCGTGGAGGGGGTAGTGCGGCATGTTCTTATAAACACACCACAAAAACAAGGGACCATTGTACAGTTCTCTCTGTCAACAAGGAGACTCGGTGCGTTATATGTTAAACAGTGCACCGATTAACACATACATAAAATAAAAAATTGTTTTTTTCAAATATTTAACACATATTTCTCGCAAGTCTTGTAACAAAAGGGTATTTTAGATGTAAATGTTGTGGACCTTCTTTGAAATCTAGATGGTCCAATGACCTGCGAAAGCCAGTGTATGACTTCTCCAGGGTATTCCTCCCAGAAGAACACCCTTACATAAGAGAAACATCCTCTTTCAATGGTAAAAGAGAGAGAACCCAAAGGCCTCCAATAACAACACTAGGTGAATGGCTTAGAGAATATGAGAGAGAGAAGGAGAGAGAGTTCATAGAAATGTTTGATTCAAATGGGGAGCCTATGTTCCATGATCCAAAATTATTTGACACCTATGTTGAGAAATTGCCCATTGGGATGAAAAGGAAATATATCTTTTATAACCTCCCATATTGGGAGCATCTTAAGATTACCCACTTATTAGATCCCATGCATATATTTAAAAATGTTTCATCTTCTTTATGGAGGCACATATCATCGAAACAAAGTGGCACATTGGTTGCTAGTAATATCTTATTACTTCAAAAACTAAAAATAAACATTGGCCAAGACGATTAGAAAGTACAGGATCAGAGGCAGGTGTTGGTCCCTATAATTAATGGTATTTCAAAGAAGGTGATGTCCCATGGATTTTTAAAAAATATGATCTTTCTTTGGCAAAGGAAGTTATAATGGGTGTGAGGGTGCCATCTTCATACGAGTCTTCACTAAAACTTTGACTCACCGTGGATGACCATTTGTCGGGGTTTAAATCACATGACCATTGAAATCTTCTAAGAGTACGTATAATGTCAAAAGCATGATTTTATTATTTTTTATATTAATAAATTTTATCCCATGCAGGGATCATAAAACATAACTAGTTTTTTATATTATTTCATGTGTTTATAACTTTTAAGTATCATTATACTTTGTTCGTGCATGGGTGTGTGAAACATGAATTCCCCCAAGATCTAGGACGTGCCATATCTAAATTATATGCATTTTTACGTTGGATCACGTCAAAGGTGATTCATGTGGCTAGCATTCCATGGTGGCATCAAGAGATAGTTGAGATTTTTTGTATGTTTGAGAAGGAATTGCCGACGAGTTTCATGGACTTGCACGTTCATCTTATAATCCATCTAGTAGATTAGGTTGAATTAGTTGGGGTGGTTTCTTGTCGTTGAATTTTCTTCTTAGAAAGGTACATGAAGAAATTGAAAGGTTTTGTTCGACAAAGGGAAAAACCTGAGGGGTATATGGCATAGGGATACATATCATATGAGTCTTTCTATTATGCTAGTGAGTACATCAAGTAGATAGAAAATAGACTAGGTGCGGTGATTTGGGACGATGAAAGGGATGAAAACAAAAGAGAAGGGGAGTTTCTCCAAATGAATGGAAAAAGGCGCTTGATAAAGAGTAAGTGACTTATAATTTTTCAAATTTACACAAAGTAAATATTCATGTTGAACTTCAATATAATATATATTTTGATCTTATATGTACTATATGCTGGTTTGATTTCATCAACGAATGGAAAAATTGAAGCAATCAATAAATTTGTTCTTTACAATTCCGAAGCGACACAACCGTGGGTCGCATTATATGAACAAAAGAGGATGAAATGGGATAGTCACATGAAATAATTAAAACGGTTGAATGGTAGAAGTGTGCCTTATCCCAATAATTTAAAAGAAAACATGCCAAAAATATGCCCCAATAGTTGGGTTGATGACCAAGTTAGAGATAAATATGGTGCAACCAGTCGTTACCCACATGTTGAAGAGGATGCGCTAAATGTAGGGATTGGGTGCAACCACTCGGTATAATCTATTTATGTACATGTTAAACTTAATAATGCACCTTTGAAATTAAATTACATCTATATTTCATATTTTAACTGTTGGGTTATTATAAGATACATGATACTATGATTTTTTATATTTTTTTATAGGTGCATTTGTTCCCATCTATGTGGGCATATGGACACCATTTTCACATAGAAAATGTCGATGATGGACACATGACACAATACTATGGAGTGGAAGTTGATTTCGATCAATCTAGTCAATGTAGCCACCGTGATCAAAACCTAGTACGAGGGACATTAGGTTACGTCGAAAAGATACAAGAGATCATTGAAGTGGATTTATTTTCTTTCCAATGTGTTATTTTTAGGTGCAAGTGGTGGGACACATTTGATCGAAATAATGTAAAGGAATATCGCGATAGTAGGCTGATATGTATCAACTCTAGAAAGGTGTGGGATGAAGCTAAGGAGTCCTATGTTTTCCCCAAACACTGCAACTAGGTGTTTTTTAACCCAGATGTGTTGGATAGGCATTGGTGGTTCATATTGAGACATGAGCCTGGATCAAAACATATTTTTGAGAACAATAGCGTTATCATGCCAAGCGAGCTGGAAGATAATGAGGGTGATCATGAGAACCGAGAGTGATATAGTACATGTGTTATTTCATCATTTATACTTTTTAAGATGGGTTTTTATAAAGAAGAGGACTTAATTTCCTTATAACAAAGAATATTTTTTTCAAAACATTATAATATGTATTTTGAATTAATTCGTAATTTGCATTGTGTTAATGTTAAAATCATTTCACTTGATAATTTGCAATTATGTTGATCCGGATTTATGCAAGAATGCAAGATAATATGCATATAACCATAAAAACAAAGATGTAGTGGAAATAACACTTCATTTCATTAATATCAAAGAACTGAAATTTTCTTACAGAAATAATGGAAATAAACTAGCTAGGGCGCTGGTAGCTTATCTCTGAGAAGAGATGTGGTGTCTACAGGCCTCTGAACTATGTTACAATGAGGATCGAGGGCCTATTTATTATTTAGAAATAACGGAAAACCTTAAACATCCAAAACTCTAACCCTAGGAGATGAAGCGCCAAAAATATGGGCCCCGTTTGGGTAAATTGGTGTTTCAACTTCCCGGGGACGTAACTTTGGCATACGATCTCCGTTTGACACACACCATACCTCGTTAGAAAGATCTATCTAAGAAATACAACTTTTTATGTGAGAAACAACAGTTCATGGACCTATGTTACTCCCAGTTTTCCAAAAAAATGTCGTTTAGGGCCTCAAAACGACTCTGGAAGTTCATGACCCGAAAAACTGCTAAAAATAGTAAGTCATACCGAAACTGCAAAACTGAAAGAGAAAATGGTGGGGCACCAAGTGGAATAGGTGGGTGGCCACCAATATCCACCTAGATCATTCCTTCCCACTTAGGAAGCAATCATCCCCATTGCATTGAGTTCCTCCATGAGATGAGGAAACTTCTGCTAAACTTGGTCCCTGGTGAACCACTTGCCTTGGTGCAGGAGTTGCCCAGCTTTGATAACCCGATACAGTTGGATCTTCTGTTGGTGAGTGTTCTTGATTTTCATGTCCATGATACAATCTCTGGTGTCATGTTCCATGCAGTTTGGATTTAACTCTATTGGAGTGAGTTGTTATGCAATGTTAGAGGTGTCCAATAGAGGTGGGAAGTAGGGACGAAGGTGGTCCACATTGAATACTGGGTGCAGAACAAGGAATGGTGGGATACTGAGCTCGAAGGAAATTTTCCCTACAACCTTGGTGATTGTGTATGGCCCATATCGGAGCAGTCGAAGCTTATAGTGGGGTCCATTTATGTGTTCCTTCTGCAAGTGTAGCCACACTTTGTCACCCACCTGGAAGTTGTGTGGCACCCGATGTTGATCATGTTATTTATTGTACTTAGCATTGGATCTGTCCAATATTTCATGAACATTTTGGGGGATGTGTTGAATGCTATCGATGAAGTTGTTCGCTTTGTCAGCCTTAGACCTGACATGAGTCGAATCGGCCTAAGTAGCCACAAATGGCATGTCTATGTCAATGGGACATAGTGGCTGGAATCCCAAGCCCACCTGAAAGGGGTTGTGGCTGATTAAGATGTGGAGATCCTGGTTATAACTGTGTTGTACATAGGGGAGGCTCTCATCCCATGTGCGTTGATGATTTAAATTGTACCTGCGCAGAATGTGTACAATCATCTTGTTGACGACCTCTGTCTGGCCATCAGTTTGGGGATGGAAAATTGTAGACTTGGTGAGCTTGGTGTCCAGCATTTCCCATAGGCTAGACCAAAATATGCTGACAAACCTGTTGTCCCGATCTGATAGGATAGACTGTGGGATCCCAAAGTGCACCCACACTCATTCAAATAAGAGTTTAGCAGTGGCTTCTGCTGTGATATTCTTCTTGCAAGCCGCAATAATTTCCATTTTCGAGAATCTATCGATGACCACGAAAACACAGTTGTTTCCATGCTTAGTAGAAGGAAGGCCCAACATGTAATCCATGGAGATGGATTCCCAAGGTCGACTAGGGGTAGATAGCAGAGTATAGAGGCCTTGCTTATTGTTGGTCAGTTTGGAAATGGCACAAGTAGTGCAGGATCTGATGTACTTCCAACATCCTGTCTAAGGTTCGGCCAATAGAAATACTTTTGTAGTATTTCCACTGTTTTCTGGACCCTGAAATGCCCAAAAAATCGACTATAGTGTGCTTCCCATATTATCTTGGCACACTCGCTTGAAGGAACACAAAGGTGTCCTTGGTGACATAACAGTGCATCTTGGAGGTGAAAATTTGGAACTTGCGTACCCCCCAAGAGTGCCTTGTATGTGTGGCCAAATTATGGATCGCTCTCGTAGAGAAGCAGCCAATCAAAAGTATCATGCCCACAAGGGTTGAGAATAGTGGTTAGCGCCACGATCAGTAGTCGGCTGAGGCAATATACAACATTATTGGTGATACCCTTCTTGTACTTGATGTTCAAATGAAACTGTTGAGATATGTGGACCACTTCTGATGGCGATCGTTTTGCAACATCCCTTATGTCTGTATGAACTGCAGGGGTCGGTGGTCTGTGTGGATGATTGCTTCCTTCCCAAAAATGTAATGCTTCCATTATCAACAAGCCTGCACAATGGAATACATTTCTGTATCATAAGTGGGATACTTGCGAACTATGTCGGACAATGTCTCACTGTGGTATGCCACTGGATGCCCTTGTTGAGTAAGAACTGCCCCAATAGCATAGTCAGAGGCATTTTTCTCGATCTCAAATGGTTGTTGCAAGTCTGGTAATGTGAGCACTGGGGCAGAACAGAGGCAATGTTTCAATTCTATTAATGCCTTCTATTGAGATTCTGACAAAAATATTTTTTCTTTCACTCCTCCCTTGGTGACTTGACTCAAGGGCCAAGTCATATGAGAGAATCCCAACACGAACGTACGGTTGAAATTATCAAGACCCAGAAAGTTGCGAAGCTCTATTAGAGTGGTTGGGGCTGGCTAATCCCGAATGACTTGGATCTTAGCTGGATCCACATGCACCCCCCTTTCATCAATAATGTATCCCAAATATTGAACCTAGGTCATGGAAAAAATTCACTTCTACAAATTGGCACACAACTTGTGTTGTCGCAGTGTTTGGAGTACTTGTTGGATGTGGTGGAGGTGCTGTTGCCATGTCTGGCTGAAGATCAGAATGTCATCCAAGTACACCACTACAAATGAGTTGGTGAATGGACACAAGATGTCATCCATCAACCTCATGAAGGTTGCGGGAGAATTCGTCAATCTGAAAGATATGACCAACTATTCGAAAAGGCCCTCCTTGGCTTTGAAGTCAGTCTTCCACACATCAGAAGGATCGATTGGTACCTGATGATATCCAAACTTTAAGTCTATCTTGCTGAAATATTTCACCCCTTTGAGTTGGTCCACAAGGTCATCAATCTGTGGGATCGGGTACCTATTCCAGAAAGTCATATTGTTTAGCACACGATAGTCAATACAAAGTCTCCAAGTCCCATCCTTCTTTTGTACCAACATGATTGGGCTCCCACAGGGAAATGAACCTGGCCGGATGTGACCTTTCTACAGTAGCTCCTAAATCTGCCTCTTGATTTCATCGTTCTCCATAATAGAGCGCCGATATATCGATCCATTGGGTAGCGATGCACCTGGGGTCAAATCAATGGGGTTCTTGACCTGACAGTGTAGAGGAACCCCTGTGGGTGAGGTGAAGATGTCTCCGTACTCCTCCACAACCTTGTCCATTTGTTGTTGTCATGCAGAGGAGCCCTGTTTGGAGGTCATGGCCACAGTCTTCTTCTTTTCCTAGGGGTGGATCATCAAGAAAACAAATTTCTTGGTTTTGGAAATGAGCTTACTACATTTTTTTGCAGTAACCAAAGAGATAGCGGCAGGTGGTGGTACCTCTGGTATCCTATACAACTTATTTCCCAAAGTAACAATAAAAACATGAGGCTGAGACTCATACACAACATGTCTCTTCCACAAGTATGTTTGGCCTAATAATACATCAGAAACATCAAGAGGAGGAATTTCATATAATACCTCATCCATGAAGGGCTTGATGTTATAGGGAAGGTGGCACTGCTGGCTGACGCGGAGATCCCGTCCTTGATGAAGCCACCTGATGGTGTATGGTTGTGGGTGTGCTATGGTTGGCAAGCCCAACCGCTTCATGACATCTGCTGTAATGAGGTTATTTTGGCTCCCATTGTCGAAAATTAACTATAGTGGGGAACCCTTTACCCACATCTGGGAGTGGAAGAGACGCTCTTCCTCCTCTAGATCTTCCGGTTCCTCCTTCTGTATCTTTGTAGTGGCAAAAGTGGCATTGGGCTCCGCATCAATAATCTGTTTCCCTTTGTCATTCCCTTTGTCAGGTTCTGATTCAGAGTCAGAGCATGCACCTAAATTAGAAGCCCTCATGTCGGCCACCAACGACTACATGGACCGACACTCACTTGTGTTGTGAGTGGAGCTCTTATGGAACTCACACCACTTTCCCGTGTCCTTCTTTGGCTTCATGGTGTTGTTCTTTGCTTGTGGCTTTCACAGGTTGTCTTGGGCCGCCATGCCTTGGCTTTGTACTTTGTTCTGCGTTTTGGAGGCACCTTTCCCTTGCTTTTTATTCGCAGATCCAAAGTCTCTCTTCTTCTGCTTGAATTTATTCTCAATATTGGCAGCATACTGGTATGGTGTACCAAGTGAGGAGATGTCGAGGAACTCCATTTCCTCCTGATTGTATCTGTGCAGACAACTACGATACTTTAGCACCAAATGTTTCTCCAAATCTTTGATACCCAACTTTTTACATAGGGTATGGAACAGACTCATCAGCTCATGCACATATTGATCCCTTTGTTGCCACAGAGTGGTCCATTGTATGTACTTGTACTCATAGCTCCCCACGGGATATTATTGTTCCTTGATGGCGTCACATAAATAATTCCAAGTGGGTATGGCTGAGAATAGAAAGGGTTATGTCTCATCCTTTTTTCTCACAATAGGTTTCCCACCAGTCCTTGACATGTGGGGTAGCTTTGAGGAGTACAAAAATAATCTTCTCCCGGTCGGAAAAGTCATGAACCGAGAAATATCCTTCTACTAGATTCAACCATTTATCTACGACATCTACATCTATTTGACCCTCACATATGGGAATGTCAAAGTTTACTTGTACCTTAAAAGGATTCGCGCCTCCAAAGTGGCTGTTGGATGTAGATGCGCCTCTAGTGGGTAGTGGTTGAAGGATCTGGGCAAAGTTATCCATCATCGCGTTCCTTTGTTTTTCAAGGGCCTCCTTGAGTAATATTTTGATAGGATCTCCTGCTCCCTCATCTTTCTTTTCATCCCCCATGGGCGGTCATTGGGGTTTGCGAGGCTGATCTTGCAAAGGTTGCACCAGATCGAGCCTTAACTCCTTATACCCCGACCTCGTTGGGGACATGCAAAGCAAGATCGAGAAAAAGAAGACCGCTCTGATACCACTGATCTAGATTTATGCAGGAATGCAAGAGAATATGCATATAACCATCAATACAAAGATGTAGCGAAAATAACACTTCATTTCATTAATATCAAAGAACTGAAATTTGCTTACAGACAGAATGGAAATAAACTAGCTAGGGCTTTGGTAGCTTATCTATGAGAAGAGATGTGGCGGATACAAGCCTATGAACTGCATTACAATGAGACTTAAGGGCCTATTTATTATTTAGACATAATAGAAAACCCCAAACATCCAAAACCCTAACCCTAGGAGATGAAGCGCTAAAACTATGGGCCTCGTTTGGGTAGATTAGTGTTTCAAATTCCCGAGGATGTAACTTTGGCATATGATCTCCGTTGACATGCACCATACCTCGTTAGAAAGATCTATCCGAGGAAGACAAATTTTTATGTGAGCGACATTGGTCCATTGACCCATGTTGCTTTCGGTTTTCCCAAAAAACGTCATTTAGGGCCTGAAAACGGCTCCGGAAGTTTAGGACCCGAAAAACTGCTAAAAATAGTAAGTCGTGCCGAAACTGAAAGAGACAATGGTGGGGCACCAAGTGGAATAGGTGGGTGGTCACCAATATCCACCTGGATCATATGTTGATCTCGAAAACAATAACGTTTGTATAAAGTTCTTTTTTTTTGGTATGTAAGATCGTAATAAAATAATGATAATTCTAAAGTACATGAATTTATTTGCATTATTTTATAAACTTTCTTATGTTACAAAAATTCATATTATTTTAGATTTATTATTTTACAATTATTTATATTCATACAATTTTACAATTTTACAATTATGGTAATTTAACAATATTTACGGTATACATTTTACTTACGGTAGTTATGGTTCAAAATTGACAATTAATTTACAATTTTACAAATTTAAAAATTTAAAAATTTTAATAAATTTGAATGATGACAATACATACAATTACAATTGCAATTTTACAATTTCACAATACAATTACAATTACAATTTTAGAATTTTACATATAATTAAAATTACAATCATTTCAGATTATTAAAATTGAAATTTTACAAATATTTTACATACAACTAAAATTACAATCATTTCACATTAATACGATTTCAATTTTACAAATATTTTACATACAATTACAATGACAATTTTAAAATTTCACATACAATTACAATTACAATTGCAATTTTAGAATTTTATATACAATTACAATTACAACTACAATTTTACAATTTAATATATATACAATTACAATTAAAATTATAATTACAATCATTTCACATTAATACAATTAAAATCTTACAAATATTTTACATATAATTACAATTACAATTACAATTACAATTGCAATTTTACAATTTCACATACAATTACAATTAGAATTACACTTTTAGAATTTTACATACAATTACAATTTTACATATATACAATTACAATTACAATCATTTCACATTAATACAATTAAAATTACAATTAGAATTACAATTAAAATTACACTTACAATTACAATTACAATTACAATTTTATAATTTTACATACAACTAGCAATTGCACCTAATGTTGCAAAGGAAACGCCGTAAGGAAGATGGTAGAATGAGAGTAGCTGTAATTGTGTTGATATATTATATGTCATTGGAGATATGTATACAGAATGTATAATGTTTGATATAGACATTGCATTTTCATAGTTGAAAAGAAAGTTATATTATAATGTCATTGGAGATATGTATATAGAATGTATAATGTTTGCAATGGAGATTGCATTTTCATAGTTGAAAAGAAATATGGTAATTTATTTATAATACGTGAAATTTTAAGAATGTACAATGTTTGAAATGTAATTTTGAAGAGTGTGCAGAGAACTGTACATTGCATGTTAGTATTTTGCAAAGAAATTGTATTTTTTGCAAAAGATTACAAGTATATAATGAAGAGGAGGATGATTGATGTTGATGTTGGTGAAGAGGCAGCAGATATGCTGATGTAGTAAGGAACCTGCAAAGGATTTTTTTTTTGTTAGAGAAATTAGAGGAATATATATTTATTTGAAAATGTAGAAGAATTTGTTCAAGTTGACTTCAATGAGGTGTTGTGTGAATTCTATTGTAAAGAAGTTATATTGATTGAAATTTAAGTTACGTGTAATATGTGATTGGAAACGTTCAGCTGTAGATGTAGGTCGATCGATGGCGGGATCGAACACCATTGGAGATTTATTCGTAGTTGTAGATGCCTATTTCTTGATTGCCATTCGCTCTTGCTTTTCTCAATTTATCTCGTTCGTGTATGTGGATTATGCGTTGGATTGTGGATTTTATTTTGAGTAATAAATCTATTGTTGGTCGCAAATCAGTATAGTGGCACATTTGGATTTCGGACTCGGCAGGAATCTTTTCTATATCTCTTGCAATGAATGAATTGTTGCATCTATCTCTGTGTCGTAGTTATGTAGTTGCGATATCGTGAGTCCATCTCGTTCGTATTGAAACAAAGAAACCGTTAGATGCAAATAGGTAAGCATTATATCAAGAATCTATATTTTGAACCATTTATTAATATTCAAGAAATCAAGTTAATGTTAGTAGGTAGAAATGGTGTGTGCTTAAAATTTTATGGAGTTTATAATATTTGGAAACCTTTAAGAGATGCTATATATGGAATGCAAGTGGTTTTGTAGCTATGATATCTTTGAGTCGATATGTTCTGGGTCAAAAGATAGAAAATGTTAGAAGCAAATAGTTAAGAAATATAAAACAAATGTAATAATTTAAAGTATTTATTGATAATGATCGAATTAAGTTTTGGTAATAGGTAGAAATGATATGGTATGAAAGAAATATGGAGCCGACGTATATGGAAACCTTTTGGATATGTTAACATATGGAATGGAGTTGGTCGTCTATAGCAGACATTGAACGAAGACGTTCTTCGCTTTTTTTCTACGAGCAATATTTTTTGTTGTCTTTTAGTTTCATGAAACGGTTGAAACTCGAATGCTGGGCGATTCGCAGATTCCGTAGTGAAGGGACTCTTGAAATTGCCGTAAACGTGAGGCCTTGTCGTTCAGTTTTTCCAATGTATATCGTTGCTTTTTGCGTAGTCATACCTTGAGATTTATGTATAGTTAAAGCCCAAGCCATTTTGAGTGGAATTTACGTGCGACCATTTCTTTTTATTGAAGGAATCGGCAAGTGAGTGGGGTTTGTTTCATCCCTAAGCGGGCCGATGTATTTTGGAAATTCAACTACTACAAATGTTGGAAGCTGTGGAGGTGAAGTTGCTTCTTTGTAGAAGATGGATATGATTTCTCCGAGGGAACCATTCACAAGCCCTGCTGAAAGCCAAAGGTTGGAAGTCAACATTACTTTTTGCCCTTTGCAAAGGTAGACAATTCGTTGTAATTTCTCTTCGTCTGAAGAGAATGTAGAGTATGTGGTGTCGTCCTTTGCGATTGATCTTGCAACTGGAGTGTTTAAAGATTTGATCATTTGCTTTTTATGGTCCAATGTTTGAGCGTTTGTTGGAAATAGATGTATAGAATCATGGAAGGACTGTATTTCAGTTGGAGACAAGAAAGAGTTTGTTCGCGTCATAAGGATGTTGTAGTCCTCAATTGTTGGATTTGCATTTCTAATGTTTTGGAGGACGTTTTCGAAAAGAACTTGAGCAACCGCTTTGACCTTGTTGACGAAATATTTTGTCCAATGTGATGACTCGTTGGGAATGTGTTCCACAATGCGGTTCCATGACTTGTCCCTGCATATAGTGGTATGTCTTGGACGGGTGGTAACTGGCCGAGATCAACAACTAATATAATCGAACAACCGTCGAACGGTAAGTTTCTTTTTAATGGAAATGCCTCATGAAGCCGTTCATCAACCTGGTGAAGAAGCTTAGGTCCAATGAAGCTCATTTCATCGATTAATATGTACCTAATATGATTAAGTTCTTCTTGAAAATTTTCAAGAGAACTGCCTTGTAATGGTGTAAGATCTTTTATTGGAAGGTGGAGAGCAGAATGGATTGTCGATGCTTGTATGTTGAATGCTGCAACACCTGTAGGGGCTAGGAGCATGATTGGTGAAGGTTCTGAGCCAGCAAGTGCTAGGAGAATTTCTCCGATGCAATTTATAAGAAGTGATTTCCCGGTCCCTGTAGTTGCCTTGTATTATCATTCGCAGAAGGGTAAGATATCCTTCTTAATGGAGTGAGCACAAATAATATCCAAAGCTTTTTTTTGCATTGAAGATAATGAGCTAAGGCACATTAGAGTATCTGTATTATTTTGAATAATGCGATGGACAGAGTGATTATTCTCAATGAAATGTGCGCCTATTTCTTGAAGATGCAATGGAATAGTTGTATCATTCCAGTTATGGCTGTCATCCAATCCACGAAGACCAAGCATTTGAATGTCATTTATGAGCAGTTTCGTTCGTAGGGGTACAACTCGAGAGAGTAATTCCCATTCATTTAGGTCCATGGTTTCGGGAGGATGGAATTCTTCGATAGTTGTGTTATCATTTGCAGGAGGATCGATATCGTATAGTGTCCGGTGTTGATGCCACGGTTTGTAAAATGGACGAAATGCTTGCCAATTTCCGATGAATTCTTCAACAGAATTTCCTATGTCACTCGCGATATGGCGAAATGGTTTGTAAAGCATAAGTTCAACTCTGCGAAGTCAGCATAAGAAGAGTTGGTTGTTGATGGAATTGAGGAATAGCGTGGTATGATACGAAGAATTGCTTGTTGGGGTCTTTGTTTCCATTTGTTTGTCTTACGACGGGGATCATATGACCATGATCTTGCTATTTCCATAAGTGATGTGGATTCTAAGGGAGATGGTCGATGGATGTATGTATCTATGAAGTGTGGTGATGGAGGAGCGGTGGTGTTATTCTTTGGAAGGCGCATATAGATTTTTTGGCTTACATTTAAAGGGAAGAAGGAGCTGACGCACAATGTTAGTGGTAATTTTTTGTATCATATGACAGTTTCTTGTGCTCCTATGTCACGATCAACAAGAGTTTCTAAAAGGAATTTTCTGGAATGCGTGATGTTGCTGGGTCAAGATTGGGTGAAGCGAGTACAATTCTACGTAGCATGTCATGGAATGTTTCGTATTTTTTTTTGCTTTGGATGCATATTTCGCAATATATTTCTGAACAGCGTGGATTGAGAGTACTGTTTGGCAATCAATGTTCGCACACTAGATAGATAGGATGGTAGGGTTATGGGTATTTAGTCGATCATCATTGCGAGCGGGAGTGTATGTTTTTTGGCCATTGGAGTCAATGAACAAGGAGGAATGTGCATGTAATTCCCAAGGTGATTTATATCGGCATTCGAATGACGAGCCTTTTTTCCTCGTGCATGTGTTTTCAGGTGCATTTTGTGTGCCTTTCAATGCAATTGATAAGTTGGACATAATCATTGAAAGGATTGTTTCTAAGAATATCCGACGTAGACAATAAGCAAGGGTCTTCTACATTTGTTTGAGAAAAATGATTGGCTAGAAATTGTAGAAAGCCGAGGGTTCCAAGTCGATATGTGTATTTGTCGAAGACTTGTTTAGCGCGATCAACTCGCTTCTATGTTATCCCAATTAAGAGTCTCCATATCAGTGCATTTTGTATCCAGCAGGAAGCTATGGATGTGCGCCCGATCCCTCTATGTTGCCATTCTATACCTGCGAAGGATAGAAAATTTTGAAATAGAAGGAGCTTGATGTATAGGGAACTATGGAAGTAATGTGGTAGAGTAGATACTTGTACCAGTAGTCTTTTTTTTGCAAGTGTTTCTCCAATATAACTTCACGAAATATTGTGAATCTGTGGTGCATATATAGCGATGTTAAGTGGGGGTTAGAGATAATGTTATCATTTCTCCATTTGTGTTGTACTGCAACATCAGGAGGTGGAATCCCAGGCATGATTGCATGAAGATCAAGCCATTTTGTATCATCAGGCCTTTCTTAGTTCATGCTTCCTCATGCTTCCTCATGGGGTAACTTCACCCCCAGATTCTCTTAACCTTCAAGAAGAAAGGCCCATGGTAGCTTTTGGACCCAATGTAGAAGAATTAGACTCTGTAACCCCACCTTTTTACATCTCCTTAGTCATCCATGATTTTTTGTTACATAATTGTATGTTGGACTCAGGGGGCCTCACATAATCAGCTACCTCTCTCTGACCATGGAACAACTAGGATTGCAGATCACCCATCCCTAAAAAGACCTCTATTCATTTGATTCCAAATGAGTAATATGTCTCGGGATGATGAAAGATCTAGTGGTAAAATTGGCTCAAATCTCTGAAAAGAGTGTCGTCATGGACATAGTAGTTGCTAATATCCCAGCTCCCGTTTTGGAATGATTCTATCCAGATCATGGGGTACTAATATTGGAGGGTCGATCAAGCTATATCTCACTTATCCAAATATTCCGTTGTTTGGAGGACAAGAAATAAGGCAGTATAGGGAATCAAGATTTGTGAAAATGGTGACCAAAGCCGATGGCTCAAGTAAATTCCCCGGTGTATAGCAAGAAGGGGAGTTTTATTGTCTTATGTCGGAAGAGGACCAAGAGTTTTTGCAGGGAACCAACATTCAAATTACTAAAGTCACAACGCTCCTCAAGTGATGAGGATAGGGGAATGTGGACCTTACACTTTGATGGAGCGCATTCAAGGGAAGGAATCGGAGCATGAGTGCTTCTAATCTCCCTTCCGGAAAATTAGTACCTTTCTCTTTTAAATTAGATTATGAGGCCACCAATAATGTGGTTGAATACGAAGCACTACTTCTAGGCCTCACAAACTACAAGGAATATAAATATTCTGCACTTAAAGTATTTAGAGACTTTGAGTCGGGTGGTGAGACAGATTAAAAATCAATGCCAAGCCAAACATCCCTCGCCCTAAGGGCTTTCAAAAAAAAGAGTGGGACCTAGTGGAGAATTTTTTCTCAGCATTTGACATACAGCTTATGCCGAGAGATCAAAACAAGATGGCAGATTCACTAGTCCGTGGCAACCAGCAATTTCCATTCACCTCGAATCACTTCGAGATATGAAGTGGAGGTGCGTTATCACCCCTCCATCCCGAACAACGTCTGAACACCGGCAGGGTGTTTGAAGACGAAGAGCAAATGAAACGCTTCATGGACACTATTGGAGAGTTCTCAAATTGGTTATCGATACTCGGGGAGGAAGAGGAAACTGAAGAAAAACCCCCAAAATCAATGGCAAGAGACAATGGCTGGTCACAAAGTGCTACGGTTGAAAGGAAATGTGATCCCCTGAGGTTTAGTACCCTTGGAGAGGTTTTTTGATAAAAACGACGTTCTGCCGCGACCCCAATAGGCCAACACCGTAAGCCTCGTGTAGAAGATGTTAACGTTGGGACCGAAGAAGATCCTAAGGTAGTAAAATTATCTAAAGGAGTCTCTGATGAACACAGAGAAAGGTATGTACAGATTGTTTCACTCCTATAAGGATGTTTTTTTCTTGGTCCTACCAAGATCTTAAAACATTTGACATAAGTATCATCCAAAGCACAAGATCCCACTAAAGGCCGATGCCAAGCCACATAAGCAGAAGCTAAGGCAGATTAACCCTTTGCTTCTTCCCACCATAGAGAAGGAAATCAAGAAGTTGCTGAAGGCTAAGATTATTTTACCTTTGAGGTATTCGTAATGAGTGGCTAATCCGGTACCGATCCGAAAGAAGAATAGAGAGATAAGGTTTTTTCATAGACTTTCGAAATTTAAATAGAGCATCCATTAAAGACAACTACCCTCTCCCCAAAAATGGATCACATCTTGAAGAAGGTGGTTGGGTCTTCTCTCATGTCCATGATGGATGGTTTCTCGAGATACAATCAAAGTGGCGGTCCCTACCCGAAGACCAAAAGAAGACCACATTCATCACCCCATGGGGCACTTTCATGTATGCCCGAATGCCTTTTGGTTTGATAAATGATGGAGCCACTTTCCGGAGGGTGATGGACATCACGTTTATAGAGAGAACAAGACAAGTTCGTGGTGGTATACCTAGATGATATCATTGTCTTTTTCGAAAGATGATGTTGAACATGTTGAGCACCCGCATCGGACTTTCAAAAAAATGCCACAGTATGGTCCGTCGCTAAATCCTCAAAAATCTATGTTTGCTTTAGAATAAGGAAAATTATTAGGCCATATCGTAACTAAAGCAAGGAGTAAAGATTGACCCAAAAAGGGGTGGAAGTGATCAAAGGCATATCCTTACCTCGTAATAAGAAAGAATTTCAGTGTTTTCCTCGGGCGCATAAATTTTCGAGAAGGTTCATCCCGAACTACACGTAAATAGTTCAAGCATATCACCGAAATGCTTAAGAAAAGAAATGAGGTGAAATGGACGAATGAGTCAAGAGAAGCTTTTAATAGAATCAAGAGTGCCTTTGCGTAAGCTCCAGTATTAGCGGTGACCCGCATTACAAGAAGCCATCATGATTTTCTCATTTTCCTCCCCACATACTATAGCCACAATACTCTTAGAGAAAAATGAGGAGGAGTATGAACAACCCATCACCTTTTTTTAGTCGTGTACTTTGAGATGCCGAACTAAAATACAAAATTCTAGAGAAATAGGCATATGCTTTGGTGAAGTAATTAAATTCATTTCGGATGCATGTCCTATAGTTCGCCATCATTTCTTTTGTACCTATGACCGCAGTTAAAGATATTCCGATTCATGGGGATAGTGAGGTAAAAAGGGGCAAATGGATCGCTAAGATCCAAGAATATGAATTAGACATTTGCCCCACAAATCTTATCAAGGGACGTAGGTCTAGCCAAGATTCTGTCCCGAGTCTAACTCGTCAACCTTTAGGGATAAATCTATCCATGGGGAATCGGGGAGTTGTCCGGAGATATGTATGAACAACTCTGGGATAGAAACAAATATGCATAAGACCCACATGAAGTATGTGATCGTGTTTGGTATAAGGATATTGTGGAATATATTTTAACTCTCAGTGTCCTCCAAACTTCGATAAGGGTAAATATCGAACATTGAGGTTGAAGTTGCGTAGTATATCATTGCAAATGGCCGAGTATATTGGAAATATCCCTCTGGAATCCTCGCTTGTGCCTTGCGTAAATGGAAGTGGAGGAAGTTATGGTCTGAATTCCATGAAGGCATTTGTGGAGGGCATTACACTGAGTTCTATAGCCCATAATATATTGAACGTTGGTTTCTTTTGGCCCAAATTTTTTGGTGATGTGCATGCTCGAGTCGTGGCCTCGTGAAAAGTGTCGAGGTTTCTGTTGAAAAGTAGAAATTTTCTCCTTTACATATGATCCCAGACATATAGAAGAACCGTTTCAACAATGGGGGATAGATTTCATCGGGGAAATTCACCCACAATCCAAGTTGACCAACATAAATGGATTCTAACCGCCACCGATTACTTTACCAAGTGGGTAGAGGCAATACTATCAAGGAACACAACCGATGCAATGGTGATTAAGTTCCCTAGAAGAAAATATTATTTCCGTGTTTGATCTGCTCGACTAAGATTGTGATAGATAATGCACAGAGCTTTCAAGTCCGTAAAATTCACCAATTTCTGTCTACAATACCATATTACCCTAGGGCACTCCACAACCTATTATCCTTAGGGGAATGGACTCGTCGAGTCTTCGTATAAGACATTGGTAAGGGCGTTAAAGAAAACTATAAATGAAAGTCGAGAAAAATTTGGATTCCCAAAATTCAAAATTGTATGGGTGAACATAATCACAAATAAATGATCAATAGGAAAGTCCCCATATGAAATATTCTATGGTAGAGTGGCAGTGTTTTCCAATCCAAACTTGCCTTGCCTATGGCTAGGTTCCTTCGAGGATGGTCGTGAAGAGCCCAACAATCTTACCCTAAGAATAAATCAATTGGTCAAGTTAGAAGAGACTGGAGCCAAGTAAATGATCGTTTAGTAGAGTACCAAGAGAAAATAGAAAAATATGTTTGACCAACACGCCAAAGACAAAGAAATGCAATCAAGGGATTTAGTACTAAGGTAGGAGATTAGGAGAGCCGACAAAGGTAATGTTGTGTAACCCTAGCTCAAAAAATAGAAGAAAAGAGATATCCATGCCTTAGAAATAAGCCACTTCGAGGGGGCAACCTCCAATACATTACATAAATGAACAATTCTTGGATGATACAAAATGACAAAACCTCCTTTCTATAAATAGGAGTCCATGGGCCACAATGTAATCCTAGTGGGCCACAATGTAATCCTAGCCGACCTAACAATAATAATTTAAGGGCACAATAATAAAAATATGGGGGTTACAGGGGGTACAATAATAACAATAAGGGGGCTACACTAACATAATAAGGGGCTATACTATTAATATAGGGACTTAACATGCCCCTCTCCTTCAAACAAGTGTTGTCCTCAACGCTTGATTATTTCTTGATGCTTCGTATAAAATTCTCATCCTCCCATGTGAAGTATTTTACGGAAATTTCTTCCGCTACTGAGATACTCGAAATTGATCGTACTTGTCGATTTCTTGTTTCTATGATCGCTTTATAACTTCTTTCGATGTGATGTTGATCTTCCCGTTGTTTCATTAGATTCGCACCAAAGTTGGGTTATCCTTTGAGAGTTGAATAACTTGTTGTTGATGCTCGATGTGATCTTCCATTAATTTATCATCCATATTTGCTATTATTTGATCCTTCAAACCATCCAACTTAGCCTCCATTTCTGCTTTTAAACCATCTATTTCATCTTCAATTGCTCTTCGTAAGATTGAAACTTGTTGCACTTGGTACCGTAATTTTGATATCTCATACCGCAACTCTTCCTCTTCATGCGTCATAGTATAGCTTTTTGAGGGATTAATGGGTATGGAATTATTTTTTAGGAGGCATCTCGGTAATGAAATACTGAAATATATGCTCAATAGGCCCTTGTAATCACTTCAAACTGATTTTTCAAACAAGATTTATGCAATTCGAAAAAACAAATAAACACCTTTTACTTGCTTTTGAGGAGCTCGATATTGAAATTTTATTATCTCTGTGATTGAAGATCTTAAATATCTGAAATTTAGCACTAAAGTAGCCCTCCGAATTCTCTTTTGAATGCCACAGGTCTGATCTAATTTGGATTCCCCACGACAAAGTTGTGTCCAATCTCCCACAATGACCCTAATTTTGGACTGGTTCATGAGAGCAAACTTGTAGGACTTGCCACGTGTCACCGTTTCGTCCTTTGTCTCTGAAATTGATAGCCAAGAAACTAAAGTCTGTGTACTTACGACCACTTTTTACGGCACTCAAATCCACTGCCCGAGAGAGAGTTATTGAACTTTTTCCCACGATCACCTCTTTGAGATGCAATTCAGAGCCCGAAAAAGCACTACCTTCCACATATCATATCTCCAAAAATATTGCGAACCAAGCTCTGAAATTTTTTGAAGAATTTCCTTAGTATTTCAGCTTCGCACCATACGAATTTCAGATTCTGAACCTTCGTAGAAAAAAATGTTATAGCGAAAATTCCACGATGACCCTGTTTAGGGGCTTGAAAAAATACCTAACTTCCACAGATGATATCTCCGCAAATATTGTGAACCAAGCTCAGAAATTTTTAGAAAAATATTCCTCAGATTTCAGCTTCGCACCCTAAAAAATATCAGCTTCTGAAACTTCGTAGAAAAAAAAGTTATAGCGAAAAATTCCACGATGACCCTGTTTGGAGCAGACGAAACCCTAGAATCCCAAGCTCGATACCAAATGTTGTGTAACCAGCTCAAAAATAGAAGAAAAGAGATATCCACGCCTTAGAAATAAGCCACTTCGAGGGGGGCAACCTCCAATACATTACATAAATGAACAATTCTTGGATGATACAAATGACAAAACCTCCTTTCTATAAATAGGAGTCCATGGGCCACAATGTAATCCTAGTGGGCCACAATGTAATCCTAGCCTGACCTAACAATAATAATTTAAGGGCACAATAATAACAATATGGGGGTTACGTGGGTACAATAATAGCAATAAGGGGGGCTACACTAACATAATAAGGGGCTATACTATTAATATAGGGACTTAACAGTAAACATGGAAAGTTTGACCCCTCTCGGGTTTCGAACCTTTCAAAAATTTCCGAGGTCAAAGAAAATAACACCTTCACTCTAGAGAATTTGGAAGGAGATGTGATTGAGATGCTTTCGTAAATGGGCAGTCCTCGAAGCCCTATTTCCAAAGTTGATCCAGGTCTTGGAGACTTCGTATTATAATCTGTATATATTTGTTATTTATACTTTCATAGTTGATGTTTGTTTCACCATGTGAATGTTTGAAAATTTTGAAGAGACTCAAGCTCAAAGACATGAGTTGCAAGAGGTCTCGCAAAGTTCTCGACACGTCCGAGGATGAACGTGTCATCCCGAGTTGGAGCCAATGTTGCTATCATAACCCTCATCCTATCGATTCAACAAAAAGATAACTGGAGGTAAGTAATGAAATTAACCTTTAGAAGTGTAAGCTGACTCGTATAAATATAAGGGAAGCATGCAAACCACCCCCCCACTTATATAAAGAGTGCGATACAAAAGGAGTTAATGTCGCATTACAGACCAAGCAAAGGAGAGGCCGCGGGCCATACATGTGACAACCTCGAGTAGCGCCGCCACGTGGAAGGATTTTTAGGGGTACTAAGGCTGATATAAGGAGGGAGGAGCTATACCCCCTGAACGCACGATGTCACGTGTTGGTGGGGGCGGTGTTTTGATCATTCCGTTGGGTGGTGGTGCATCGTGAAGGGACTTCACAAGTCCCCCGTTGGAACTCTTCGTGCGGCCCTCGAGACTAATAGGTAGCGCGAGTAAAAGCAAGAGGTAAGGTAAGTCAAGAAAGCCGGTACACGACTAGTAACCCGTATTTAACCCGACGTGTGGCTCACACCTACCGACTCCCGATAGCCAACATCCTAATGCCATGTGCCTCGTTGTCGACGTCCTTATGACATCGGCCCCTCCAAGTTGTTACCCAAGCATTGTTTTTTGGAAATCTATAGCTTGTTTAACCCCTGTCTTACCCCCATTTTCGGTAAAATACTTATTTTTTACGAACTAGCCAAATAGTTAAGCTTGGATTACAAGCACTAGGTCGCTTTCAACCCCCCGCATCACTTTCCCTCTTGGGTTTTCCTCATTGGTTACATGTATTTTTTCATTCCCACATCTTACAGCTTTTTCCTTCCGCTTTACTTTTCAAAATGGTCATCGCAGAGAGTCAAGTCCGTAAAGTCCGAACCTAAAACCCCTCAAGCTCGCAGAGTTAGGGTCTGTCCCTAGACTCGAGCTCTCTCATTGACACACAGCTCATATCTAGGACCCGCAAGACTCTTTCGATGTCTCTCGTGTCGACCCAACCTATTAGAAAGCCATGTGAAATTCTAAGACCGGTTCGTAGTCGTTCGGTCTGCCTATACTACTAAATTGTTCCACCCACCTTTCTAGTCACTAAGTTCATATGTTGGCTTAGAGATGCCTACGACGAACACAAGGATTTATTTCTTTTGGCTCGGTGGAAATAGGATTTTTCGTATATCACTTGAGATCATTAAAGAAGCCCCTCTCCGTTTTCCCTCACGACTAGGGAGTATGTCGAGTTCACGAGATGTCCTTGTCTCGTCATTTTTCAAATTACCCCCGGAAACAACGAGTGAATTCCTCTCTTCCATCTCGTAGTCTCGTCTCACATATGTCTTGTCTTCCCGATATGGTTCCCTTTGAATGCATTCACAAACAACCTCGACTCTATTCTTTCTTTCATCTCGTGGGTTTCTAGGTCTCGGAGAGGTCGAGAGGGTGTTGAAGGAATGCATAACCCTCCTTTGGCTCATGTCCCAACCAGGTGTCATTTTGGATATCCCCACTTTCTTGGCCTCGACCCATTCAAACCCATTTTTAAGAACTACCCTCTTCGGGGGCTTTCCATTTTCGTTCACTTGTGTTTTACCTCTTTCTGTTTGAGCACGCAGACAAGTTTGAATCTTTCGGCCTCGAAAAACTCTCAAGAACGAACAGACCGACCCAAGAACTATCTTTGAGTGGAACATCTCGCACGTCGACAGTCCCTAATGGGAGGGGTTACTCAAGGCTTTTGAATGAGTTCATGACCATTGCCTACACCGTACTTCACGACAGCCTCGCAGATTTTTCTCGAGCGAAGGATTCGCTATAGTTTGGTGATGAGGAGAGCATAGGGGACCGGTACTTGTTTGACAATTACACTAACATAAGAGTCTATGGTGCAGATTTACCCCCCTAATCGCTTGCCGTTTTTCCCCTCGCTATGTGGGTTTTCACCCTTTTTATTAGAGAACCGAAAAAGAAAGAAAGGGCTAGTGACAGTGGGCATCAACAACAACCCGCACTATCTTAGAAGGATAATGAGTGAAAAAGGAAGCGAGAAAGAAGGAATCCGGAAGAAAATAATCCTATATTTAGAGGTCAGAGAACTCGGAGTTAAGCAGAGACTCAACATCCCCCGCGAGGAATATATAGAACTTGAGGAATTAGCCCGAGTGGAAAGAGAGAAATCAGCCCTCACCGATACCATTGCTTGGGAAAGGGACGAGAATGTGAAAACGACCGTGCAAAATGGTTGCCTCGTACAGAGATTGGCTGAATTGAAAGCGAAATGGGACACTCATGTTTGCGTGCCTCCAACTTCCGATACAGACAGGTGCCCTTCCAACACAAGCTAACCAAGGCTCAGCGGACCTACAGTGTCTCGTAAAAGCAAGCCCATACAACACAACAGAGGGTTCGGGAGTTGGTAGCTAGGTTGGAACAAAACAATATGGTAATAGCGGCCCTACAAGAAGAGGTGGATGGAGCGAAGAGGGAGAAGTCGCAACGAGAAAAGGTCATCAAGGATCTAAATAATCGGATGAAAGGAAATGCAACCCTTTCGGAAGCCGACCCCTCATCTAGACCGACATCATATCGGAGGTAAGGAAACGTTGGAAGCATATTATGTTAATGGATGATAAGAAGATTGATGTCCGATTGTTCAAAGGGAAGTTAGCGGAAGGACAAGCGAAGCCGAGGCAAAGGTGGTCATGGCCAAGAAGTATATCACTTACCTAAATGGATTGGACTCGAAGAATTAGTTGTCCAAGGGATTGAAGATCGTTTTAGGGGAGTGATGGAAATTAGTAGGGTAATTGAGAAAGAGACGTGTGTAAATGCATTGAGTGGTTTGGAGCAGGGTTTCCAAGGGAGTGGAGAAGTTTGAGCAAGAGTGGAATGAGATGGTGAAAGTAGGGCCTCCCATCATGCTCTGGGATCCTACAACCGCTACGTTTTTAGGTCTAACCGATTACGAAGAGAAGCTAACAACCGTTATGAATCGTACCAATCTTCCCTATGAGAAAACCACTCGCCCGAAAGCTAAAACTATAATTTCTACCCTAGGCAAGGAGATTTCCCTTCTCTCGTCATATCAAATGGCGCTTGGCCATCCACGTGATTACTTGGAACCCGACTAATATATAGGCTCTTAGTGGAGATTTTTTGCCACTATGCCCTCGCTAGGGGTGACTATATGGCATAAATGCAGACGAGTATGTAAATGTACCAATCGCCACACCGTCCCTCCGTACCTCACCTCCTTAGAAGCATAAAGTTGGTTTGTCCATGTCATTGGTGCTTCCAACTCAACCGTAGCTTGCTACGCCCGTTTCTCTAAAAAAATGATGCTCATGATCGGCCCCTAGTGGCCTTTTTACTTGTTATTTTTACTTTTGTAATATTGGGGTGAAATCTTCATTTCACCCTATGCATTTTTATTTTCCGTTTAAGTTGTTTTGTTTTCGGTTTGCGCCTTGTTAAGGCCACTACAGAGATGATGAGAAGCGTTCTTCCTCATCATCAATTTTGGTTTTGATAGAGACAAGCAACATAAAAGATATTTCGTAAAACAAATATTGGTCTAAAATATCTATTGCTAATTTGATGAGTAAGGGATTATAAAAGAAACAACCCGAGTTTATGCAAGGGTTCCATATTTTCGGAATAGATATTGTTAATTGTAAATGCTCCTTTTTTTTAAAGTTTATAAGGTCTTCTCATAGTGTATATTGAAGAATCCCACTAGGAAATCAAAGTGTATTATTTTGTTATGAGATGGATTCCCGTGAGATTAGTCACAGTTTGTATTCTCTCGCTATACTCTAATACAAACGTTTTTCGGCATTTTATCACTTCTTTATATTACAAGCTATCGTAATGCGAGCACTTGATTAACCGGGTGTGAATTTATCTCGTCAAAGGATACTCATGTCTATTGGTCTATGGCGTTTTAAATATGGCTCGAAGCTTTGATATTATGTTCATATGTTACATCGCATTTACTCGCTTTTTCTTCGATATTAGCTAGAGATAGATTCTTATATGATAATAAGCCTATATGTAGTTAATAATCTCTTCATTTGCTTCCATTATCACCGCAATTCTTATTTTGATAACTGTGTACTGTGTTTCATGTTCGGCCCTTCTCATAGCTTTTTAAATCCCGATTCATCTTTGATAATGTGCTTATAGACCCTTATTGTGTTACTATTGGGCATTATTGCTAGCTTATCTACTCGTTCTTGATATCTTGGTCCCACTCTTATGAAGTTTTAAAAATCTTTTCTAAACAAGATGATTTATATCCCTCGACCATGGAAAGTTTTTCTAAATCCTTTTGGCTCTAAGATGTCCTAGGCACTCGGTCCTTCACAACTCGTGGCTATCTCTAGGAGCTACAATAGCATGTTTGGAGCACAGCTTGTGGTATGTCTTCCAACTCGGTTCTAATATGGTAATAGCCCGACCTTAAGTCTAATTTTGACAAGTATTTTTGCGCCATGTACTTCATCTAGCATTTCATCGATAAAGGGAATTGGAAAATTATTTTTAATTGTTATCTTATTTAATCCTCTCGTAGTCAATGCATAGCCGAAACAATCCATCCTTCTTTTTTACCAACATAACTCGAGCAAAGATATAGACTCTTTCTTTTTTGAGATGAACCCACATTTTTAAAAAGTTCTAGGATTATCTTCTTAATTTCAGTATTTTGGTGATGTGGATAGTGATACAGACCTTGATGTTGATAGGGTATGATCATGTTTTGACTTCTATTGCATGTTCAATTTCCCTATTAGGAGGAATTTTCATTGGTAGGTCTTGGAATATTTTTTCATGCTTCGATTTAGCCCTTATACTATCGGTGACCCTTCACTGATCATTTTTTGCAGTATAACATTTCTAACTAGTGAAATTGTACTATATAGGTTGGCGCTCCTTTTTGAATCATTTTCATCATCTGGGATGATGACAGGATTTGATTTTCTCGGGTGCTTGGAATCCATATAACTTGTGCTTCGCTCTTCCCATTTAAAGCATATAAATTGATTTTGATGGTTAGCGAGTAAGTACCTAAGGTTTGTAACCATTGGATTCCTAAGACCACATCTACTCCTCCTAATGGTATGGTGTAGAATGGAGATTCTAAATTAAAGTCTTGAATCTACAATTTGACCTTATGGAATTTCCCCGCCTTCTCAATGTTCTTACCATCAAACACCATTACCATCATATTGGGTATGGGAAACATAAATATGTTGAGTGTTTTGGCCATGGTTGAATCTAAAAAATTGTGGGTTCCGCGATGTCGATGAGAACCATTATTTTTTTTCTTCTTAATATGTCCTTTTCATTTTAGTGTCCGAGGTTGTGATATACTTTTCATAGCTGATAATGACACTTGTGGAATTATTTCGTCATCTAGTTCGGGAGAGAACTTTGGGGTGTCTTCCATTACATCTACATCCGATTCATCACCGTTAGAGTCATTAGTGGCTTCACGATTATACGTATTCATTGTCTCTTTTCCTTTATCACACCTATGATTAGGGTCCCACTTTTCGCCACAACGTTTGCACTTGCCCTCTCTCATCATTTGTATTTCCACATTAGATTTTTCTCCTTCACAAAGATGTGGTGGGACATATTTTGTGTTATCTATATCTGCGATTGAGGAAATCTTCGTCTCGAATATACTCTTTGCATCTTTGACCAAAATAAATTTTCAAATTTCTTTTCGGCAGACTTTTTTCTTTTTGTCTTGCTAGTTCTAACGATGTAATGTCGTGAAGCTCAAGCTCTACTTTTATATGGGTTTTAAGTCCCGAAATGAAAGATTGGACTAGACAAGATAATGACAATCTAGGTACTCGTGTCGCTAAGGTCTCCCATTCTCGAGTGTACTCATCCACATCTCCTTTTTTGGCGCACTTTGATGAATGTTGAAAAGAACTCTTCTTCCTTGATACCTTGGAATCTTTTAAAAAATGCATCCTTAAATTTTCTCCCACTAATAGAAAGCATCGTATTTTTTCCACCACATATACCAATTATATGCTTCTCCTTCCATTTTCATGCAAGCATGCTTAATTTTTTCATCATCACCGTCAATGTCGTAAATCTCAAAATATTCTTCAGCTTTATTAAGCCATGCAACTACCGCCTTTTTTAGTTACCGTTGAACTTGGGTAGCTCAATTTTTACTCTTCAATGATATGTCGCTAATCTGGGTGGAGCAAAAATGGGGTATTGATTAGTGAATGCATTCTAGAGCTGCTTATTTTGACAATTCGCATTACTATCTTCTTGACGGTACGGGATGATGTTTTGGGAGAGTCGTTTTTTTCGTGATGATTTGTCGAATTCCACTGAATCCGCTGAATTTCTCTCGTTGATCATGTTCAATATTTTACAATATTTGTTCTTGCGTCAGCTTCATCTTGTCACAAATAGAAGTTAGCACCAACATATCTTTATTATGATTGTCCGGGGACTCATTATGGTTTTTCCCAATTTGTCTTTCGATCTGATTTGTCATGTCTTGAAGTTTCTTGATATCGCTAGATTGTCCGGAAAATTTACCCTTGATATCGACTAGTTTTTTTGGTAAAGTCATCGGAATGATTAGTAATCTTACTTTCAAGATCAATCATTTTTTGTGTGGAAAACAACCATAGAAATTGATGCATCCATCAAGCATGTATGAGGTGGAGTATATTTATCCAAATTTTACTCTTTTTACTTAATTTGATCCTAATAATTTATTTTTTTTATTTTTTATTTTTTCTACTTAGCCCTCCTTTTTTTTATAACTAAATTATATTAATTATATAATATATAGTTATAACATACCAATATTGTTATAATATATAACTATATTATAACAATTAATTATGTAATAATATTAATACTTATACCAAAAATTGAAATTGAATTGATGCATTACCCGTGGCTTTACGATTTCAGCTTTTGGACAAAGTGATAACAAATGACAACACGATATTATGTTTATGAATGTGAGGTCTATTTGAATGTTGGGTGTCAAGGGAAGTGATATAGTCCGTGATGACAAGCGGTAGCGGAATGGTGGTCGGGACAAAGGTGGACGGATGCGCGAGTGACAGCGTAAGGTGATGATGAGGACGTGACGATGGAGATGGAAGGCATATAGGACGCGATGACTAGTATGATGGTGGAGTCGATGGTGAATGGAATGGTGAAGGCGGACGTCAACAAAATGAGAACAACGGGTGGGAATTAGATTCAAAGGAATAGGGAACGCAGGTTTGAGGGCGAAAGGTGGGGGAGACGACTAGTGTGAAAAGAAGAATGGGAAGTGGAAAGTGGATGGCGCAAAATTGCGCATGCGGGGTGGTAGCAAATTAATACAGGAGGTCGGGTGCATGGAATGACAAGGAACGTTGTGGACTATGTGAAATGTGTGGATGGTAGCACACAAAAAAAACCTCGACCTATTTCTTTTCGGTTGGGTGGCTAAGCCCCAATTAATTTGCAGAGAAAATACGGGGGCAAAGGTGAGTGTAAGGTAACCCTTAGCGTACTGGATGACCGCAGCAAAATCCAAGGAGCGAACTCGCTCTGATACCAGTATGGAGTATAAAAACTCATAGATAAACATAAATATGTATATATTATTGATAATATAGATGATATGATTTACAATTGGGAGAGACCAAGGCTTAAATGAAACCTTATGGTGTCTCTTAGTGAAGGGGCATGATCTTTGATCATGCCCTTTTTGCCTAATAAAAAATAAGAAAACCTAAGACAATTACATTTAATAATACTTAATAATTTATACATAATGTGAGAATTTGGGGTTTTAGGTTAGGAGTAGCTAAAATCCTAGCCTCATTCCCATTAACTTTCTAGTCGTCTTCATGCCATTTCATGGCGAGGATAGTTTCTATGATATTCTTGAGAGCCACTTTCCATATCTCTTCAGAGTTGCGGATACTCCTCTCTCAATGTTCTTCGGTTTATTTCTTTCCAAATGCCCCGTATGAGAAATCCCATAGAGATTCCCCCAAGCTCGATAAGAACATAGCTTTTGTTTCTTCCTTCTCTCGACTTCAATTATATGCCCGATACTCCTACTTGTCCCTATCCATTTGTTGAAAGAGGGATGAGAGTTTTTTTCCAAAGAGTCTTAGCAACAGTAGTGGTGATTCAACAAGTTTTCAATTGTTTCCACATTCTTCCGACACATCTTACAAGTCGACGGGCCATGCATTCCTCTCTTTCGCAATTGATCCTAGGTAAGAATCTTGCCATGATCGACCAGCCACGTAAAGTATCCAATTTCCAAACCCAACATTTTTCCCACCATATTTTTTTTCCAAATGGGTACAAATATATTTTTGAATGTTATTTTACTTGATGTAATAGCCTTATTTTATTGTAAACATGGATTTCGTGTGATATCCCGATATGAGGAGATCCCTCTCGTCGCTACTCTTAGTTTTCTAGAGTTGAGTTATTTCTCGTAATTTTCCCATTGATAACTTTCTCGAGCATTCTATCACTAGTATTTTAGCTTCCATTTTCTCCATTGAAGGTATGTCCCTTCATCCCAAAATTGTGCTACCGACCTAGTATTCGACTCGTTAGTGAATAGAAAATTCTCTCCTAAATCAATTCGACTAAATAGTTTCTCCCGTTGTTGCCACGAGTCCTCCAAAAAACCAAGCAATTTTGCCTCCCCTAATTTCCCGTAAACTCGTGTTCTCGAAGTGAGATCTCTATTTAGTGCTACCAAGTTCCAAATAGTGGATCCTTTAGGGGTCATTTGAACTTTTAATTTACCTACAATATTTAAGGTCATTGTGTACTTCTATTCCCAAGTAGTTTTTCCACAAATCTCTACCACCCCGTATCCATCTCCACCAGCATCTTAGCTCCCATAACCTGATTTAGAAAAATATGGGTCTCTTAACCCCAAGCCTTTGGTCCTTTTAATTTTTGTAAGCTTTTTCCCATGAAAGTAGAGCCCATTTATGGGCTTGTTGGGATCCTTTCCATAATAATTTTTTAAACATATTAGCCATATCATTATAACTAGTCTTACGTGTTTCCAATCCCGAGAGGTGATAGATGGGGATGAATTGTAAGACTTATTTTAACAGCAACACAACTCAAAGCATTAAGCACCCGAAATGCCCAATTTTGAAGTCGGGCTTGATACGCTTAAGGAGATCTTTCCACCTAGAGACCCGAAGAGAATTTAGACTAAGAGGGATTCCTAAATATTTCATAGGAAAGGATCCTATGTTGAACCCCCGAGGTACGCTATAGGAAACGTTGGGAGGGAAGATTAGTATTAAATAAAAAACACATTTGATTTGTCATTAGTTATACGAGTCCCAGTAGGCTTCCCATGAAATCTTTAAGAATGGATAGGATTTCCTTATATTCTTTCAAAGTAGATTGACGAAAGAGAATAATATCATTTACAAACCGTTGGTGGGAGAGGTTTAAGCTCGCCCCCCAAATATTAAGGCCTTTAATCTGACCTCCCCGAATCTTACTTTTAATATGTCGACCAAGGCCTTGTGCCGCAATAATGAAAATGAAGGGGGAAAGCTGATCTCCTTGTCTTAATCCTCGTGTAGCATTAAAGGGAGTAGAAGGAACCTCGTTAAGGAGAATAGAGTAATTAGGAGAAGAGATAAAAGACATTATCCAATAAATCCATCTTTAATCAAATCAAATGCCTAAAGAAACGCTTTAAGATAATTCCAAAGCTAAGACGGTCATATGTTTTTGATATATCAAGTTTGATCAACATACCTTTGGCTTTAAGGGTCCTAAGAGAGTGAATAGCTTCGCACCATGATTATGCCATCCAAAATTTGTCTTCATTTCACAAAACTAGTCCGACTGTGTGATACTAGGGCCGGGAAGAATAGGTTTCGTGTGATTCACCATATTCATAGATAGGATCTTATAAATTATATTGCATAAAGCTAAGGGTCGAAAACTTGTTGGTTCATCTCGAATTCTTCGCTTTGGAATTAAGGAAATGAGAGTAGAATTTAGGGGGTCTGGGATATACTTGTCTTGGATCAAGCGAAATTCATCTACTAATTCCCATATATCTCTACCCATGAAGGACCAAGCTTCCTAGTAGAATTATGCCACAAAGCCATCCATTCTAGGGGCTTTGTATTTTGCAAGACCTTTCGACCAATTTTTCCACTTCCTCTATTGTGATCTCTTAAAAAGAGCCATATTTTTTTCTCACGATCGACTATAGAAAATATGTTTTGTGTTATACGTTCAATGGCTACCATTCTATGCTTTGGTATAGTTCGTCAATATATGAATGAAGTGATTCACTAACAAGGCTTCCATATCATTATGTCGAATGAGCCCTCGTTTCCTCCCGGATCGTTCAGGGGAGAAAATATGATTATTCTCTCTCCTTTGTATCATAGCCTTATCAAAAAAGTTTGTGTTTTTGTCCCCTTCTCTTAGTCATTGTATGCGAGATTTGTTTTTCCATAGGATTTCCTCTTGTTTCCGTGCTCTTCAAGTTTACTTAGAAGGTTACCTTCTTCTATCACTAGATGCTCTACTCTCCCATATAGAATCATTTTTTGTTGAATTAGTTTCATTTCTCCTTGTAATCTTTCCTTATCCTATTGAATGTTTCCAAACTCGCTTTTATTCCACTTTTTAATCTATTGTCTTAAGTCTTTTAGACGAAGTTGGAATGAATGCATCTTATTTCATCCTTGGCCTTGACTTGATTTCCACCATCCTTTATATTTCTCTAGAAGGTTGGATCCCGTAGCCAAAAAACCTAAAATTGAAAAGGTTTTTTTCTTATTACATTCCTTCATATCAACCTCCATACATATCGGCTAGTGATCGGACCCCTCGCACTCGGAAGGATAAAGGCCTCATAAAATGCATCATTGCTAACTAGGGCTTCGATGGTGAGAATCATTTAAAGCCTCGTACGCTACTTGGTGGGCACTCCTCTTCTATTGTTCCATTTGTATTTTCCATTTATCGTGGGGATGGTTGACTAGCCTTAGATCGGTCACCAGATCTTTAAAGAGTTCCATTTCCATCTCTTCTCTCCTTATACCTCCTTTTTTTCTACCAGACTAGAAATCATATTAAAGTCTGCTCCTAATAACTAATACTTTTCGTGGTGCATATTTTTAAGCATTATTATGTTGTGAAGGAATGATGCTTTTTATCCTGGAATGTGAGGCCCATAGGCTGATGAAATAATAATTTTTTCCATCATCCAAATTTCTCTAAATCATCCAGTTAGAATACGTGGAAGCTTGAACGAACCTTCTACCATAATCTTAGTTGGGTTCCACAAAATGGTTATTCCATCGGAGCTTCCTCTCGAATATATACCCATTGCTTCATAATGAGGCTTTAAGAATTTAAGGATTTATTCTAATGTTTGCCTTGAAATCTTGGTTTCCTAAAGCAATATCACCTGTGGCTTCTTTGTATTTAATATTTATTTTAAATATATCTATTTTCCTTTACTATTTAGGCCTCTTATATTCTGCGACATCACTTTCATTGAGGAACTTTGTGTAATTGTTGGAATACCGTTGATAACGGTATTACCCTTCCCGAATTAGCTAACATTTCTCCTACCATTTCTATCGATCCTTGTAGATTATTTCGTCCCCTCTTTTTTCCTCCTTTAGCTTGGGTACTAGGTTCCTGAGGGAGGGCCTTTTGAGAGTTAAGATTTTCCGTTATTTCCATCTATTTTTTAGATTGGGAGGTCAAATATTGTTCAAAAGTTTCTTTATACAATCTCTTCTGGTCATCTGGTATAAATCTCTCATCCAAGTTCTTCCATTCTTGCAGAAGTTTTTTTAACACTACTTCTTCTTTACCTAAATCCTCCTTGTTAGTGTCCACCTCCATGGTCGATTGCTCCACCATTTGCACTTGGTATTCCTTCTATGTTGATTCTAGTGGTGCCTTTCTTTTGGCTTTCAGTGCTTTTTTCTGTTAGTGGTCACTGCCCTTCATCATTAGTCTATTCAACTTCCTTCGAATTTTCCCCAAGTTCCTATAGTATTTCATATCGGTTTTGAGTATTCTTCTATTTTATTGGAACGCTGATTTGATTTGCATGCATTTTACTATTCTTCTTTTTACCCGTAATAGTCTTAAATCCGTCTTCTTTTTCACGTGATCCCCCGCATCCTTCTGGTTGCTTCCCTTGCAACTGGTATGGATAGTTGAGATGGCAGGTTTTGCAAACAAAACCATATTCATCTTTGGCACCGAAATAAAATATGTT
This sequence comes from Pinus albicaulis, assembly GCA_034641835.2. Lineage (NCBI taxonomy): Eukaryota > Viridiplantae > Streptophyta > Pinopsida > Pinales > Pinaceae > Pinus > Pinus albicaulis. Next base: position 1,397,155,082 of record CM076580.1, read on the forward strand.
TGTAATCAAGAAACTGCGACCATACTTTCCCTTCATATTCCAACTTGATTGATTTTGGTAAAGGCTTGAAAATGAGGTATACCTGCCTCGTCGAGTTGTTTCAACTATTTTAACAAAGCTGCCAAGTGAGTTACCAATACCTTCCAAAATTTCAGGGTCCCAAAAATCCACCGGTAGTGCAAATAGCTGTACCAAAACCAGTGCGGCCAAAAATTTTTCTTGGTCAGGGTTATAACATTCTTCCCGCTGCAGCAAGCATAACCCTACATTGTAATAGAAATACAGACCTCCTTCAAAAGTCATTTCTTTATTTATAAGATTTGTAAATATTACAATGAAGAACCCTCTAGGCTCGAATTTCAGATCTATGTGGCCCTTAGGTTGCCATTTTACCTGTATCCATTTGAGAAGATCTTTCTCTATTGGCCATATGCTTATGAACTTACATATTAAGGCATGATCTTTCATATAACTTCGGTATTCATCCAGTTTATTTACAGGAATGACAAAACGAGGTTTCTTCAAGGCTCTTAGTAGACATTGTCCTCTGGTTTTTGCTTGCCATTATACTCCCAACATTGGGCCTACATTAGGCGAGGATCCCCCTTGGGACCCTATTTGTTTGTTATTTTATTCCCCTGCTGTCACATTCTGGTAGGAGGGGATCTCTCCCCCCTAAAGATACTTCCATACAATTGCTCAAAGCTTACTCAGATCTGCTGCAACCCTCCTGGTAATCAGTGTTGTCAAATTCTCAACTATGTCTGAACCATAATTGCTTGCCGAACCCTAGCATTGCTCTCCCTTCAATAATATAGGTATTCTTGGTTCTGATTAAGGTTATATGATTAATTAATTATATATATTTTTTCTAATTATTTCCCTGGTCATCATCTAACATTCATTGATCAAAATAAAAGTTATAAAATTTGATTATTATTTTTTTAATTAAGAAATTAAAACACTTTTCCACGTAAATTATTACTAACAACTAGGATCCCCTTTTCCTTATCAAATTCATGCAATGAGATTTCTATTCCGCTTTTCCTTATCAAATTCATGTAATGGGATTTCAAAAGAGCTCTTCTACAGTCTTGGGATTGCAAACATCTCACCTCCTTATTCACTATGAAGAATAACATATCTCACCTCCTTAGTTTCCATCAATATATAATTTAAATTTTACTAATAGCTTAAACATCATCAAATAAGATACATTCCTTTTAAGTCCACAACATTATGATGTATATGACTAAAGGCATTTTTTAAGATGTATGTGTTTTTATAGAAATAAATAAAATGAGGAAAAATTAAAGTTGAGTGAGATAGGTTATTTAAAATCTTATAAAGTTATGATCTTTATAAATAAAGATAATGTAGTTTTATGTTATATAAATTGAAAATTTATGTGATAAGAAATACGATTAAATAAATTTTTTTAATAGTGAGAAAATTTATCATGATTTACTTTTCAAACTAGTAGTAATAATAATTATTTCTAAATGGTATTTTTGAATGCATCTTAAATCATCATTATTATTTAAAGAAAACCAAACATAATTAGAAAAAATTTCATTTGTAGAAATGTTTGCGTCTTAAACCATTAACCTATTTCCTTAAATTTAAGAAAGACAAATTCTTAACTAAACAAAAATAATTTGAAAAAGAAACATAAACAAAACATTATTACCTCAAAAAGGCTTAAAAAGGCTATAGAAAGACCAGAAAGAACAAGTTGATACAGTCAAATGTTGTTGCGTTAGCATTTGGACTTCCACCATCGATCGAAGTACGCAATCAAATGTGCAATTACAGGTAACGTCCTCAACTAAAAAGCATGTTGACTGCATTCGATAGAAGCATGCTGAGTGCATTCATTCCTACCTGAAAGCTTTTTAATCTGTTTCATACGTGTAAAGGTCCAGCAAGTCTTTGGACTTGTGATCACACTTTTCCTCCTTCAAACTCTATCAACTCTGCTAAATGATTTTATTTTTTAACAAATAGTCTATCAAGGATTGATGTCTTCGTACAGGGCTGTAAATATAATATGTCTATGGTAGAACCATTAGAATAAAGTAAATTAATTACATCGTGAGTTAATTTATTAGATTACAACTTTTCATTTAAAGTAGTTATATGGTTTATAGATGTGCAATTTTTATTTTTTAATAAATATAATAGGGATCAAATGGATAAGCATCAATTTCATGAGTACCGGGTGCAGAATAGATGGTCGCGAGTTTTTCTGTTAAGGCACAAAGTTAGTGGTTTGATAATTATTCTGTGGTGTAAAGGTTATTAAATCACAAAAATTTTGTAAGACTAAAAGTTTATGTGGTCTAGGTAATTGTAATTTTTAGAGATTTTGACATGCTACAAATTAAATATGTACGGTTTAAATAGTTAAAATCCTTAGTAATTTTGACAAACTGTAGTTACTCAAACCACAAATTAAAAAACTGTAGTTACTCAAACTACAAATTAAACATGCACAGATTAAACTTGCCAGTCATAAAGCAGAATTGGAGAGTTTCATAAGATCAGAAAAAAAAACAGCAGTGAGAAGCCGAGTTGTCTGAGCGAGCAACCATCTGATTGAAATTGGAGTCGGTGTCCATGAAGGTAGAGCAGCCATCAAACCTTGATTTAAGAGATTAACATGCGGAGAAGAAAGACATGCATTCTGAGCGATTACGTGACCTGTCCGCGTGAATGAATCCCTCAGCGCAGAGGTAAATATCCACGTGACTGAATCAGTCAGCGCAGAGGTAATTTATTTATTTGGATAAGATAAAAATCATGTATTGTTTATTGAGGTCATTTATTTATTTGGAGGAGATAAAAATTATTTTTGAATGGTTGAAGTTATTTAGGGAAAAGATAAAAATTATTTATTGTATGAAGTGGTAATATCATTTATGTAGGAATATGTAATTCTTATTTGTGTGTTTTGTTGACTTTCTATGTAATTAGTTAGTTTCTATATTATAGGAGGTAGCTAAATCTAAATATTCCTAGTTTGGTGTGTGGTTGAGATATTCTCTCAACCACTATTGACTTTCTATGTAATGAGTTTGTTCTCATATCATAGGAGGTAGCTAAATCTAAATATTCCTAGTTTGGTGTGTGGTTGAGATATTCTCTCAACCACTCTATTGTGCGTCCAAGATAGTTTTCTTCCTCTTGAGACTATATTTCATGTATATATATGTAACCGTTTTGATTAATATAACATTTTGATTAATATAATATAGTGTGCATATTCAGATTTTATGTTGGTATGAGAGACCATATGAGCCTGCACTTTGGCCCCTTCTGGGCTGAGGTAAATAAGAGAGAAAGTACATTTTTTGGTTTAGTTTTTTTTAGTTTGTCCATTCGAGTTGAACGCCATAGAAACTCGTTGTTCTTTGTGTGTGTTGCATGAGTCTTTGATCGATTTGGAGCTATGATGTTTCATTGATGTGTCCTTGCGAGGGTCGAGAGGCTATGGTGTTGTCATTGTCGTGTGGAGCTACTTGCGTGGATCCTCCGAGGGTTGTTGCCGACAGGAATCGTGGTTGTTATATTTGTGTGGGTCCTGTAAAATTGTGTGAAAAGACCACTTGCAATTTGGAGTTGTGTGCATGAAACCATGACAAGTCTGTTTGCCGTGAGTCTGGCATGAGGGGAGCCCACTGCTGCTCTTTGACTGACGTGTTGGAGGTCATCAAATGTGAAATGTGTAAGCGGCGTTTATTTGCAGGGCTAGATTACCTATATTTGTTGTGTTGTTGGGTTTGCTGCCCATCAACAGTGTCCCTGATCTGTCGTTGCCATGCTGCATCACAAAGGAGAAGAGGCATGATGCCTTGAATTAGTTGTTTGGGCGAGGAGGAAAATTCAATTGACAGATGAATTTAGCATAGGAAATTTCGAAGTTTCAAGTTGCTCAATGATTAATCTATGTCATCCCTTTGCAAAGTCCACCGTGAAGTCATGCTTGGTAGGAGACTGGGTGTTGTAATGGTGTGTGCTCCGATTGCGCCAAATGGGTTTATCGCATGGACTGGGGCCTCGCAGGATCTCTCGATTACATTTGTGGATCAGAGGATTCGTGCTATATTTTTGTAGGTAGAAGATGAGAGTGCAACTGTGTGGAGGCCAGGAGGATATAAGATATGAATCCTCGGTAGTTATAGTTTGCAGTCTTTTTCTGTGATAACCTTACAGACCCAAACAGTTTCGATAATAATTATAATGATTGTCGCAGAAAATCTGAGTGGTCGGAAATTATCTTGTTGCCTCACATATATACGAATACGAGTTTCCTGTATGACAAGGTGCAACTAATATCTTCCCATAGTCGTGATTTGTACATAATTAGATGGTAAAGGGATTCTTGTGGAGTTGTGGTTGGATGGGGAGAACATGATCTGGGAAAATTCTGTTTGTTTGATTGTGCAAGCAGTTGGTGATACACCATTGGTGGGTTCCTTCTGTTTTTGGCAATTAGGTGCACAAATTTTTGGTATTAATGGTATTTTGGTTTTGGCCAAACTTCGTGACATTGAAGAAGAGCTTGGTGGATCTTGGAGAGGCGATCTGCTACTGTGGTTAGTAGTGGAATTCCAACAATCTCTTAATGACTTGTCATGCTTGACATGCGAGTATTCTATTTTCTGGAATGCTTTGGGTTTACATAAAGTAGTCTTAGGAACAACTAGAAGAAAGCAAGGAACATCGTTAAAGGAGCTCTATCTAAAGCTACGATGTCATCTTTATGCAAGAGGGCACTACTGGATTTGTTTGTCTCTTTGCTTCATGATTCAGAAACTGATTCACACTTGAGTGGACTTTCCTATCTTCAAATGAAGGTTTCAGCCTCGAAATATTATAAAGCTCTTGAAATTTTTCATAGTATTTTCTCACCTTTTCGAGATTGTCTGGATCTGATGGTGGATTCCTGGAGTGCCCGCGTCTGGATGTGAGTACCCACGTCTGAATCATCTGTGCTGGAATGCACTGCATTGAGACCAGATGAAAAAACGTTGATTCGTTGCTTCATCAGTGGAACCCTCTGAGGTATCGTTGGAGAAGAATGGTTGTTGTTATGTTTGGAAATAGTCATCTATGGGCAGAGATAGAGAAATTTGATGTTCTTGTTAATCTGAAAAGTTCATTTTGTTTCTTGGAATCATGTTTAAAATTATTGAGCCTTATTGAGTGTAGCTAACTCAATATAGGTAAAGTTATTTTGTTAGAATTCGCGACTCTAACAAATGACAGGCTAAGCATGGAGTTCCAAGATTTAATTCACAAAGACAAAGATGCCCAAGTTGTGAACAATGAAAAGATGACGTAAAGAAGGAACAACAATTATTATGATGGAGCATGAGGAGTTGTTGGAAGGCTTCCAACTTCCTATGTTTGGGATCGGCTTGGTTGAAGGTTTAATGCATGGAAAATTTTAGGGGCTAATATTCGCAAGTGGGCTAATTTTCCATGTTTTTTCCAAAAAAAAAGATTCGCCAATTTCCATTTTTTATAAAACATGATTCACCCAACTTTTATAATATAAAATTATTTTACCTTAAAATTCGCCAACATTATACAAAGAGTATATATAAAATCATTATAAATTTGAATAACTTTACAAATACATCAATAAACATTTTATATTTTACATATTAGGGACTACTGAGATTCGCCAATGTTTTAAACTTCGAGATAATTTTCCATCCTTAAAATTTTCCCTGGTTGAATGCATTTTTATCGTGGTCTCGTGGTGCAGTGGTGAAGTGTGGTACAACATATTTGCTACAGTGGCTGAGGGCAGTGTGGTGAGCTGCCTGGACGCAACTTTGTTCATATACCAGAGCGGCCTTTGGTGAGTTGCAGCTGAAGCATGGTGAGTTGCAGGTGATAGCGGCGTTTTTTGCAGCGTTTATGGTCAAGGAGGGAGACAGGATCAAGATGAAACTAAAAGTTCCAACATATTTGTTTTCATGAAACAAATTGTCTTCATGAATTCCTTTGTTTTTTCATGTTGAGCCCAATCAACTTAACATGTAAATGCATTCATGTAAATCTGGTTAAAGAATTAGATGTTGTATTGTTGTTACATTTAGGTTGGAAAACTATTGTCACGGGTGTGAATCTACGTTGGAATTTTCGATTCCAACAATAGACAAATTTATTTGCAAGAATGATTTACTACCAGATATGATGAAGACACTGAGTGTGAAAATGGCATCAAAGGATATTGGTTGGATTTACATCAGAGATTGGAGGAAGATGGGCAATCAAGTTTGTGTGAGTTTTTTGTGAGTTTCTTGGAATAGACTCTTGATGATGCATCACATAGTTGAATGGTAGGCAGATCTAGGATGGTTTTGTAGTGGTCTTTGTATGTACCTGGTAACTCCAAGGGCTGGAGCGTGTAATATTAGCCTTGTAAAGGCGTATGTATCCCCGTGAAGTTCCTAGTTATCAAAAAACCACTTTGTAATTGCCACTTTGTAATTACAGGTTTGTGGTCAGCTAAAAACCACTTTTGTCACTTTGAAGTGATGGTTTGTAGTGAGTCAGAAACCACATGCTAGTCCTAGTGGCTACAGAGCCTTCACGGTTACAAAGCCTTTGTGGCTACGGTGCCCCGGGTGCACACAGGAGCCTTCGAGCTCATAGCGGAGTAGGTGGTATGTAGAAACACCTTACTCATAGGAGAAACTTAGTTTCTCACAGGTCTCAGTTTACTGAGCACATTTTGGGGGGGATTTGTAGATACAAGTACATGTATGAAATGGTAACGGTTGACAGAACCATGTATGCTAAGGACATCCTATGAGACTAGTCGTTGCAATGTATGGTACCCATGCATTCCGGTGGATGGTTGCACCTTTATATGGATGTAAACATATCCTTTTGTTGGTTCAACACATGGGATTTGCCCATTTGTGGTGGATCTGAGTCGCAGACACATCTTGTGATGGTTCTGCACATGGGATTTTCCCATTTGTGGTGGATCTGAGTCACATACACATCTTTTGTTGGTTCTGCACATGGGATTTTCCTATTTATGGTGAATCTAAATCAAAGACACATCTTTTGTTATGATTGACCACAACTAGATTTTGTGAGTCGCTATTGAGACAAATAGTGATTAAGGGGGTGTGTTGGGATATGTAATTCTTACTTGTCTGCGGTGTTCACTCTCTATGTAAGGAGTTTGTTCCTATATCATAGGAGGTAGCTAAATATAAATATTCCTATTTTGGTGTGTGGTTGAGATATTCTCTCAACCACCTTATTGTGCGTCCAAGATATTTTTCCTATCTTGAGACTATATTTCATGTATATATATGTAACCATTTTGATTAATATAATATAGTGTGCATATTCAGATTTTATCTATTTATTAAAAAAAAAAAAAACTTATTTGATATAGTTCAAATAAAATAAGTTTTTTATCATTATTTAAATATATATATATATATATATATATATATATATATATATATATTAACTATATAATTTTTAGTAAGATTGTGATTTCTTATTATTTAAAATGCACTTTTAAATGTATAAATGGATTGAGTTGTTTAAAAAACCCTGACACACTCTATCATTGCAAATTAAACAACTTAAGCTTATGGTTTTTAAAAATCTCTACCAGATTTTGAAGAAAAGTACCAAAAAATGTTTATATAAGGACCATTTTATAGTTTTCATATTAGGGACTAGTAATAGTCCACAAGGTTAGGCTAAAATTAAAGATAAATTTCTATCCTTAAAATTTTCCCTATTTCATTGAATGACCAAAGAAATACCTTCACAATTTGTTTTCCAAGCTCCACCATTTCAAGATCTAAAATAATAAAGGCATCATGAAACATACCTTCCTTTGGATATCAATTGAATTAATGACATCCAAGATGACTTTTTGTGAAGGTAACATTATCTTGTGGGAGTCATGTGAAATAGGTGGAATGAAAGCTGTGAGGGAAAAACATCTTAATTGTATTCCATATTGGAATGGACGTTTTAATCAACATCATGAGGTGCTAATGAAACCACTGAAGAGGAAATCTCTTATTCTATAAGAAACATGTGTTCGCCATACAACATCTTGATTGTATTCCATATTGAAATGGATTTTTTAATCAACATCATGAGGTGCTAATGAAACCACTAAAGAGGAAATCTCTTATGCTATAAGCAACATGTGTTCACCATACAAGTCTACACCCAAAGGGAGGGCACCATCCAAAGGTCATGTGACCAATGGGATCCTAACTTGATAGAAGAGGTCATATGAATAGGAGAAAGGCTAGTCAATGGAATATTGGGTGGAGGAATAGAAAAAATTCTCATAAACTCTTATATATATATATATATATATATATATAGTTGACATTAAAATATTTTATATAACATGTATATCTAAATATTTTATTGGCACTAATTAAAATGGTTTAAACATCTTTCTCACACTTTTTTCTTCTTTTTTTCCTTTTTAGCTTCTAATTACTTTCATTTTTTTTTATTATAGTGAGAGATTACTTTTCTATTTAGAATGTATTTTATTTTATTTTTATTTTAAGAGAGACATATGTATAGGGCCATACTTACACATCTCCTCATACTAAACATACTAGAATGTAAAATAAATCTCTTTACTAAAAAAATTAATTAAACTAACACAGTTAAAAATGTTTTATAATATTTTTAATTAAATTTAAACATCTCCTCAATATAAAATACACCTCTTTAAGTAATAACTTGATATCCACTTTATACTAATTAAAATTATCAATATAATAAATAAGTACCCATGTAACCCACATCATTTTAATTGTTACATGGCAATCCATTAAACAAACATAAATAAATTGAATGGATACCTTAAAAATATAATATATATATATATACTTTAACTTAACAATACATCATAATTTGAAATATTAAATAAAACTAAAATTTTAATTATATAAAATCATATAACATTATATATGCAGTTGCCATCCATATATATAATTGATTTGGAATGAGAAGGAGGGCCGACCAAATTTCCGGCAATGTTTTATCATTCTGATCGCTTATCAAAGTCCGCATTACATCTCCACCATAATCCCACGTCGATTTAAATAGAACCAAAACAAAAGATGGCAAAGGAAGACCAATGGGAAGACTCATCCTTCATTTCATTTGAACTCTTCTTCCTGGAAATTGCTTCAACTGCTCTTGAAATAATTTAGTTGTGACATGAGATTTTATAAAAGAAATCCACATCCGCCGCCTGCCGTCCGTCTGTCATCCTCATATGACGCAACAAGCAAGCCGGCTAATCGATCAAAGTCTAAGAAATCCACATCCGCCGCCTGCCGTCCGTCCGTCATCGTCATATGACGCAACAAGCAAGCCGTCTAATCGATCAAAGTCTACACGATTGATTGATATAGGATCCACGGCAACCAATATTTCGGCTGCTATCCGCCCATTAATGCGGTGGCAGATACACTGCCCACTGTTAGATTTAAACAATTTTAAATCTAACGGTGGGCAGTGTATCTGCCACAGCATTAATGGGCGGACAGCTGCCAAAATAAGGCTTGCCTATGATCCAGTACTACTAGTATTTTTTTTCGAGTAGTTTTTAGTGCGATTTTTTTAAGGCTAATCGATCAAAGTCTACACAATTGATTGATATATGATCAAGTACTAGTATTTTTTTTTTGTTTATCAAGTAGTGGGTGGTTGGTGACTTTTGGGAGATTGATTACAAATTTTAACTTTTAGTTTGAGATGGTTCTAGATATTTCAAGTTAAGTTAAAATTATTGGGATGGCATTTAAAATATTAAAATCACTAAGGATTTTATTTGGCCTAGGCCACAAAACCCTTAACATGAATAATTCTTTGCCAATAACTATTACAGCTCTGATAATTTAACAATACACTTCATCATCATCACTTCATCATCATCTCTTCTACGCTTCCTAAAAAACAATTTTTAAATAATTGACCTACAATTTTATTTATCGTTGTGCTGTTTTCAAACGAATAGTTGCAGTATTTTATCGATAAAAATGGGCGCCCTGGCAAGAGGCTTTCTCGAAATATGCATAGATAGATAAGTTCGAGCTTATGTGGTTGATGAATATGAAGAAAAGTAAATAGTTGACTTCATCATGTTTATTGTTCCATGGAATGACATTCTCACTGCATTTTCATTATTATTTTGTTTTTATTTTTGATAGAATAGTCTCAGTTATCAAGATACATAGAATAGTGGTTGACATATCATGAAATCATATTATTATTTTGTTTTCATTTTTAATAGAATAGTGTTATGCAAGATACATAGAATAGTGGATGAATGACATATTATGAGATCATTAATTCAATAGTTCGTATATTAAAATAAATCCAATCTAATCATAATATTTGTATAATCTAACTTTAATTTTTCAAATTATTAATAAATAAATAAAAATAAAAAATAAAAAATAAATAAATCTACTCATTATTTTGTTTTTAAATAATTATTGTGATCTACTCATTATTTTGTTTTTAAATAATTATTTATAATCACAAAGTGTGCAATCTATTATTCTTCAAAGCCAATGTCCATTTTTATATCTGCACAATCCATCTCATTCATCACTGCATTGCGATTTTATTTTAATTGTCCTATATTATTAGAAAAAGCCAACAATGCATGTTTTTTTTTTTTTTTTTATAGTTGTTTTCTTTTCCAGTAATCAGGAAATGCTATATGCATAAGATGTTAAGAGGTATCAAGTTCAGCTGTTATTAAGTTTAGGTTAAAATATTAAATTATAGAAGTTTAGAGTGGAGTTTATTATGGATATAAAGTTATTTTAAGAGATGTTTATAATTATTAAGCAGATGCTTTTTATTCAATATTAAAAATAATCTGAATTAATATATATATATATATATATATATATATATATATATATTACTAAATAAAAAATTCAATTTTTTATGTTTATAGATTTATATTCAAGTTTTAAAATTTATCATATAATTTTTGTATTTTTTAAAATCTTATTAATAAATTAATTTCATTATAGAAAAAAATTTACTCACTAAAAAGATGATGTTATAATCTATACTATAGTAGGTTGCTAAATGCACATATCAATACAATCATGGATATTACATATTAATCATGTATCTTTCTTTAACTTCTTCACAATATTACTGTGTTAAAAGGAGTCAAATCAAATGGCTCACTCTCTTACAAGCATGTTATCTATAAAGTTAAGGTTAATGGTGGTTCATAGTGGTGGTTTTATTAATTGGGATTTATGTTAGTAGTTGGGATATTAATGGCCATTAGAATGGTAGAGAATTTAGTTATGTGACTAAGGTGTTTGGCTCATCCATCATTAATCGAGTTTAACATTTATTTAAGAAATCACTTTAATAAGATATTTGTTTTTCTTGAAATAAAATTAAGTAACAACCTATACCAATTTATATATCTAGTGATATATATAAATTTCCATTTAGATTAATGATTATGTGTGTGTTCCTAGTTGAAGTTCACTACATGTTAAAATTCTTTTCCATTGTTTGAAGACATAAGGGAAAAAAAAATCTTATCCTTATTACACTCTCACACAAAAATTATAGCCTCAAAAGTGGAAATGGAATTAACATGAATGTTCTTCCACAAGAATGTCCTCATTTTCTTGAGAACGTGCTTTTCCAAGAAAGTGTTGATTCTCTTGACAACACAAATGCATTCCTAAGTGGCAAGCTTCAACATCCCTTAAACCACCACCTCCGATACCACATTAGTGTGATGAGAGAGCATGTGACAAGAATAAGAACACATTTTTCGGAGCATGTTTTATTATTAGGAATTTGTACATGCACATTCCTATTAGGGTTGATTTTGAAAGGCATACAAACATGACTCTTATGGTTAAGTACGATTGTGATATGATTGAGATATTAATCTAAGATGGAGTGCTCAATCATCATATGGATACAAAAAACAAATTCTCTCTGGTATGGGTGTCAAAAAATATCTTGTGTCTAAATCTTTATATTGACATTTGGAATAATTTAAAACTCCTTTGAAGAAAATAAGTATGGCTCAGCATTAGTGATTCTTTCTTTTGTTCATTAAATTTTAATATTGTAAAAAATGAAAAGACAATGCTTTATTAAGATTGATTTTATTTTGAAATTTGCATTTAATATACTCTTGTCAAATTAAGTACAAGTATTTTTGCAAATTTACATCATGGAAGGATGGACGAAAATATACCCTTCAACTTCAAATAAAGTGTAGCTCTTTCAACCACAGAGTTTACTTATAGAGGATTCAACATCATGCTTTTATTTCATTTCACAATTTTTTTAATTGAAAAAACAAATTGCATTTTACCTTATTGAGTTTTAGGACATTTTATTACTCTAGATCCAAGCAAAAACAAAAACCCAACATCACTTAGGGGGGCACAACAACCCTGAACCCACAACCACAAAACATGAACATGGATTTTTATCTGAGTTTGATCTCTCTAAGAACCCCTCACATGTGACCTATGGAATATTAAAGAGATGTCTTGATTGTCACTAGCCACTTCTATAGCCACAATTGTAACATTCATTACAAATGCTCAAAGCCTATTAACTAATATTTCTAATTAGAAGCCTAGAATGTTTGAATATTGTAGGATGGGTGTAAATAAGTACCAAGTTTAACTGCGACCATGCTCTATCTCCCACCTTGAATGACTTCTTTGTCCTATAATAATCATGCTTCGCCTTATACTTTTCATATGACTTTTGTAGTGTCTCTTGTACTTGTAGATAGATATGTCTCATCTTCTCAAAAAATATTTAATCTCTTACGAAATCCCTTATAACATCCTCCCTCACTCTTCCTTGTTTCCCATTTAAAATATCCAAATGTGAAGGTGACAAATATAAAAAATGTTGGGTGTGTTACATTCTTTCCATGACTAGCTCCATGTGTTGTATGTTGTGTTAGGCACAATGAGGGGTCAAGTGGGGGTGGTAGCCCTCTTGCACAGGGTACGGGGCAACACCCCACGAAAAAAATTTATTCGGACCCAATAATAGTTGAGCGGGACCAAGGATGGGGGGCGAACCCAAAGATGGTGGGCGACTTTACCCATGGTTTTGTGCATGGGTTTTTCTTATGGTTTTAGGCATGATGGTTTTATGCCCATGGTATTTTGTACATCCGGTTAAGGGAACTACGGTTATGTTATAATCCAGGGTTAATGGATTGGAGTTTATGAATGCTTCAGCATGTATATATATGTATTGTAATATTAAAAGGAATATAATGAAAAATAAATCTGGTAGTCCCGATTTTTGGATCTAGGGGAAAATATCTGTGTATATTTGATGTTCTCACCATTGTTGTAATAGCCCTAGTGAAAATTTAATGTAATAAAGATAAAATAATAACCATGTTTTATGGGACACTTATTGCAACTTGAATGTTGGGAAAAACATCCTAGTGGGTGTTAATTTGGTTTATTATGGCTAAGGAAATTGGAAAAGGCAAAAGCAAAGGATTTGGAAAGGAAAATGGAATTTTTGGCATTTTATTTATGAAAATAATGGAAATTAGGATAAAAGAAAGATAAAAGGTCACAGGTCGCATGTGAGGAGGAAAATGAAGGAAAATGATGGAAAATGAATAAAATAGAGGCCTCTTCTATAAAACATCTTCTTAGGATCAGTTGGTACCTTTTTTCAGTTCATTTTTGGAGCTCTCTCATTATTCTCTCTCTCTCACTCACTCTTGGACACTTAAGATTTTTGGAGAAATTTGGCATTGGAGCAAGAAAGGAAAGAAAGAAAGAAGGAGGTGGAAGCAAGAAAGGAGGAGCAAGAATAAAATTGCTATAATGGGATTCTTTGCAAGTATTGATTTTCATGTATGATTTCCTTGCTAAATTTGGAATGCATGGTATTGGATGTGGTTCTTTGTTGTCTTGGCATGGGTTTTTTCTAGGTGTGACACTATATTCAACCTAGCCTTTCCATTTCTGGATAGCCATGGTGTTGTGGAGTTCTCATGTTTTGGTTTATCTAGATTACCATATGGATTCGAAGTTGAATGAGGTGGATCTCTGAATGATTATGGAATTGGTTCATATGTTGCCTAGGTTTAGAGCCTAGTAATCTAGGTTTGTATTGCAGTAAAGCCTAAGAGGTGGTTTGCTCTCCATTTCAGGCCTAGGAATCCTGGGTTTGGGATATACGGTAAAGCCTGAAGAGTATGTCTCGGTTTAGGGCCTATTGACCTCTGATTCAAACTGTGGGTGGTGGTAAATCCTGAGAGATTAGGAGACAGGAAAATTCCTCACGGTTTAGGTAGAGATAATATGGTGATATACATGCTTGTGTTGGCCTAATGATCAAGTGTAGATCATGGTAAATATTGGTTTATGATTGATGAGTGTGATGTGGTTTAGCCTCACGATTCCCTGGTTGGTTCTTTCGGTTTGAGTCCCACATTTATGCTTGGAATATGGCACGGGGGTGATAAGCTGAAGAGAGATTTGGCTAAGCCAATCTATGTTCAGGTGGAACGTGGAAGTCCCATCTTCGGAAGTCCTAGACCAAATTTCCATAGCTTGAAGGGTTATCCCTATAAATGACATCATGGTGACCATAAGTGCTAATTTGGTTGTTGATGTACAATATTCAAGTTGATCAATGGTAACGATATTTCCTTCATGGGGAAGCGAAAAGATAGATGATAAATATAAATCATAGCGTAAAACAAATTATGTCCAATGAATAGATTACACTCAAGAGGGGTGCGTCAACCACTTATATACCAACAACAATGGTTGTGTCCGCTAACTCGCTAGAAAATGTAGGGAGAACTCCCTGGGGCAAGAAATTATATTGGCCATCGAAGGCCTGAAGGGTGGTACTTGACTAAATGAGTGGGGGAGAACCAAGAGCTTTCTAGCATGATGAGGCCATGATACAAGTGAAGGATCCTTCATCCACAAGAGTGTGATGATTTTGCTATATATATTCACCAAGATCTGAAAAGACATAACAAAAATCGACTATCAAAGATCAAACCCCTTGATAATGGTCAATAAGGCTTTGTGTTGCATAGGAAAACTCTAAAAAACCTTTGAAAGTAGAAATAACACAAGACTCTTAGGTTGCATCCTTGACAATACTATAGTGTTGGGCAGCCCTAGCATTGGGGTTATGTGCTGACTTACAAAGAACACACTTATCCAACGTGAGAACACCTAAATGCTTATCTAGGATGAGAGGTACATTGATTGAAGTGAGGATGATCAAGTCAATAGATGAAGAACCAAGTTCTCATAAGTTTCCATTCTCGTAGACAATTCACTTGTTCATTGCACATAAGGACATGTGACAAGCCTCCGTGAAAGTTTTTTCCTCCACTGCGCCCACATAGACGAGGAACAAGTGTTGCAACCATTTTCTGTTGTGGTAAATAGAGAATGGATATGTCAAAACAACAAGCTATTTCCCAATAGTGAGCTCATTGTTCATTTGTGTCTTTATTATGAGGTGTAACTTAAAAACCATGATGATGTATATAACTGAAAGTTCAAAGTTGAGATATTTCTTATTTGAGTAAAAATATTTAAGAGAGATTTGAAGCTTTAATCTCATAATTTACATAATCCGCAATTGTGAACCAAACTCCCTTTCATATATATATATATATGTGTGATTAGTTTTAATTCTTTATCATATTTTTATTAAAATAATGTACTTTTAGAAAAATACATATGTCCCACTATCATTTCGTACCTTCATTTAGAATCCATGTTGCGTATAGGAAAGGTAGGGAAATTGGATAAGGTTGTCCATTTTTGCAATGTGACACACTTGCGAGAGTCCAAATGCTAAAAATTGAACCAGTCTGAGTGTCAACGGCTTTTTTTTTTTGAAAAACATAAAAAATGATGTAAACGACACGTTATACTTCGAAAAAAAACGAAAAAGAGAACTCTGGAATATAACTCACTTTCAAGTCAGAACGGCAATGCGAATTGGGTATGGGATATGCCACACTAATTCCATAATGATTTTCAAAAGATGTAGAAATTTCCACATGGTTCTGGGAATGCGGATTTAAGAAGACTCTGGTGGTTGGTTTTGACTTCATTCACAGCAACATCGTACTAATTCCATGAATTGCTTTCAAAATATGCAGAAATCTCCACAATGTTCTAGAGATGCAGAAAATAATGTGCCAGCGGGGATTGACTTAATGGGCGGCAATACTATGTGCAGCGGCCCTGATAGCTACGCAACAAGTAATAAAAGCATTGATGGCTACCTTCAATATTCTTCAACCAGTCGCTCTCACCAGGCTTATCCAAGTCATATCTGCATAGTTTTAATTCAAGAAGACATAATTTCCATTGTCAATGCCTCAGCCTTTCACAGACGTGACCTGCAAAATTCTGCTTAGACACAATTCTTGGACTTGGGGGATGTGAAACTTTTGTTAAATGTACAAATGGAATTAATTCCTTCAAAACCTTTGTTGAGAAAATCCGTTAATCTCCGATGGATTCTCTTGGTTCTGAACAGGGTTGTGATTAATTATATATAATTTTTTTCTCATTTTTACCACAGTCATTATCTAGGCTCACGGATGGGCGAATGTAACTCAGTTGAATATTTAAATTTCTTTTGAGGTAAATTGGACAAACTATATAACAAGGCTTAACCTATAGCATGTGCGGCTCAGGGATAGCGAAGATTCCCTGTGCTGGTTTTCTTTCCCATTGAGGAATATACTTCTAAAATGGGCTACGATCACGATCACTAAATCATGGTAGGAGTGTGGAGGATCAGGTGGTGAGAGAAAATTTGGAAATTAAAATGTCCAACAAAAGCCCGGGTCTTTACGTGGTGTCTTATGGAAAATAAAATACTCACTTGAGAAAACATCTGCTAGAGCCATAAGAAAGGGCCGAGTTGGTGCTTTTTTGTAAAAATGGGGAGGACTTTATTGATCATCTTTTCATGTCATGTCCCTTTACATTGGGGATTTGGGATTTGGGTGGATTGTAGAAGGATTTTAGGTCTGGGTATTGGCTGGTATTCTAAAATGGGCTACGATCACGATCACTAAATCATGGTAGGAGTGTGGAGGATCAGGTGGTGAGAGAAAATTTGGAAATTAAAATGTCCAACAAAAGCCCGGGTCTTTACGTGGTGTCTTATGGAAAATAAAATACTCACTTGAGAAAACATCTGCTAGAGCCATAAGAAAGGGCCGAGTTGGTGCTTTTTTGTAAAAATGGGGAGGACTTTATTGATCATCTTTTCATGTCATGTCCCTTTACATTGGGGATTTGGGATTTGGGTGGATTGTAGAAGGATTTTAGGTCTGGGTATTGGCTGGTAGGGGAGTCATATTCAAGCTTGAAAAAACAGGTGGGAGCAGATAGTTGACAAACAATTCAAAAATCTTTTTCCACTAATTTGTTGGGAATGTAGATCACAAGGAACAAGTCTATTTTTCAAGAAAAATTATCTTCCTCTAATAAGTTGGTTGTTTATATTTTTGCTATATTCTCCTTTTTTCTTTTCTAGGATTTTGTTTTTGTCTTTGCATCATCACATCCAAAGAGATTGATCATTCTTTCCCGTTGGCATACTTTGATGAGGCTTCCCTGGCTAATGGCAATTGTAGGAAGGGGTGGGGATGTGGAAATCCTATTTATCCTGGAATGCCACAATTACAAATTTCAGTTTGGGTTGGGGAAAGGATCAAACAACTATGCAGAATTGTTAGCACTTAAGATTCTCCTTTTGTTTGCTCTTGAAAAAGATTATTTGTCCCTACAGATCTTCAGAGATTCCATGCTTGTCATAAACTAGTTAAAAAAGAAACAAAAATACCACAACCATGAGTCCTTCTTGCCTATTTTAGAAGAAATTATTCATATAAAAGCTTATTTTCTCATATATCTCTTTGCCACATCTACAAGGAACTTTAATAGTAGACCCATTATCTAAATAAGGTGTTACATGTTGGAATTTCTGAGAATTCTAGAACAACAATGGAGAGAGTAATACTCTCCTCTTCTAACATAGAGAAATATAAAAATTTCACTCACAGGAGACAAAGTTTCCACATGAAATTCTATTTCATTAACTTCAAAACAAAACTATTACAAATCTGGACTGCTTAAAAAACGCAGTGCTCAGAATAGACTTCACTGTCTCAACAAAACAATACACTGTCTGTGTATTTCTTATGCTCTGTCTCTGCTTAAAAAGAACGCTCTGTTTTAAAACGATGCACTGATATCCATAAAAGAAAAAATATTACATTATAGGCTCTCGAGCCTTTACAATATATATATATGCGGCGCATATTTAAAATTTAAAACAAAACTATAATGTATCGGGTCCGTGACTTAATACATAACACGCGACCTTTTTTTTTAAATCCCGATCACCGATTGTTAACCGAACGCGATGACCGTCTTAACTCCATTGCATAAGTCCATCGGTTCCGGGCTTATCAAAGCAAAATCGGTTCAAATGAAAAACTCCAATCTCTAATGGAGGATCAGACGCAATAAGGCAATTATGAAATCTGCCCTATGAATGAATCGGGTCCGGACTTCAACATATAACAAACGGTCCATCAAAAAACTCTAATCGCCGATTACAAACCGGATGCGATGGATCAATTAACTCCGCCATATAATATGGTTGGGTCCGCCATTGGTTAATGCAATCGGGGCATAAACAAAAATCCTCCCGATTCACACTTTGCGATTGTATATGAACATGCCGCGTGGTCTGTGGGACCAGCAGACCTCGGCTACAGTGGAGGACGATTATTAATATAAAACGATTGCGATTGTGTTCATCGCATCGGCCCAGAACAAAACAAAAAGATTTCTGTTAATTATGTGAGTTCGTTCCGCTTGTGGAACTCGCCACATCAACAAGACACTGCTGTGGGGATCACAACGTACATAAAAAAAATATCTTCACTGTGTTTTTCAAAAATCATAAAGTCTTTCACCGCTTGAACACATTTCTTCAATTTCGGTTGTTGAGGGCTTAAAAGCCTGAAAAGACTGTCTTAAATTAAATCTCTTTTCTTCTGTGCTTTGAAGCCACGAAAGTCTTCATTGTCTGCAAAAACCGGCTACACACAAACAAACATAACTCCTCCTCTGCAATGGTGGCTGCCGCCTATCATTCATTAATTCCTCCTTGCGATTTTCTCCATTCAGTCTTGAATGCGCAGTGCTGAGCACGCAAGCTCTGCTGTCCCTTTGTACTCTGTTTCTTCCTGCTCAAGACAAGCAGGTGACTTTAATATTTCAACACTCCCCCTTAAAGTTAGCTGCTGGGTTATCTGTCATACCCAATAATTTCCTTAAAAATTCAAAGGTGTTCTACCCCAATGGCTTTGTCAAAATATCTGCAAATTGTTCCTCTGTTCTACAATGCTGTAAAACAATTTCTCCATTGCTCATTAATTCTTTGATATAGTAAAACTTTGCATCAATGTGTTTCGTTCTCTTGTGAAAAATAGAATTCTTTGACAATGTAATAGCTGAGTTATTGTCACAAAAAATCACGGTTCCCTTTGTTTGCTCTTGGCACAAACTTCTTAGCATCCTTCTCATCCAAACTGCTTGACACGCTACTGCTATAGTTGCCACATAGTCTGCCTCTGTTGTAGACAACGCTACAATGGGTTGTTTTTTAGAAGACCATGAAATGGCTCCTGAACCCATGTGAAAAACATAACCGGAAGTGCTCTTCCGATCATCTACACATCCAGCCCAATCACTATCAGTGTATCCAACTAAATCTGAACATTCTGAAGCAGTATGTAAAATATCAAACCTTTTAGTACCTTTAACATACTTCAGAATTCTTTTTGCTGCCTGCCAATGTGCTTCCTTTGGCTTTTCCATGAATCTGGAAATCAAACTAACAACATGCATTATGTCGGGCCTAGTTGCAGTCAAATACATGAGGCTGCCAACTATGCTCTTGTACAAGCTAGGATCAAAATCCTTGTTGTTTTCCTCTCTGCTGAGTTTTAATCCCATCACTGTGGGAGTGATTGCTGCTTTCCTTTACTGCATGTTAAATATTTCAAGCACTTCATTAACATACTTTTCCTGTGAGATAAAAATCTCATTTTCATCTTGTTCTACTTCTATTCCTAAGAAGTATCTCAACAAACCCATGTCAGTCATTTCAAATTCTTCTTTCATGACTGTTTTAAAATTTTCAATAAGGTAATCATCATTACCTGTGAAAATAACATCATCAAAATATAAAACTATAATCAATATTTTACCATATTTTTCTTTGATGTAGAGGGTGGTTTCTCCCTCAAACTTTTCAAATCCATTTTCCAGTAGATAGGAATCTATCCTACTGTACCACGCTCTTGGCGCTTGCTTCGGCCCATAAAGAGCTTTCTTCAACTTGCACACTTTGTGCTCTTGGAATTTCTTTTCATAGCCGAGAGGTTGTTCAATGTAAACCTCTTCCATTAAAAATCCATTTAGGAATGCTGACTTCACGTCCATTTGGTAAACTTTCCATTTGTTTTGTTCTGCTATGGACAACACTGCTCTCACGGTTTCCATTCTAGCAACTGGTGCGAAAGTTTCCTCATAATCTATCCCATAATCTATCCCATGCTTCTGCTTATAACCTTTGACAACAAGTCTTGCCTTGTGTCTCTCTATTTTGCCTTCAGCATTACTCTTGGTCTTGTAGACCCATTTAACTCCAATGACATCTTTACCTTTTGGGAGTTCAACCAAATCCCAAGTCTTGTTTCTTTCTATGGCATTTATTTCCTCATCCATAGCTTTTATCCATTTCCTATCCTTGATAGCTTCTTCGAAATGAACAGGATCATCAACATGACAATATAAAGAAAATAAAGAATTGATACCTTCATTTTCTATATCTTGTTCATATATGTCTTTTAAATTTCCGAACTTCTTACCTCTTTCATTAGATGTACAAATGCTTGAAGAAGCACTTGAATTTCCTCCTTGTGGTGTGCTTGGAGAAGCACTTTCATTTCTCCTCAAGGGTGTGCTATGCTGCTCTTGTGTTGGTGCTGCTGTTTGGGGATGTATTTAAGCCAACTCATCATTATTTTCATCATGAGATAAATAGTGTTTAGCATTCACTGTTTTCACTATGCTTCCATCCCAAGCTTCCTCTTCAATAAATTGAACATCTCTGCTCATAATAAACTTCTTGGTGGATGGGTTATACAACTTATAAGATTTAGATTCCTCACTGTATCCAATGAAAATACATTTCTCCCCCTTGCTGCCCAACTTCTTCCTTAGCTGATCCGGCATGTGTGCATAAGCCACACATCCGAATACCTTCATGTGTGTGACTCCTTGCTTTGTGCCACTCCATGCCTCTTCCGGCACTTTGTTCATAACTGATTTTGTAGGGCACCTATTCAAAATGTACGCTGCACAATGTACAGCTTCAACCCAATAATCATTCAACAAATGCTTTGCCTTTAACATGCTCCTTGCCATGTCCATTATGGTTCTATTCTTCCTTTCGGCTACTCCATTTTGCTGCGGAGTATATCTAGTTGTAAATTGTGTATGAATACCATTTTCTCTACAAAAACATAGAAAATATTTAGAGATATACTCACCTCCTCTATCAGTCCTTAGGACTTTGCTGTGCAGCCCACTTTGGTTTTCCACAAGTGCTTTGAAATTGCAAAATATTTCAAACACTTCACTTTTGTTTTTCAAAAAGTAAACCCAAGTTTTTCTTGTAAAATCATCTATGAATGTTAAAATGTAGTGGCTGCTTGCAAGTGATGGAGTTTGAATCGGTCCACATAAATCTGAGTGGACAATATCTAAGGGTGCTTTCGCCCTTATGCTTTTCCCAGAAGAAAAAATTTCTCTATGTTGTTTCCCCAAGATACAACCTTCACAAAGGCTGTCTAGTTTCTCTATCAATGGTAAACCCCTTACCATTCCTTTTCTGTTCAACAAATTAAGACCTCCAAAGTTGAGATGCCCAAATCTCAAGTGCCACAACCAATTATCATCTTTTGGTTCACTTTGGAAAGTCTCTTGTGCCACTGCTGCTTTCTCTTCACCATTCTTAAAATCTGCTCTCATTCTGAGAGGGAACATCATGTTCCTTGTCATATTCACTTCAGCAATACATTGTTTGCTGGGTGGTTTATCCATGATGGTACAAACATCATCCTCAAAGAAAACATTATACCCCTTATGGACTAGCTGTCCAATACTTAAGAGGTTACACTTCATTCCTAGAACATAATAAACATTTGCTATGGATTTCTTTGCACCTTTCCTTGTTAAAACATTTACAATCCCTTTTCCCATAACTGAAACTTTGCTATCAGTTCCTAGTGTGACTTGTGACTTCACACTCTCCTCTAACATAGAAAACATTGCTATGTTTCCTGTCATATGGTTACTACAACTGGAGTCTAGAAACCATAAATCCTCATTATTTTCTTCAGCCATATTACAAGCTAAAAACAAATTATTTTCGATGATATTTTCTCTAGTGAAATTTGCACTAGTTCTATCTCCCATATCATGTTTCTTCTTTCTACATTCATTAGCATAATGACCATATTTTTTAAAATAGTGACATTGGACTTTGGATTTATCATACCTTTGTCCTTGAGCATTCTGCTGACCACTCTGCTGGTTGCTGCCTTGGCCGTGGCTGTGATTTTGACTGTTGCACCTTCCTGTGAATGTGAAGGGCTATTCCTTACACCTCTGTTTTGGCTTCTACCTCTTCCTCTTCCTCTGCCTTGCCGTCTTCCTCTTCCGAAAGACATCTGGGTCTTAAAGGCATGCTCAAGAGATGACTTTCACTCCTACCCAATCTCTGTTCATGGGTCATCAGTGATGCATGTAGCTCATCCACTGAAAACTTTGTGAGATCATTAGTCTCCTCTATGGTGGTGACAATCACATCGAATCTTGAGGGTAGACTCCTCGAAAGTTTTTCAGCAATCCTCTTATCTTCAAGAGTCTCTCCATGAGATCTTATTTGTGTGACCATTCCAATCACATGAATGAAGAATGAGTCAATATTATCTGACTCTTTCATACAGAGAGTCTCAAAGTCTCTCCTCAGCAACTGAAGTTTTTCTGTCTTCACTTTTTCCATGCCTTGATAGGCTGTCTTGAGAGTCTGCCATGCTTCTTTGGATCTCTTAGCTACTGCTATCCTCGGAAACACACTCTCATGCATTGCTTGATACAATAAGAAGAGAGATTTGGAGTCTTTCTTCTTATTGCTCTTCAGCATATCTCTCTCTGCCTGAGTTAAATCATCTAACTCTTCTTCATTTGCTGGCTCTTCAAAGCTATCCTCAACAAATTCCCACAAGTCTTGGGAGACAAAGAAAGCTCTCATAGTTATTGACCAATAGTCATAATTTTTCCCATTAAACAGTGGGAGGTGTATATTTCCCATACCCATACCAGTGTTGGCTCCAGCCATTCTTGCACTCTTGGCTATGATTCGAAAACACTTGATTGCGTATATAAAATAATTGACTTTTTTGCAATAGTAACACAAAAACTGTATAGAGAAATACCTTGAAGTCTTTTTGGCTGAGTCTTCACTCTGCTGGAGAATTTGCTGCAACAAAGAACTCCTTCTTTCAGCTTCTTTGACCTTCAAAGAGCCTGGACTAGCTCTGATACCATGTTGGAATTTCTGAGAATTCCAGAACAACAATGGAGAGAGTAATACTCTCCTCTTCTAACACAGAGAAATATGAAAATTTCACTCACAGGAGACAGAGTTTCCACATGAAATTCTATTTCATTAACTTCAAAACAAAACTATTACAAATATGGACTTCTTAAAAAATGCAGTGCTCAGAATATACTTCACTGTCTCAACAAAACAATACATTGTCTATGTATTTCTTACGCTCTGTCTCTGCTTAAAAAAAATGCTCTGTTTTAAAACGACGCACTGCTGTGCATAAAAGAAAAACAATTACATTACAGGCTCTCAGGCCTTTACAATATATATATGCGGCGCATATTTAAAATTTAAAACAAAACTATAATGTATCGGGTCCGTGACTTAATACATAACACGCGACCTTTTTTTTAAAATCCCGATCATCGATTGTTAACCGGATGTGATGACCGTCTTAACTCCGTTGCATAAGTCCATCGGGTCCAAGCTTATCAAAGCAAAATCGGTTCAAATGAAAAACTCCGATCTCCGATGGAGGATCGGATGCGATAAGCCAATTATGAAATCCGCCCTATGAATGAATCGGGTCCAGACTTCAACATATAACAAATGGTCCATCAAAAAACTCCAATCGCCGATTACAAACCGGATGCGATGGATCAATTAACTCCGCCATATAATATGGTCGGGTCCGCCATTGGTTAATGCAATCGAGGCATAAACAAAAATCCTCCCGATTCACACTTTGTGATTGTATATGAACATGCCGCGTGGTCTGTGGGACCAGCGGACCTCGGCTACGGTGGAGGGAGATTATTAATATAAAACGATTGTGATTGTGTTCATCGCATTGTCCCAGAACAAAACAAAAAGAGTTCTGTCAATTATGTGAGTTCGTTCCTCTTGCGGAACTCGCCACATCAACAAGACACTGCTGTGGGGATCACAGCGTATATAAAAAAATATCTTCACTGTGTTTTTCAAAAATCATAAAGTCTTTCACTGCTTGAACACATTTCTTCAATTTCGGTTGTTGAGGGCTTAAAAGCCCGAAAAGATTGTCTTAAATTAAATCTCTGTTCTTCCATGCTTTGAAGCCATGAAAGTCTTCATTCTCTGCAAAAACTGGCTACACACAAACAAACATAAGTCCTCCTCTGCAATGGTGGCTTCCGCCTATCATTCATTAATTCCTCCTTGTGATTTTCTTCATTCAGTCTTGAATGCGCAGTGCTGAACACGCAAGCTCTGTTGTCCCTTTGTACTCTGTTTCTTTCTGCTCAAGACAAGCAGGTGACTTTAATATTTCAACATTACACAAGCTCTAAGAATTTGGAAGGTCTTTGAACAATTAGGCTAAGAGGCTTAGGATGCCTTTCATTGAAGCAATCCAGCTAGAACAATAAATATATGATATTTATTTCTTGTTTTTTTGTTTATGTTTATGGGATGATTATGTTTTTTATATGAAACTAGAAAATGGATATATACTTGTATATTTATGTATAAGTTCAAGGTAAAATAGATATATACATGTATATTTCTATAAGTTCAAGGTATATATTTTGTATAAACAAATTTGAAAATTAAGAGTAACTTTCTCAAGATCTTATGTGTTGTAGCAGTGCAGAGATGATATATCAAAATGCATAGAGATCATTATATCAATAAAGAAATCAAGATTTAAGGAGAAAAAACATAACATTAATATAATTATGGATAATAATAATTAAATCCATTAAAGTTTAAATTATCTATTCAACCTTTTGAACATTATATAATTGGTTTGAACATTATATAATTGGTGATCAATTATAATGATACTGTATAGCTATAAGAAAAATTGAAAATTGATTTGATTTTTAAATTATTTTGAAATATAATTTTTGTGTTTGAAATTAAATAAATTCAAAATGCAGATAGATTTGATTTTAAAATTATTTTAAAATATAATTTTTGTGTTTGAAATTAAATAAATTCAAAAGGCAATACAAAGAAAATTATTGTTAAGATAATTTGAAACAAACTGCAGATCGAGAAAACGATCTTCAGCCTGAATGTAATGTAGAAAAACACAGTTTTAAGCTAGAAATGCAGTGTGTTTGTGATGAACAAACCTGGCAATAACCCAACATGAATACAGAGCTTTGCAATAGAGAAAAATAAGAAAACTAGACCCACGTCCACGCTGGATGAAACTGAAGTTGATACAAGCATCATGGAGGCCATGAAAGTCAATATTGAACTGCTATACAAAAAGTGTCGACTAATTCCTTCTGCCTTATGTTTAAGTTTAGATTATACAGTTATAAAAAAAAAACATTTTCTAATCATTATAAGTTTTGGAGTTTAATTTAGGATCTGCGAAATTTTTTCGGAAATTTTAATTTTTTATTATTTAAAATTAATATTTGAATACATATATATTCAGCATGCTAAAAAAACTTTAAAAAAAAAATCCATTTCTCCCATTTAATCAACAGTAATTACAGGAGAATATAAATTTGTCTCCATTTCCTAAATTCAATGCCCTTGACTGCACGCAACCAAGGGCATAAATTTGTCTCCATTTATTAAATTTGTAGGTATGTTTTTTTTGAAATAAATTTGTAGGTTATGTTTTTTTTTTGGTTGGGAGTATGCAACCAATAAATGTAGTTTTATTTATAAATTTCAGTTTTTCAAATATATTTTAAATTATTAAAATAAAATATTTATAACTTTTTTAAATTTATTGTAATTATGACTAAAACATTTTAGTGATTTTGATAAATTATAGTTATTCAAACCACAAATTAAATATGTATATATTAGACTTGCTAGTGATAAAGATTAGATTTAAAATGATCAGTAGTTACAATTTTTAGTGATTTTGACAAATTATAGCTACTCAAACAACAAATTAAACTTGCACAGATTAGACTTGACAATGATAAAGATTAGACTTGCCAGTGATAAAGCAGAATTGGAGAGTTTCATAAGATCAGAGACTTGCCATTGATAAAGATTAGACTTGCCAGTGATAAAGCAGAATTGGAGAGTTTCATAAGTTTCAGGAAAAACAGCAGTAAGAAGCCGAGTTGTCTAAGCAAGCAACCATTTGATTGAAATTTGAATCGGTGTCCACGAAGGTAGAGCAGCCATCAAACCTTGATTTAAGAGATTAACGTGCGGAGAAGAAAGGCATGCATTCTGAGTAATTCCGTGACCTGTCCGCGTGAATGAATCCCTCAGTGCAGAGGTAATTGTTTGCCTGAGTGAATCCCTCAGCGCAGAGGTAAATATCCACGTGAATGAATCAGTCAGCGCAGAGGTAATATATTTATTTGGATAAGGTAAAAATCATGTATTGTTCATTGAGGCCATTTATTTATTTAGAGAAGATAAATTATTTTTAATGGTAGAAGTTATTCATTTATTTATTTGGAGAAGATAAAAGTATTTATTTGGATAAGATAAAAATCATGTATTGTTTATTGAGGCCATTTATTTATTTAGAGAAGATAATTTTTTTTAAATGGTAGAAGTTATTCATTTATTTATTTGGAGAAGATAAAAGTATTTATGGTAAAGATAATTTAATTATATAGAATAGACTTATAAGTATATAGGTATAATTTAAATAAAATAAGCTTTTTTTTTATAGTTTAAAAAATATATGTTTAATTTAGATAAATGTTTTTTGGATTAATCATATCATTATGATTTTGTCTATTTTTTAACTAACCAATGTGGTTCATCCTTAGGATAAGGTGAAAGAGTTAATCCATCTTCATGCATAAATAGTATGGATGCATTATTGACTGGAAATAGCTGTTAAAAACTAGCAGTTACTACTAGTTTGTAATGGCTATTTCCTAGTAATGAATGCATCCATACTCTTTATTCTTTCACCTTGTCTTGATGATGAACGGCATTGGTTGGTTCGAAATGTCGACCAAATCATAAGATTAATCCGAAAGACATTTATCTACATTATGGATCACAAAAGTCTTAGATCTATCATGTTTAGATTAATTAATAGATTACATAGTTTTTTTGGCTAGGATTTAACAATTATCAACATTATGGATCACAAAATTCTTAGATCTATCATGTTTAGTTTAATTAATAGATTACATGGTTTTTTGGCTACGATTTAACAATACAATTTTTAGTAAGATTGTGATTTCTTATTATTGAAAATGCACTTTTAAATGTATAAATGGATTCAACTTTCTAAACAAACCCCTAACACCCTCTATCATTGCAAATTAAACAACTTAAAGAGTTTTCATATTAGGGATTAGTAATAGTCAACAAGGTTAGGCTAAAGACAAATTTCTATCCTTAAATTTTTCCCTACTTCATTGGATGACCAAGGAAATGCAGGATTTTGTTTTCCAAGCTCCACCATTTCAAGATCTAAAATAATAAAGGCATCATGAGGCATATCCTCCCTTGGATCATGAATTGAATCCATGACCTCCAACATGACTTTTTGTGAAGGGAACTTTATATTAAGGGAGTGATGTGAAATAGGTGCAATGAATCCCCATGTGGGAAAACATCTTGATTGTATTCCATAGTGGAATGGAGTTTTTAATGAACATGAGGAGGTGCTAATGAGACCACTCAAGAGGAAATCTCTTCTGCTATAAGCAACACATGTTCACCATATGCGTCAGTACATCTGAAGGACAGGACACCACCCAAGGGTCATGTGACCAATGGGATCCACAATTGATAGAAGAGATCATATGCATGGGAGAGAGGATAGTAAATGGAATATTGGGTGGAGGCATAGAAAAAATTCCATCAACAATGAGTTCTTAAATAAACTCGGGCCGATTTTCCATAGCTTGAAGGGTTATCCCTATAAATGGCATCGTGGTGCAATAACTGTTAATTTTGTTGTTGATGTACAATATTCAAGTTTATCAATGGTAAAGATCCTGTCTTCGTGGGGAAAGTGAAAAGATAGATGGTACAATAGAAATCATAGCGTAAATCCAGTTATGTACAAGGAGTAGATTATACTCAAGAGGGTGCATCAACAACTTCTATACCAACAATAATGGTTTTGTCTGCTAACTCGATAAAAAATATAGGGAGAATTCCCTGAGGCAAGAAAGTATGGTCATTGAAGGCCTTGAGGGTGGTACTTGACTAAATGAGTGTGCGAGAACCAAGAGTTTTCTAGCATGATGAGGCCATGATACAAGTGAACGATCCTTCATCCACAAGAGTGCGATAAATAATTTTTCTCTAGATATTGACCAAGGTCTGAAAATCGACTAGATGTGATAGCCTATACTGGCTTGCATCTACATCAAACATAATGAAATTCAACTATCAAAGATCAACCCCTTTGAAAATGGTCAATAAGGCTTTGTGTTGCATAGGAAAATTCTATAAAACCTTTGAAAGTAGACATAACACAAGATTCTTAGGCTACATCCTAGACAATACTATAGTTTTGGGAAACCCTAGCATTGGGGTTGTGTGTTGACTTACAAAGAACACCCTTATCCAATGTGAGAACAACCAAAGGCTTATCTAGTGTGAGAGCTTCATTGATTGAAGTGAGGATGATCAAGTGAGTAGATGAAGAACTAATATCAGGGTTCTCATAAGTTTCCATTCTCGTAGACAATTCACGTGTTCATTGCACATAAGGATATGTGACAAGCCTCCCTCGAAGATTTTTCCTTCATTGCCCCCACATTGAGGAGAAACATGTATTGCAACCATTTTTTGTTGTGGTGAATAAGGAATGGCTGTGTCAAGAAGACAAGCTATTTCCCAATAGTCAATTCATTGTTCATTTATGTCCCTATTATGGAGTATAACTTAGAAACCATGATGATGCATATAACTCAAATACCATTTCAAAATTGAGATATTTCTTATTTAAGTAAAGATTTTTATGAGAGAATTGAACCTTTAATTTCATAGTTTATGTAGAAATTATATAACATATGCATGTATATATCTATATTCTCCTGATCTAACAATATTTATCTTCTTGCTAAATACAGAATCCTTCCACTATTAATATTTTGCGGAAATTTAAAAACTCAATTGCAAACACATGAAGCAATAAAAACAATCGCACATAACACAGTTGTTTAATGGGAAAGCATGAAGCTAAAAACCCCAACTATCATATATTATGTATCATGGAGATCATGTAATAATCTCATACAAAGCTTAGTACATCAAGCTCTCAGTACAATACAATCGTCACACACTAACATGAAGAAATCTACAAATCCATGCATTGATTTCTTGCCACCTGATAGCCTGCCTCAACTGCGTAATCCCTACTGAAGAAGACCCCTAAATGAATTCAAATCTACCTTGCTTGCACTGAGAAATCCTCATTGGCATCTCCAATGTTTGTGTGATGCAATCAATGCGTCACTATAGTCACAACAAATAGTCCATCTCACCCTTTGACCTATCTCTCTACTGGGTCTCCACTGGAACTGACATGCACTGTAGTTAACTGTTGTATTTGTTCAGTTGATTAGTGAGTTATTATTTGTGAATTAATTAACTAATTAATTCACTCCACTCTC
The DNA here is from genome assembly GCA_034641835.2 of Pinus albicaulis. Taxonomy (NCBI): domain Eukaryota; kingdom Viridiplantae; phylum Streptophyta; class Pinopsida; order Pinales; family Pinaceae; genus Pinus; species Pinus albicaulis. Next base: position 1,397,185,432 of record CM076580.1, read on the forward strand.
ACTAGTGTATCATTCGATTAGACTAGATACAACTAGCTCAGCGGTTTAACTCCATTAACTGACTTAAAGTGAATAACAACTCCATGAACTACTCTTCCAACTCTATCATAACTTTTCCACTTCAGTTCTAACTGAGTCCTCCATGCATGAACCACCAGTAAACCCTAGGAATTGCGTAATTCCTTCAGTCCACTGATTTTCCAAATCTGTACACTGAAATTAAGTGCTCCAAGAGAATAAGTTGATATTTAGAGTTTGATTATTATTAAGGGCTAATAATAATCGACACATCTATTTTTAGATCAACGATCTATAAATAGACTTCGCCCAATATTCTAAAAATAGAATTTCATCTATTTCTCCAACTTGACCAACCATCCAAAAATAGCATCCTGCAATTTCTGAAATATGATCTCCATGCCTAAAAATAGACATAGTCTAAAAATAGGCTTACACCTAAAAATAGCATGCGGGCCCACTTAGTGAAGGTGACTGATTTTCACTAAGCTCATCATCTTGTTGAATCTCAACACTCCCTCTCAACAAGATAGGGATTATCCTTCACCCCGACCCTGGCTCTATGGTATTCGAATTTTCTCCTGCCGAGCGCCTTCATCAGAATGTCTGCATCCTGATTTTCCGTAGGAATATACTGAAGCAACATGATCTTCCACTGCACACAATCTCTGACATGATGATACCAGATATCAATATGTTTAGATCTATCATGAAACACAAGATTAATCGAGAGTTTAATGCAACTCTAATTATCACAATGTATCACCGTAGGATCTAAATGTGAAGCGAATAAACCGACCAGGATCTTCCTCATCCAGATAGCCTCACATGCAACTTGACTTGCTTCCATGTATTCTACTTCTGCTCAACTGAGTGCCATGGATCTTTATTTCATATTGTACCAGGAAATTGTTATAGATCCGATACTGAAAACCCCTCCTGATGTGCTCTTTCTGGCCATTGGGCTACCTACCCAATCTGCATCCGTGAAGCCATGAAACTTCACCTTATCCGTCTGTCTGTACCATAAGACATACTCAGATGTGCCCCTGAGATACCTTAGGACATGCTTGCCTGCCTTCCAAAAGAGCTTGGTAGGCTTAACCATCGCTTGTGAAAGCTAGTTCACTGCATAGCATATCTCCGGTCTTGTATTAACTAAATACATGAGCAAACCCATGAATTGTTGATAAACAGTGGCATCCACTACCTTTGCCGATGTAGCATCCTCTTTCCTCCAATTTCCTGGAAGAGGAGTGTTGATAGGCTTGCAGCCTTTCATGTGAAACTTCTCAAGTATCTCCCGAGCATACTTGCCTTGAGACACAAATAGTTCACCTTCCCGCTGCCATATTTCCAATCCAAGGAAATAATGAAGGAGACCCAAATCCTTCATCTCAAACTCCTTTGCAAGATCTAGCTTGCATGAGTGTATCAACTGCTTATCACCTGTTAGTATTAAATCATCAACATAAAGAACAATGATTAAAAGCTTACCCTCCACCACAATTTGGTATAGGTTTTCATCCACGTCACTCTTGGCGAAGCCAAGTCTAGTGAAATAGCTGTCGATCTGAGTGTACCAAGCACGAGGTGCTTGTTTCAGCCCATAAAATGCTCTTTTGAGCCTGCACACATGTGACTCACTGCTGAAGATCTCAAATCCTTCAGGTTGCTCAATGTACACCTCTTCCTTAATGATCCCATTAAGGAACACAGTCTTCACATCCATCTGATGAATGTGTCAACCCATCTATGCTGAGAGAGCAAGGATGGTCCTTATGGAAGAATACCGTGCGATAGGTGCAAAGGTTTCTTCATAATCAATCCCCTTGATCTGTGAGAAGCCCCGTGCAACAAATCTTGCCTTGTACTTCTCGACGCTACCATTAGCAGCTTTCTTTACCTTGTAGATCCATCTTGATCCTATAAATGATTTATACACTGGCCTTGGAACAATCTCCCAAGAACTGTTTCTGACAATGGAGTCATACTCCTCCACCATGGAATCTACCCATGTGGGCTCCTGCATTGCTTCTTCAAAAGAAGATGGCTCTGTCACGATACACTTGCTCATGAGAGCCATGTATCCAATAAATTGGTCAGGTGACTGTCTCTGTCTGCGTTGTGATGTAGGAACTCCTACATTCTGTGCCGCATCAAGCTTCAGTCTCTCAGATTTTGTGGTATGCTTTCTGCCTTGTTTGATGTTTGGTTCTGCATGAGTGGACTCCTCCACTCCATGAATCTCCTCCTGTGGCTGATCCACATCTAGAGGCTCATCTTTGGGAAAAAGAAGTTCCTCCTCTTCATGCAAGTCTAGCTCCCTCTTAAGCATAGCTCGTGCAGCACCCACGATTGTTTTGTTCTTCCTCTCCACGACCCCATTCCATTGTGGGTTATGATGCGCTATGAGTTCTCTTCGAAATCCTTCTTTGCTACAAAAGTCTTTGAATTTGTTTGAGATATATTCACCACCATTATCGCTCCGTAGAGCTTTCACTTGCTTCCCCAACTCCTTCTACACCAATGCTTTAAACTCACAAAACTTTGAGAATTTTTCACTCTTCTTATGCATGAAGAAGATCCAACATCTACGAGAATAGTCATCAACAAATATAACATAATACCTGTGTTTTGTTGTTGAAGCAAACGAGAAAGGTCCACACACATCTGTGTGAATTCTCTCTAGGATCACCAAAGCACGGTTCTCCTTCTCATGAAAGGTGGTCTTCACAAACTTACCCATAGTACATCCCTTGCACTGATTTGATTGCACAAGAGTGCCCTTGGGAAGTCCAGTAGAAATCTGCTGCAAAATCTTCAAAGCACCATGTTGAATATGGCCCAATCTCTTATGCCATAATTCGCCCTCATCCCGGCTCAACACTTCTTTTGCTTTGCCCATCATTGTAGTGCAGCCATCTACCTCCAGCTTGTAGAGATTCTTAACTCGAATCCCTATCCTCTTGGTTTGACCCATTGTTTTATGTCGCAGGAAAGCTTTTCCATCACTAAAAACAACGTCATAGCCTTTGTCTTCCAACATTGCGACCGAGACCAAGTTCTTCTTCAGACCTGGAACATGCATAACATATTTCAATAGAAATGGATTACCTGACTCCATGTCAAAGGTACTGGTCCTAATGCCGGTCGCACTGTATCGACCATCATTGCCTATCTCTATATGCATTTGGAGATCCTTCTCCTCCAAGTCACTAAACAACTTCTTCTCTCCCATCATATGGAAAGACACACCACTATCAAGATACCACACTGATCCCATTGAGCTTGAAACCAAGCATGCGATCAAAGAGAAATCAAGTTCAAATTTCGAGGCTAAGGCCTCTCCAGCTGCAGCTCCAAAAACCTTCTTGTTCTTCTTTTTTTGTGGACAGTTAGTGGCAAAATGCCCATGTTCGTGACAATGAAAACACTTCACCTTGGACAAATCCTACTTCTTGCCTTTAGCCTCGGATTTTGAAGGGAATTTCATCCCCTTCCCTTTCCTTGCTTTGGCAGCCAAAGTGTAATTATCTTCATCTTCATTCTTCAATGAAGAGCCATCCCTGGTACTTTGCCTTATCTCCTCCTGCACAAGATCTGACCAAAGTCGCTCCCATCCCGACAGTTTCTCCCGTCCATTGAAAAATTCTTCGTAGTTATGCCAACTCTTCTGAAGCCCAAGGAGAGCCAAGCTCACCAATTATTCATCATCAACAGTAATCCCCACACTTTCGAGTTCATCTCTACAGTGGAAAAACTTCGTGAGATATTTCAGAATATTGTCGCCCTTCTCCATTTTTATTTTTTTGAGCTTATCTTTCAGCACCAAGTTCCTCTGGTCGCTACTGCTTTGTAACAAAGCTGTCAAAGCCTTCCACATTTCAAATGGAGTGGCTTTCCCATGAAGGCTGGACACAATATGGTCCTTCACACCTTCCAAAAAAATTCTTCTTGTCTTGGCTACCTTCTTTTTCCATGCGTCAAGTAATGCAACATCTCTAGATCCTAGCTTAGGAACATCACTATCGATGAACTCCTTCAGTCCATTATCTTCTAGCACCGCCTCCATCCTAGGCTATGTAATTCAAGCTGCCCTCAAGGGCATACTCCAATCGTAACCCATTGAAAGACATTTTAATGTATACTCAACTGTCGCACCAAGAAATTTCTGCAGCAAATTCGAATTCTCCACCAACACAAGCTCAACAATTCTTCACAATTGTAATCTTCAAGAATTAACACTTCTCCGGTACCATGTAGAAATTATATAACATATGCATGTATATATCCAGATTATTTTGATCTAAGAATATTTATCTTCTTGCTAAATACAGAATCCTTCCACTATTAATCTTTTGCGGAAATTTAAAACCTCAATTGCAAACAGATGAAGCAATAAAAACAATCGCACATAACACAGTTGTTTAACGAGAAATCCTGAAGCTAAAAACCCCAACTATCATATATTATGTATCATGGAGATCATGCAACAATCTCATACAAAGCTTAGTACATCAAGGTCTCAGTACAATATAATCGTTACACACTAACATGAAGAAATCTACAAATCCATGCACTAATTTCTTGCCATCTGATAGCCTGCCTCCACTGCGCAATCCCTGCTAAAGAAGACCCTTGAATGAATTCGAATCTACCTGTCTTGCACTGCACAATCCTCATTGGCATCTCCAATGTGTGTGTGATGCAATCAATGCATCACTATAGTCACAACAGATAGTCCATCTCACCCTTTCACCTATCTCTCCACTGGGTCTTCATTGGAACTGACATGCACTGTAGTTAACTGTTGTATTTGTTCAGTTTATCAGTGAGTTATTATTTGTGAATTAATTAACTAATTAATTCACTCCACTCTAACTAGTGTATCATTCAATGAGGCTAGATACAACTAGCTCAATTGATTTTAACTCCATTAACTGAGTTAAACTGAATATCAACTCCATGAACTACTCTTTCAAATCTGTCATAACTTTGCTACTTCAGTTCTAACTAAGTCCCCTATGCATGAACCATCAGTTAACCCTAGGAATTGTGTAATTCCTTCAGCCCACTGATATGCCAAATCTATACACTGAAATTAAGTGCTCCAAGAGAATAAGTTGATATTTAGAGTCTGATTATTATTAAGGGCTAATAATAATCAACACATCTATTTTTAGATAGACGATCTATAAATATACTTTGCCCAATATTCTAAAAATAGAATTTCATTTATTTTTCCAACTTGACCAACCATCCACAAATAGCATCCTGCAACTTTTGAAATATGATCACCATGTTTAAAAATAGACATAGTCTAAAAATAGACTTACACCTAAAAATAACCTGCGAGCCCACTTAGTGAAGGTGACTAATTTTCACTAAGGTCATCATCTTGTTGAATCTCAAAAGTTTACTTAATCATTTATAACATGGAAATTGTGAATAGAACTCCCTTTCTTAGAAAAATAAAAATACAAAATTAGTTTTAATTCTTTATCACGTTTTTATTAAAATAATAAATTTTTACAAAATACACATGTTCCACTATCATTAGCTACCTGTTTAAATAGTTATCTGTTCATTTGAAATCCATGTTGCGTGTAGGAAAGGTAGGGAAATTTAACAAGGTTGTCCATTTTTGCAATGTGACACATGTTCCACTATCATTACCTACCTGTTTAAATAGTTATATGTTCATTTGGAATCCATGTTGCGTGTAGGAAAGGAGGGAAATTGAATAAGGTTGTCCATTTTTGCAATGAGACAAACTCGCGGGTGCCCAAAATGCTAAAAATTGAACTAGTCAGAGTGTGAACGACATCTTTTGTTGAAAAAATTAAAAAATGATGTAAAATGTTATACTTTGAAAAAAAACCAGAAAGAGAACTCTGGAATATAAGTCACTTTCAAGTGAGAACGACAATGCGAATTGGGTATGGGATATGCCATGCTAATTCCATAATGATTTTCAAAAGGTGCAGAAATCTCCACAAGGTTCTGGGAATGGGGATTTAAGAAGACTCCGTCGGCTGGTTTTGACTTCATGCACAACAACACTACTAATTTCATGAATTGCTTTCAAAATATGCAGAAATCTCCACAATGTTCTAGAGAGGCAGAAAATACTCTGCCTGCGAGGATTGACTTAATGGGCAACAATACTATGTGCAGCGGCCCTGATGGATACGCAATAAATAATAAAAGCATTGATGGCTACCTCGAATATTCTTCAACCAGTCGCTCTCACCAGGCTTGTCGAAGTCATATCTGCGTAGTTTTAATTCTAGAAGACATCATTTCCATTCTCAATGCCTCGGCCAGTGACAGACGTGACCTGCAAAATTATTCTCTGACACAATTATTGGACCTGAGAGATGTGGAATTTTTTTTTAGATGTACAAACAAAATTAAGCCCTTCGAGACCTTTGTTGGGAAAATCCGTTAATTTCTGAGGTATTCTTGGTTCTGAACAGCGTTGTGTGATTAATCAATTATATATAATTATCTTGGTTGACGGATGGGCGCTTGAATAGTCAGTTGCTTTTGAGGTAATTTGGACAAACTATAGAACAGGGCTTAACATATAGCATGTGCGGCTCAGGGATAGGGAAGATTCCCTGTGCTGGTTCTCTTTTCCGTGGAGGAATATACTTCTAAAATGGGTGGGCAACGTTCACTAAATCATACTAGGAGTGTGGAGGATCTGGTGGAAGAAAATTTGGAAATTAAGATGGCCCTTGTATTTATATAGTGTCTTATCCAAAATAAAATGAGTCTTTAAGTGTTGCCTCATCAAAAATAAAATATTAGCCTGAAACAACATCTTTGTTGACCATCTTTTCCTGCCATGCCCCTTTACATTGGGGATTTGAGTGGATTGCAGAAAGATTTTAGGTCTGGGTATTGGTTGATAGGGGGAGTCATATTCAAGCTTGAAAAAACAGGTGGGAGTAGATAGTTGACAAGCAATTCAAAAATATTTCCCCACTAATTTATTGGGAGTGGGAATGTAGATAACAAGGAACAAGTCCATCTTTCAAGAACAAATATCTTTCTCTAATAGGTTGGTTGGTCATATTTTTTTGCTATATTCTCTCTTTTTCTTATCTAAGATTTTTTTCTTGCCTTTGCATCATCACATCCAAAGTGATTGATCATTATTTCCAGTTGGCATACTTTGATGGCGCTTCCTAGCTAATGGTTATTGTGGGAAGGGGAAATCCTATTTCTCCTGAAATGACACACTTAAAAATTTCAATTTGGATTGGGAAAGGATTAAACAACTATATAGAACTCTTAGCACTTAAATTTTTATTTTTCAGAAATTCCATGCTTATCATAAACAAGTTCAAAGGGAACAAAAAATGCTAAACCACGAGTCCTTCTGGCCTATTTTAAAAGAAATTCTTCATATAACAGCTAATTTTCTCATATATCTCTTTGCCACATCTGTAGACACATTATCAATAAGGTGTTACACAAGCTCTAGGGATTTGGAAGGTCTTTGAACAGTTACCTAAGAGGCTCACAAATATTTCTACATGTCTTTCATTGAAGCAATCTAGCTAAAAATAAATAAATATATATAAATATATGATATCTATTTTTTGTTATTATTGTTTATGTTTATAGAATGATTTATGTTTTGTATATGAAATTAGAATATATATATATATATATATATCAAAATGTAGAGATGTATCTACATAATGTAATGGATTCATTATATTAATGAAGAAATTAAGATTTAAGGAGAAAAAACATAACATTAATATAATTATTGATGATAATGATTAATCTCCATTAAAATTTAAATATCTATTCAAGATTTAGAACATTATATAATTGGTGATCAATTAACTATATAGTTATAAGAAAATTTGAAAATTGGTTTGATTTTTAAATTATTTTAAAATATAATTTTAGTGTTGAAATTAAATAAATTCAAAAAAAAAAAAAAATATATATATATATATATATATTTATAATTAAGATAAATACTTACTGCGTGTCCGCATAAAATTTAGCCTCACTCAATGTACTGAATTTAGAAAAAGAAAATTAATTATATCTATTATGTATTTTAAATGTGTTTAACCCTATCACATTAGCACATGAGCTAAAATCGTTACAAAGATCCTCAGTTTAAAATGCAATACAAAGAAAAATATTTTTAAGATAGTCTGAAAGACTGCAGATCAAGAAAGCGATCTTCAACTTGAATGCAAGGTAAAGAAACATAGGTTTAAGCTAGAAATGCAGTGTGTTTGTGATGAACAAATCTGGCAGTAACCTAACATGAATAAAGAGCTTGGGCAACAGAGAAAAATAAGAAAACTATACCAAGTTGATACAAGCATCATGGTATCATGGATGAAACTGAAGTTGACACAAGCATCATGGAGCCCATGAAAGTCAATATTGAGCTACTTAAAAAAAAAACCTTTATCATGGCACTCGGCCTCCAAAAAAACATCCACGGCCAGAGACAAGAGAAGAAAACACCTAGTAACAACCCCAGCTCCCAGCTGGGGATACCAATGCTGAAATCTCTGGTTGCCCGTCTGCATACTAGTAGTCTGGATTCCTTTAAACCCAAAATAGCCTGACCTAGCAAGTCCCAACAGAATATGTAGAATAAAGACAATGATAGTCAGGGGATTCCTGTAAGTCTCGGAATAGGCTGCTCTATTTCGTTTCACTTCATTGGAAGAATGAGAATCCTGCATAGAACAGAGCCATCGATATTGAGTGATCAGAAGCATAGACATATCAAGACCTCCAAACTCAGAATCCAAGTCCCCTAGCAGAATAGACATATCAAGACCTCCAAACTCAGAATCCAAGTCCCCTAGAGTGCAAGTGTATATCAATTCATAAAATTAAATGATTAATGATTAGTATTATTGTTAATATTATCGATGTTGATACACATATTGTAATTGCATTAGAGGTGCTTTACAAATTCGTATAGGGTAGATGTGTTGGCTTAAATTTTAACATTTATATGTTGGTTAGATTAAAAAATAAAAGGTTAAAATTAATATAGAAGTAAGTATGAGGGAGATATAAAAAATTTAAAATAATAAAAATAATAAAACTCAAATTGTTATATTGTAATTTTGTTTTGTTAGAAATTATGTTTAGGGAAAATTTGCATAAATAATTATAAGTTACTTTGGTGAATGCTGAATTAATAATGGTTGATAGACAAGTCATCCTATAATCTTGCATTGATAGGAACTAAAAAATTGAGATGTGAAGTGGATAAGTAAATTTCTTGCTCAAGCAGAAGAACTTGCAGAATTTTTGTTGGGTAGCAACCAAGCTTAAGATAAAAAATCACTATACAAATATCTAAAAATAATGCATTAACATTACAACTATATCCATAAATTATGGCATAAAATATGTACGAGATCTATCCATATGTCAATGTATTGTGCAAATATTGCAATAAGACCTTCAAGTTATAGTCCAATCAAATGCTAAACTAATATTGTTAGAGTCCTTCCTTGGCAAGGACTAATAATGATTCTATAACCATATTTAAATTAATTTATAAGCACATAAAAACTTAATACTTACAATAAATTACAATCTAACAAGATTCTCAATCATGGATATCCACCTGTTGGCTTCAAGGGGTCTAGACTAAGGTTCAGAGATCGCTACGTGAACCAACGAAACCCTCTAGCACCTGCCCTTTCAGGAGAGATCTACTGCGCAGATTGAAGTCTCACTCGAGGAAATACTAGGGAATGTTAGAACCATGTATTTGCATCCAGAGGGACTATGGAGTGTGGCTTTAGGGCTTATCCTCACTTAAGGCTTACTCAGAGTTTCGCCGAACCAATATGCTAATTATACAGACTTTGTTCAACAAATCTACTTAACTATCTTGTGCATTGCACTTTTCTACTTTAACATGCATTAATCATCATAATAAACCATTTTCAAGTCTTTGTGATTCAATTATACATAAAAACCGTGAGATAGCACAGATAATCTCAAAAACGCAGAGAATGCAATCATACAAGTAAAGTACACAGATATGTCTTCAAAATCTTCTTTAATTAGCTAAGATCTTCCCAATACAATACTTCCTTCCCTGTGCGCATAGATGTAAGGATCTGTGCACTTAGCTGCAAACTTACCAAGGTCTCCGCGCACACAGCTGTAAGGGTCTGCGCACTTAGCTGCAGACTTACGAAGGTTTCCGCACACACAGCTATATGAGCCTTTTCTTTCGCCCAAAACAGAAAAAATACAAACTCAATTTAGATCTAACATTACATCCATATGCACTCTCTTCTCCAAAGATATCCCTAGACTCCTTATATAGTAAATTATTTTACAATACCATGGTCCGAAAACCATGGGTGGAGCTCAAAGTATCCAAAATATTCCCATCCCTTTACAAAAATAAAGGGTGTTGACCTACCCCAAAGTCCCTATGACTCTTAACCGTATGCGCGCAACATCCTTTGGTGGTAGAATTGTCTCGGCGCACTACTTCTAGTCTTCACCGTGTCACCAATATCATTGAGGTCCCTCTCAGGGAGGACCATTGACTCTGCCTCAACTGACCTATTAGATTTCATTTTCTTTCGCGCACCTCCTGCACCTAGTTTTTGCCACCTCTTGAGAATGTAGGAGGAAGCGTGGTCCTTTGGGTCATCAAATGGGTCATCGCCACCATGATAATCCTTTCCGGTTTCTGGCTTTGCTTCCTTATCAATGTCCTTGTCAGTCTAAAATAGGAATTTCTTGCCTTTATTTCCTGATTGCTTCCCATTTTATGCATTTGCAGTATCTTTCTTCGCTCAACTGGTGCCTTCCTGCTCTATCTCCACCCGTTCTATGGGTGGAGTTAACCAATCACTTCGCCATTGACTTACGATGTGCATGATCTCATCATCAGTAACCAAGTAAGGAATATCGTATCATACTTATGCAAGATCCTTCCTCACATGGATGAACACATGGTGAAAAGCTTCCTTAAAATCGAAAATCTGGCGATATTCTTAAAACATCACCAATGATAGCCTCAACTTTTGACTAATCACCATGTGCAAACTCATCTTAAATTCAATCCAAAGAACTATTTTCCATTGCCCATGTCGGTTCCTTTAAATTCCACAAAGAGGCATATTGCGCAGCCTCGTATATGTCGAGGTACACATTGGGGAACTGTGACTCATTTGGCTCTTTCCATGTGAAATTTCTTACCCTCCTCCTTAGCCTCTCTACAATCATCCAAAAAATCTTTTCACAAATACCCAATTGAGTTTTACTCAACTCCTTTTCACTGTGTAGCCAAAGATACGACTAGTGTTGATACCTCTTCTGCTACACTTCCGCATAAACTTCCTTGCCAAAATATATGCGGCAAAGCGCACCAAAAAATATTAATAGAGCTTATAGTGTACCCTTGGGACCCCTTTGTTAGGCCATAATATCTATTCATCTTATTTTCCACCTTCTTATGATGATATTTTGTGCAAACGCATCGATGGGGTTCAATCCTTGACACAGAAGCGCAGTTATCCGTCAAACTAGCATCTCATGAATGGCGACTCTTTCACCTAGCCAAAGATAGTCGTCATGCACTAGGACCAAGAGTTATCGTACACAAATGGTGTGAAGTGTAGAACATAAAGAATGTTCAGCAACCTTGCTTGTTATAATCATGTTGCCCACAGAAGTGGCTCTATCGTTGTCACTCCAGTTGCTTCGTAACAAATTGATTGCAGGTACTTGCTCGGCTTGAACTGTGGATATTTAATTCGATCATTAAAATCCTAGTCTTCCATGCACAATTGTGGCACTTTTTCCAATGGATCTCCTTCAATTCGTACTTCCTTTGGTAGCAATGGCATGAATATCTTAAACTTGACAACGTCTGAGTCCTTAGTAGGCTTAGCAATAGTAGACTTCCTCGATGGCATATATGGTGGTAACCTAGAAATAGGTTCCACATCCTCTGCATCAATATCTTCGAATACTCTAGCCATAACTTCGTCTTTGGATTCTTCGACCTGCACTGTCTACTTCTGCTTATCTAGCCTCTCCTTACTCTACTTCTCTTTGGTGATTTTCTTCCTAGGTGATTGCCAAACTGCGGGCTTCTTTGGCTTCATCAGTTGTGCTTCTACTGTAGAAAATTGCTTCCTAGGAGACCTTGGCCCTATTGTATGCATTGGTGGTGTAACAATCATTGTGTGGCCCAATATTGCCTTAATCAGTTCCTTTTCATGCGCTTCAAAGCTCCAACCTGACATGCAACGGAACGTTAGGCTCTCTCTCAGGTACAAAAACACAAGTCTAATTTACAGAGAGAAAAGTGTTCAAATGAAGAGCAAAAGGCCATATTTATAACTCATTTGAATTTCAAACTTCATGATCCCCTTCATATGCATCTCATAAATGTAGATTTGGCAGCAGATTTTCCTAGATATTCTCATTAAATGCATTTCCCCTCCTCCCTTCAACGACAATTTTTCCTGTCAAATCAATTGTTCCTACTCCAACAGTCATATTTTGGATGAACTTCATCAAACCCTCCTTTGTGTCGTATTTCTTCCTCCTTTAGCATGGTACCCTCCAACTGTGCTAACTTCCTACATATCACACAACACTTTCTTTGATGAAGCCTTCCTTTAGAAGAGTAGTTTATAGTCTTGTGCTCTCTTCCAACTACGTGTAGCACTAAGACTCTTCTCCATCCATATAGTCATTGTGAAGCCCCATGGATGGAGCTGTATCTATATAACTTTAACCTGCTACCATTGACACGTCCAGGAAATAATTCACGATTCAGCTTCACAAGTTGAACTGCACCACCATCTGAGATATTCCTGACGACATATGGTCCTAACCAATGCATCTTCAACTTACACAGGAGCTTCGCGAACTTACTGGGGTACAAAAGAACTAACTCTCCATTCTCTAAAGCCTTCTGTTTAATATTCCTCTCATGCCAGGACTTTTCCCTCTCCTTCTCACTACAAGGAAAATACCCTCTAGCGGATGTTTTTGAGGAACCACAAAGATAAATACCCCATACATCTGTTTCTAGCAGAGGTTACTAGAAGAGGTTGGCGGGCAGAGGGTTTTTCAGATGTTTTCCTATTGGTGCTCTTATCATTAAAACTCACCCTGATGCTCTCAAAAAAATAATGCACTGGTGCGGACAAAGTCATTGGCACATCGGATACCATGCACTTCGTACACACCCGCCTAGTGCGTCATAATATAATAGAGCACCGTTGCCTCACAACTCGTCCACGCCAGTGCATTATAAAAAACAATGACAACACCGAAACAACCTCATGCATTAGAGAGAAACCGCACCGGTGCATCACAAAAATGCGCCAAAATACAAACCAACTAGTGCGTTTGTAGAAAATAGTACCGGTGTGCCTATAAACAATGCGCACTAATAAAGTGTTAAATTAAAAAAATATTAACGACAAAAAATTTGGATTTTTCAGTTTTCCAGTGCTCCTAAGCTATCAATTACTGGTGCACATGATACCATAGAACACACCAATGTGCACCGAACATTGGCACACCGGACATCGTGCGCAAAGTGCACACCGCCGAGGCGTCCAATTATTGTAACGCACCGAGGCATCAATACTCTTCCGCATCGGTGGATCATAAAACACCACGCCAAAATAGAAACAAGCTAGTGTGTTCTTCTCTAATAGCACCAGTGCGCCAGAAACCACATGAACTGGAATAGTGTTATATATAATAAAAAAAAATTAAGGCCAAAAAACTGGTGCTTTACGACTATTATGCACTGGTGCTTTACCATTACACCACCCCAATGCATCATCAAATTTTCATGCCGAAACTGAAACATCCAGGTGTTGTTTTATTTCACAACATCAGTGCGCTTATAAAACCCCACTCACCGAAACAGGGTTAATTTAAACAAAAATTAAGGCCAAAAAACCGGTGCTTTGCGACTATTACGCATCGGTGCTTTACCATTATGCCGCCTCGGTGCATCATCAAATTTTCATGCCGAAACTGAAACATCCCGGTGCAGTTTTATTTAACAGCACTGGTACGCTTATAAAACCCCGCACACTGAAATAGGGTTAATTAAAAAAAAAATTACGGCGAAAAAACTTCATTATTCACTTTCTTCAGTGCTCCAGAGCTCTCAAGCCCCGGTGCTATTTCCTTATTTTTGAGCCACCCTGACATCGGTGCTCTCATTGCACCTATTGCACGCACTGTTGCACTGCATTGGCCACCAATCTCCAGCTTGCATTTTGAAAAACAGTGGGAAAATTTTATTTTCCAAATTTTATAGGCAATATGCCTCCTCAACGGTGAAATGTACAGGTATTTTTCTACTTTTTCTATAATCAAGCCTTTTAGCGGATGAGAAATTGAAATAAACTTGAAAATAACCATTAAAAAAGAAAAAATAATTTGTCACGCAATGCGCTTGAGCTGTTCGGCTCGCACCGGATAGCGGTGCTACCTGTAAAATTTACAGGCAGCACCACTACCAGTGCTAACGGTAACCACACCGTTTTCGGGGCGGTGCCAGAAGGCGCCCCAAATAATTTTAAACAAAAAATAAAAAATAAAAAAGGTGGTGTGCTCATTTATCTAGGCGCACTGTTGACCCCGTCAATCACAGTGCGGTGTGTTGACTGCATTTTCCACCCCAGTTTATATCAGCGCACCACATTTTTCATTCCGAGAGGGTCAACTGTGTGGCTGGGTAAAAGACCACAGCATCAACTATGTCATTATCATGAATTCGGTGCGCTGACACGACTATATGCGCTGAGGCATATATTTTAGTCAGCGCACCGCTATTCTAAATTATATATAGTCCACGGTGCTTGAAAGATAGACATCGGCACCGAATCCAGTACGGTCTGTTTCATTAGGGGCCTCGGGGACGGTGCGCTAAAATATTAGGATGCACCGGCACCGGTGCGTGATTGTTTTTATGGAGCACGGACTTGTATGTTTGTTTTTTTTTCAAACAAAATTATATGTATATTTATAAATACATTTCTGTTTTAATAAAAAAAAAATTATTTAATATGGCAATGATTCAGAGAGAACAGGAGCAACAGCAGCAACAACAAGTAGAACAGTATGACATGATTTGCCAATGGGAGGCGAGATAGAGGGAGAGAGACGGATGCCCTCGACCTATTACTACAGATACCTAGGAGATTCTTAAGAAGGTAGGCCTCCTCAAGTTTTATGAGGAGGCTATTTCCAGCCTAAAGGCCCATAGTGTGCTTTTGAGACATCTTATCGGCAGGTGGAATGCCCACCGACAGGCTTTTCAGGTTGGTCCTGACCAGTGGTACATACCCACTGAGGAGGACATTTATATTATTACAGGACTATTGAGGAAAGGGGTGGATTTTCCCTCATTCCCAGATGTGCCACCTAGTTGTGTAGCAGGGATTCAGTTAGTTAACTCCCAGAGATACATTGGAGCACAAATACTATCTCCTTCAAAGTTTCAGGTACCTGGAGGTCAGTTACGTATAGGTGATTTTTGTAGACAGGACATGCAGTGCCTCTCTATTATCGCTTCGATCATTTCGCACAACACCAGTGACGAGCAATGCATTCGTTGCTCGCTTTTATATTACGTTGATTCTTTAGTACCACAGCCACGACTTGTCATGTGGTCTGCCAATTTTTTGCGACAGTTTTGTACGACCTTAGATAGATTTCGTGCTCATGCACAAGGGAGGGTCAACTTCCCTTTTTCTTCAGAGCTGTTTTGTTTATTTTTTGAGAGGTTTCCAGAGATGAGACCTAGTTTTGTTCGATAGCCTCGTAGGTTGATGTTCGAGGCCTAGATGCACATGTGGGGGCAGATGATGCCCAAGAGGGGAGACAATATGTTTCCAGTGAGGATATCACATGATTCGCTGGACTTACTAGCCAGCATCGGTGGGCTGCATCCCTTCATTATGGTCCCATGTCCTTATGCTGGACTAGATTGGTGAGGGTGTCCCAACATCCTCTTCACTCCTGATGAGCCGCTAGATGATAGAGGTAATATTACTGTTTTATTTATATTTATTCTAACATGTTCCTTAACTTGTTTTTATTAAATTGTGTAATGAAATTGTCTAATTATTATTGTGTACTTGTATATATTTTGTAGACATTGGCTCTTTTGATGGCGATGAGATGCCGGATCCACCACATGATCCAGGTGTCAATCCTGACGATTACGATCAGGAGATGGCTGATGCGCCACCAAAGGATGAGGCTGGTGGCACAGCAGAGAGACATGCTGATCCTCATGCCCCTCATGGTGCACCGGTACCGCCTTTTTCTAGGCATGGTCGACCTAAGACCAGATACCGAATGGATTTGGGTAGCCAACTCTGTGGATTGATTTCAGATGCGGGCATCAGGCCCGCTCATTATAGAGAGATACAGGGTGATGATAGATTGTTACGGATGTGGAGAGGCATGCCGCGTGACATGTACGACCTTATGCGGCATGTCGTAGGAGCTACGACAGTTGCTACACGATTGAGGAGGATTGTTCGTAGCTATAGGCTTAGTCGATCTATGGCACATGATGGATAGTCCGCCAGTAGTGACTCAGATGCATCTCGTGATCATTCACCTCGCGGCGCGTTTGATGATCAGCATGAGGCTCCACTGCCAGCATCTAATATTGGTCATCATGGAGATGAGGCTAGACCATCGGCCACGCATAGTCAGCAGCCTGCAGCATCCATCATGAGTACTAGTCACGATCATCATGAGTAGGCTAGACCATCAACCGCCGAGGCTGCACTACTATTGACTGAGCAGGATGCCTCCACTACTATAGTGCCTCATATTGATCATGTAGTACTACCACCAGCAGATGCATCCATCAGAACTAATAATCATCATGATCATGAGCAGGCTAGTCAACCAGCAACTGTTGAGGATGCACCCAGCTTTACTGAGCAGGCAGCATCAACTTGTACTAGTGTTATTGATGTTGTTATACTACCACCAACGCCTGATCCATGACATGATTTATATTACGGTTGTATATTTTTAACATTATTCAGTTATATATATATATATATATATATATATATATATATATATATATATATATATATATATATGGTCCATGTATTTTATGTTCATGTTGCAGTTGTACTTAATTTTCATGTTGATGATCATCATGATGTGGCGCATATTGTTAGTCATGTTAGATATGTTCATTTAATGTTTAGCTTGCAGATAGATGTGTATATGTGATAGGCACATGAGTTATTTGACATTATATTGAGATGTATATTTGATGTTTGTGTTGTGATGATGTTAATATATAATGTTAATTTGATGTTAATTGAATGTGTTTATTAGTCAAATATGATGTTTGTACGATGGTTATCATGATCATGATGATGTTTATTAATTAATTTAATATTATTAAATGACCATGATATTTATTAAATATTATGTCGTGAATGTAATTGTAATTTTAATTTTAATTCTATGTAAAATTGTAAAATTGTATTTGTATTTGTACTAATTGTAATTTTAAGTGTAATTGTATGTAAAATATTTATTAATGTAAAATTTTAATTGTAATTGTAATATTTAATTTATTTTGAAATGATTGTAATTGTATATATGAAAAACTGTAAAATTGTAATTCTAATTCTAATTGTATGTAAATTTCACAAATTGTAATTGTATTTGTAATTGTAATTTTAATTGAATTGTATGTAAAATATTTGTCAAATTGTAATTGTAATTGTAAATGTAATTCTATGTAAAATTGTAAATGTAATTGTATTTGTAACTGTAATTTTAATTGATTTGTCTGTAAAATATTTGTAAAATTGTAATTGTAATTGTAGATGTAATTATATGTAAAATTGTAAATGTAATTGTATGTAAAATTAAAATTCTAATTCTAATTCTAATCGTAATTCATGTATATGAAATTAATGTAAAATTGTAATTGTAATTTTAATTCTAATTGTAATTGTAATTTTAATAATGTAATTGTATATATGTAAAATTTTAATTCTATTAATGTAAAAATTTTAATTGTATTAATGTGAAATGATTTTATTAAAATATTTGAATTTGTAAATTTGCAAATAATTGTAAAATAACAAATCTAGAATAATACGAATTTTTGTAACATAAATTTTAGAAAATAATGAAAATAAATTTATGTACTTTATAATTATCATTATTTTATTATGATCTTACATATATAAGTTCAGAAAATAATGGAAATAAATTCATGTACTTTATAATTATCATTATTTTATTATGATCTTGACGGGTGAAAATGTGAAGCTGGGTTACACTTTTTGCCCTTTTTTGAGAAAACATTTTCATTTTTTTCGGTTCTTCAACTTTCTGCAAACTATAACAATTGTTTTGTGTAGAATTTCATTTTGCGATAAAAATAAAAGTTCTGAGAAATTTTGTTAGCTTTCTATTACTTATTTTTTGAAATTTTTTTATGCAGATTTGTTATGTCAACTTAGCGTTTCTTTGAGTGTGTGTTTCTTAACAATCAAAGGATTCATAAGAAGTCATGTTATGACACAATGTTGTATTCATTGAAAATTTGTGTTTTTGAAAAAAAAAAATGTGTTACAACAATCTAGACAGAGTCTATTTTTTTTTTGTCATATTTACAAAGCCAATGGATGCATATCATAATTACTAGAATTTTTTGAATTGGTCCAATACGAAAAACTGCGTATTTTGGATATGTTTCGCATCGCAAGAAATTTCTTAACATATAAGTTATAAACTAAAAATCTAAAAGCTACCCATTAGAGACGACGGACCAATGTAATGCCCCATAATTTTTTCGATTGTTTTTACAATGTATTTTGGGAGATACAAAATTTTGATTTCACTGAATCACGACGACCCTCAGAAATTGTTTACACCTATTTTATTAGAAAAATAATTAAAATTAATAAACGTTTATGAAATTCCATAAAAGTTATATTTCCTGAAAGTAGATTCAATTCTGAAAATGCTTGTCTTGGTTCCGACAGTTAATTAACAACCTTTCATGGAGTTTAACCAGTCCAAAGTTGCAGAACCGTTTTCAGAGCCTGGTTTTTGCGTAATTAGTGACGCGTTAGTTCGGCCGAACTTTTAGTCCAAGTTCAGCCGAACTATGTTTTCCGCTTAAGAGTCGTTAACTCTAACGTCTTAATAGTTCGGCCGAACTATTGTGTAACTCTCCGTCAGCCGGAAAGTTTTGTGGAGACCCCTACTAAAAACACATTTCGCGTCAATATAAATTTCCGCGAAATGATTCACAATTTTCTCACATTTCGCACACTTCATCTCATTTTACAAAGATCTTGGTTTGGGTTCAAAAGATTTTCTTCAAGGTTTGGGAAAAGAGCATTTCTTGGAAGCAAATTGATTTTACAAAATCTTGGTTTGGGTTTAAAAGCTTTTCTTCAAGGTTTGGGTTTAAGAGCATTTCTTGGAAGCAAATTGATTTTACAATTTTGGGTTTACAGTATTTTTTTGGAGGACATTTCTTGGAGGCGACGTGATTTTGGAAAAAATTGTAAAAAATTTCTTGGACGTATATTCAAAAGACATTTCTTGGAGGTATGTACGTGTTTTGAGTTAAAGTAAATCTTTTGAATTTCGTTTCATTTTTATAAAACATTTTTCTCTCGAATTTTTTAAAGTCTGTGTTTTGGATTGGAGTATGTATTTTTTACAAAAAATTTACACTTAATTTTTTTAAATTAAATCTTTTGTGATATTTTTTGTAATTGAGTTATTGTCTAATTTTTTGAAGGAATTCTTTTGAACTTCATACCCTATTATCATGGGAAATCGAAGAACTTGTGCGAGAAAATATGATCAAAAAAGAGACCCTGAGACACGTAGAGAACAAACGAGACAATCTCGCAAAAGAAATTTAGAAGCCCTCTCAAATATTGTGGAGGAAAATCAACCTCAAGAGGAAAATCAACCTCAAGCAGAAATTGAAGTAGGTATGTAAATGTAAATATTATGATCTATTGATATATATTTAAAATTTTCCTAATGTAAAATGTGAAGCTTAATTTTTATTTGATGAACTAGTTTGAAAAATATTTTGTTTAATGTAAACAGACAGAGATATTCCTCAAAATATTGAAGAAAAAAATCAACCTCAAGCAGAAATTGAGCAGGTATGTAAATGTAAATATTATGATCTATTGATATATTTAAAATTTTTCTAATGTAAAAGGTGAAACTTAATTTTTATTTGATGAACTAATTTGAAAAATATTTTGTTTAATGTAAACAGACAGAGATACTCCTCAAAATATTGAAGAAGAAAATCAACCTCAAGCAGAAATTGAAGCGGGTATGTAAATGTAAATATTATGAGCTATTGATATATTTAAAATTTTCCTAATATTTATTGACATATTTATTAATTTAGTGATTTATTGAATATGTACTATTTTTTCGAATATGTACAGATAAAATCACTATCGATAATGAGATGTTAGAAAATGTTGACACTCACACACATGGAGATAAAAAACCTGACCATGTTATATGATATCGTGTCAACTGCATTTTTAAAGATTATTTCTTAAATGAGCGAGTGACAGTTCAAGCTCAAATGTTGAAAGGCCTCCTATCATCAAAGAAATTAAAAGAAGCGACGACACTATTGGGTATTTGAAAATCAACCAAAGATAAAAAAATGAAGGAAGAAGTGATAAAAAATGTGAGTAGTGCTATAAAGTCAATTAAGAGATCTAGAGATAAAGATGTTTCAAATATACGTAGAGGAATACAGATGGCAATGGTTTCACCAAGTACTCAAGAGAATCGTTTAATAACATCTATGGCACGAGCACTGGGAACCTCGCGAAAAACTCTGCACAAACATCGAAAATTTCGACTGCAAATAGATGTAAATGATGAACTCGCTTGTTGGAGAGCTATTTGTAGGCAACCATACAAAGATAGACTTGGAGAAGATGTTAAAAAAATAATTTATGAATATTGGAAGAACAATTCGCGTGTTTCACCAACTGCAAGACATGTGATGCGAAGAATAATAGCACGAAATCAATACGAAGAACATGAAAAACATCTCTTGGAAACCACTCAGATAGAGTTATTCAACAAGTTCAAAGAAGAGAATCGTCAAATTCATGTTTCACTCAATGCTTTTGTTCAACAAAAAACATGGTATGTAAAACCTATCACCGTATGCGACACTTGTTGTTGTCATTATCATGTGGAATTTGAGTTATATTATGACACATTCCTTGATTTCGGTAGAACATTATGGAAGGATTCACCTCCTCCTTCCACTATCCATGAATTCATATCTCAAATTCTATGTGAAAGAGAAAGCGATGAACTATTTTACAAAAAGAAATGTGTTGGTGGTAAAAAATGCGATGATTGTGGAAAATTGACTAAATTTCAAAACAAATATCGTATTGATATAAATGATCAATCATTGTCCAACATGAAAGTGAAATGGAAGAGATATGAATATATCGGTACATCGATTCAAGGTGCAAATAGTGTTAAAATAATCGAATTACGAGAAGACGAAATTTTTCTAATAGACTTTTTGAGAAAGTTTGAGGCAGAAATTTACAAATACACCAAACATTCCCATAGAGCTCGATGGCAAGACTTTCAATTAAAAAAATCTCGTGAAGTTTTTCCACCATGAACCATTTTGTCAGTGATTGATTTTGCAGAAAACTACACATTTGTTCCAAAAAAATAAATTCAGAGTGAATACTATCATTCTGACCAAGTCTCCATGCTCGTCCATATTCTATATAGACATGCTGAACAAAATGTCGATCATATAGAAAGCACGAGTGAAAATCGACATATCATTAAAGAATATCACTTTTATATCAGTGACAATCGTACACATGATACATGTTTTGTACAACATTGTTTTGGAAGAATTTATGATTCATTGAAAAATCGTGGAATAACATTCAATGAACATTGGATATGTTCAGACGGATGCGCAGGTCAATTCAAATCTGCACGATCATTCTTTTGGTTGTGTTGTCTTCATAAGAAAACCTGCATTAAACATTGTTGGAATTTCTTTGAGACTGGCCATGGAAAAGGAGAACATGACGATGCAGGAGCATGCATAAAATGAGTACTTCGAAGATATCAAATGAACCACTCTGCACACCGACTTGTGAATGCTGAAGAAGTTGTTCAATTGTGCATCACTGCTCTAAGCCATGAAATTAACCCATCGAGAGAAGTGCGAAGGTACATTCAATTTAATTTATATTGGAAATATAATTTTAAACATTGTACATTTATCATGCAATGATGATTTTTAATTGTATTTTTATATCATATTTACAAATTCTTTTTCTAATTTTCCATATAAAGGTTTTTCTGGCATATTGGAATCGAAGACATAGATAGATCAATTGGAAATGACATTGAAACAATAAAAGAGACTCGAAAATTGCATTCAATTCAAACAAAGTTGTCCATAAATGTGTTTGCATTGGATAAAAGAAAATATTCTTGTTTTTGTGATGTTTGCATAGACAACACAAAATCCAATGACGTTTGTGAAAACAAAATGTACGTGAACGATTGGAAACATACAGAGCTAAATACAAAGGGCAAAATCTCTGTTGCAATGTTTGAAGAAATGCAATCAGAAGAAACTACAATATCATCCAATGGTGATCAACTTTCTGATCTTGTTAGAGAAGGTAACATTTGAATTACTTTCTAATGATTTAAAGATCTAGAAATAAATTTAAATATGCATAATTAAATGTTAAATTTTTATTTTATTGTGCAGGAGATGTTTTTTCTGTAATTGCACCTATTGACAACGATGAAAATGTGAAGTATTATTTGATGCGTTGCACTGAACAAAAAATGAAATTGTTACAAGACTATAATGATCACGGATTTTAGTATGACAGAGGGTCTATTATACTGAAAGGTTATTTTTTCAGACAAACTCATCAAAGTGGAGACTTTGTTTACTTTCAAGACTATGAACCTGATTCCATAAGTTGTCAATATAGTCACTTGGTGTGTGCAGCACGCATAAAGTTGATAGAAGTTCAATCAAAGAAAAAATCAAAAATTAAGAAATGGAAAATGTCAAAATCCGATCATGAACGGATTATTGAGGATTGAATTCCATTAGAATTTTTTTGAGTGAAGTGTCCAACAATTTATTATCTTTGGATTAAATATGTTTTAGAACTTCCAGTACTCAACTAAAAATTGAGCTGCTTATGTTATTTGTGGTTTGCACATGTTACAAATTGTTTGGGTACAAGCACGTGCTCTAGTATCAACTGAAAGTTGTTTTTCTATACATGTGCATTGATGAAAAATGTTATATATATATATATATATATATTCTAGAACGAAATTAATTGTTCTTTTATATGTTTTCTGACCGTATGGTACAAATTATTTCACTTTATTTTTTAAGGTCAGATTCGGTCCCCATATGGCCTAGCCTCCAAGGGACGAGATAACAAGTGGTTGTCCCCACTTGCCCGAATCTCAGCTTTTAAGTACAATTTTACTCTTTATGACAGGCATCTTACATGATGTCCTAGCCAAGGATAGATTCTCTTTGTTTCAAGTTTCCGGTAAAAGTTGTCACCGAATGACCTACTAGGATATTATAAATACTAGCTTTGTAAGATCATTTGACATTCGGAAAAATTCGAAAATCTTAGACTGTCAATCAATTTAAAGTATCATTCACCCTAGGCAGTGTAAAATATTCAATGTAGGTTGGTGACGATGCTCACTCCTAGCTTGAAGCAGCTCCAATGACCAATTCTTTAATGAATTCCAATGCAGTAGACCAAAGTTGGTGACCCACTTGGTTTTTCACCCAAGAAATTCCAAGGTGCTCTTCTTACCTTTGGCCCCCAAAGCTACAATGGAATTATAGGAAGGTGAAGAAATTTTTTTTCACTGATAGGAATTTGGTCACATCCCTTATCTCCCCTTATCAAAAAGTTCTTATCTACTACATTATCCAGCATGTACTCAAGATCACTATTTCGTAATTAGAATATCACAATATCATAAGTTCTCACAAAAATACATGGAATGCCATTACGACACTCATCTAACAATGGGGAGCTCAAAACCTAGAAAGCTTCTCGTCCCCTTAATAATAATGTGTTTAATTTAGTCTTTTAGGTGAGGATTAGGTGTGAATCTTGTTTTCACATACAAAAATAATTAATTGTTTAATTCCATAAATTTGATTATTCACCAAAATACATGTCATATCCACTATTTGTCTCTCCCACAAATTCCCATTATTTTATTAAAATATATGATTTTATCTCACCCAACTATCACATGTTCCTAAATTTACTCCTAATTGTTCCCTATGCCCTAAATCTACTCCTAATTGTTCCCTATGCTGCTTTTCCCTTACTTATTTTTAGAAAGTTATTTTCCTAGATCCATCATAGCTATGGATCTATCAAGCGCCGAGAGGGATCAAATATATAGAGGTGCAAACCTCTTTTTTGAGTGCAAAACTTGAAGAAAGGTTTGCACCTCAAGAGATTTGATCCCTCTCGGTGCTTGATAGATCCGTAGTTAAGATGGATCTAAGTTGGTTTCAGTCGTGTGCAACTAAGGAAAAAATATCGATAATATGAGAAACATATGATTAATTTGATCAATAATATGTAAATACATCTAATATTAATATAACCATTTTAAATATGCTAAATATGTTTGAGATTTATCAAGTCATTTTAATTTTAAATTTTCTTAGTTACCTCAATTTGTTGAGATGATAAATATTTTAGAATAACTTTAATAATGGAAAATGATCAAATAAAATTTTTGAATGCAAAGTAACAATGTAAAAATATTGAATGATAGAATGTGAATAATTAGAATGTAATCAATTACAAATAGCAATTAGAATGTAATCAGTTACAAATAGCATTTATTGTGATCAATCTTAAACTATTTTCTTCTTCTATTCTTATTGTCACCCTTATTAGTTTTGTCATCTTTCCGTATCGATTATATTAAAAAGAAAGTAAAAATCATAAATCATAAACCATTTAAATATTTAGCTCTAACTCTTGTAGTAAACACCATACCTCAAGTCTCTCTTGCTCTCCAATATTATTAGGTTTAATTATTATAACACAAAAATCGTTCTACATTGTCAATAATTTTTTGCGCTTACACTGAAATCAATGAACACTATTAATCCAATGACTTCACAAGTAATGTACCATCATACATGCAATTATATCAAATCAGAAATCAACACATAGGTAAACCATTTAAATATTTAGCTTGAACTCTTGTAGTAAACACCATACCTCAAGTCTCTCTTGCTCTCCAATATTATTAGGTTTAATTATTATAACACAAAAATCATTCTACATTGTCAATATTTTTTTGCGCTTACACTGAAATCAATGAACACTATTAATCCAATGACTTTACAAGTAATGTACCATCATACATGAAATTATATCAAATCAGAAATCAACACATAGGTACAAACCATTTAAATATTTAGCTCGAACTCTTGTAGTAAACACCATACCTCAAGTCTGTCTTGCTCTCCAATATTATTAGGTTTAATTATTATAACAAAAAAATCGTTCTACATTGTCAATAATTTTTTTCGCTTACACTGAAATCAATGAAGACTATTAATCCAATGACTTTACAAGTAATTTACCATCACACATGCAATTATATCAAATCAGAAATCAACACATAGGTAAACCATTTAAATATTTAGCTCGAACTCTTGTAGTAAACACCATACCTCAAGTCTCTCTTGCTCTCCAATATTATTGGGTTTAATTATTATAACACAAAAATCGTTCTACATTGTCAATAATTTTTTGCGCTTACACTAAAATCAATGAACATTATTAATCCAATGACTTTACAAGTAATGTACCATCATACATGCAATTATATCAAATCAGAAATCAACACATGGGTACAAACCATTTAAATATTTAGCTCGAACTCTTGTAGTAAACACCATACCTCAAGTCTCTTTTGCTCTCCAATATTATTAGGTTTAATTATTATAACACAAAAATCGTTCTACATTGTCAATAATTTTTTGCGCTTACACTGAAATCAATGAACACTATTAATCCAATGACTTTACAAGTAATGTACCATCATACATGCAATTATATCAAATCGTAAATCAACACATAGGTAAACCATTTAAATATTTAGCTCGAACTCTTGTAGTAAACACCATACCTCAAGTCTCTCTTGCTCTCCAATATTATTAGGTTTAATTATTATAACACAAAAATCGTTCTACATTGTCAATAATTTTTTGCGCTTACACTGAAATCAATGAACACTATTAATCCAATGAATTTACAAGTAATGTACCATCATACATGCAATTATATCAAATCAGAAATCAAATATACTGTAATGAAATCAATGGGGATTGTCTTGTTACAAGTAACATTTCAATTTACCACATGTGCAAATGTAGGTTCACATTCTATCATTCATGTAGTTTTAAAAACTTCACATGCCATGCCAATTATAATTCAACTATCCAACAAAAAATATTTAACATTAAATATCACATGCCAAATGTAATTCAGATGACAACATTACTTCACATTCACATGCCAAAAGTACTAAAACCATCCAAAAATTAAATAAAACAAATTATATAATAACATTGTAATAAAATATGTCCAAAAATTATAAATCTCACTTGAGTATCAAACTGTATCAAGTTTAACAAATTTTAAAACCATCTAAATTTTGAAATAAAATCTACTGTAAATCATGTCCATCAAATGGAGGATCTAGCGTCTTCCCTACTAGGGTCTCAGTCCGCGCCCTATCCTGTGAATAGGAAACCTACATACACAATGCACATGTACTTGAACATTAAAATTTGAAGTTTTAAAAATGAATGAGAATATATATATTTAGAACTTCATGTAAAAAACAAAATATAACAAAAAAATCATGCAATACCTCGTAAGGTTCCCTCTCCATTTGATGAACAGGTTCTGCCATAGAAACATCTGCAGTGGTAAACTATACAATATACATGTACAGTTAAAAATAAATATATATATATAAATAATTTATATAAATTAAAAACTTTCAAATGAAAATGCACGTGTACATATATAAACTTATTTTCAATAATATTAAAAAAAAGAACTAAAGACAACTTGTTCAAATGTTGTGGATGTTCCTATCTCCGTCGCTAGAGTCCCCGGATTAAAAAAATCTTCTATAGGAACCTAAATTCAAAAAATTTTAAATAACTCAAAATATAGATCTCTCTCTCTATATATCTCAATTTTTAATGGAACTTTTTGAGGTAGAATATATATATATATATATATATATATATATATATAACTTTTAAACATAAATTTTGAACTTGTGAAAAATTGTCCATACTTGTGGCACATCTCCCAGTGAAGTAGAAGGTATATCTCCTACGGAAGAAGAAGGTACCGCCATCCCAAAAACATCATACGGAATCCGTACCTGTTAAAACATTTTATCAAATTATATATATACATACATGTACATGTGTGGCAACAATTATTTATTTTAGAGTCACTTAAAAAACACTAACATACATGTGCCAACATATCATGATGGTCAGACCCATCTGCATCGTTTGAACCGGAGGTCTCGAACGTAATATTAACATTTTCATCACGCATCATGCCTGAGAACTGCAAATGGTGTTTTAATATATAATCATACATTTTTGTTAGATTAATGTACACATAAAAATAAATGTATACATGTACATACACATGTATTTATTACAAATTGTACACATGTATATGTAAATATAATTTCAAACCCTAAGATCACTAACACATACCGTTCCGGTGCCCTCTTCCTCATGAAAAATTAGGTCTTGCAGACCATTGCGACAATTTATTACATATGTTCGGAGATCTTCAACATTCATGTTGTAAATCTCCTCATCTGTACGATAAACAAAAATGGCACATGCATTTTCACATGCTCTTTGTCGATTTAAACAAAGATCGACTCCACTCAATCCGCTATGAACATTGTCGATCATAACATCTCTTGCTTCACGACTTATTTGAGAACTCGCATCCATCTCTGATCGCAGGGTTTCGACTCGAAACGGTCGACTCACCAATGGCGGCTCAGGGCGAGGCAACTCCACATCTCGTTTAGCGCCCTTACGTTGATATAATCGACCTCTCCCCGGGCCAAAAAATTCTGAAGGAAGCTCATTGTAGTCGGGTTTCATACCCAAAAAAAATTCTACATAAAACATTTGTGTAAAATAAACAGGAACCTCATCGTTCCATGGAAGCCTTCCAAAGGCCGTAAGATGTCGATCATACAAATAAGCAACATTGTCTGGGTGCTTGAAATATTGCACCTTCAACATTTTTCTTTTTGGCCCTTCCTTATAATTAAACATTGACTTGGCATCTGCTATTGTAACTCTTTGTTTTATGTCCTGCCATTTATCGGGACCTATCACTGTTTCTTTTCTCTTTCTCATCAGTTCTACAAACGAATCAGTTGTTGGCCCCAAATTTCTATACACATTTACCATTTCACCCAATGAATGTGTAACTATTTCGAGGCTTTGTCTACTCTCAGCAGGTAGAGACAAAGCCTCTAGATATCTTTGCAATTTTGCATGAAGGCTTTGACACCTTTGTAAGGTGCATTCCACCATGTTCGTTTCCCATGGTATATCAGTAATCTCAGCCGAATAAGTTGTGCTGGGTTGACAGCCTTCTTCTTGAATGTAGCGCGCGTCCCTGCGTCTATTTTGACCACTGGCTCGAACATTTTCAGCCTCTGCATCAATATATATATAATTTCGTATATTAGAAAAAACACGTGTAAAAAAATTTGTACAAATTTAATGAAAAAATATTGAAATTGATGTCAACCTTGATGTTGTTGGTTAACATCATCTCCAACTTGACCCTGCTGAGAACCAACCCCAGAATGACACTGTTGAGAACCAAAACCACAGTGACCCTGTTGAGAACCAGCAGCTGTTGATTGGCCTTCAGGGGAATAAATATCACCCCCTTCCCACAACCTGCTACCACTCATACCTCGACCGGTTGAACCTTGGCCACGCTCCATGGATGGAGTAGAAAACCTTCTCCTCTTGCCTCCTAAAAATTAAAATATGAAACTTATTAACAACTAATTTCACTCACAAAGTTAATAAAAAAATCAATTCCATATGTACACACATGTATGGAGATTTAAGATTATATTTAAATGCCGTGAACATCCTCCGATCCTTGAACCTCCATATGGGATTCGGGTGATCTTCGTCTTTCATCCTCCATGATATATATCTATTGGTCGACATTCACAAAATAGATTTCAAAAAATCAATTTGTAATTTAGTGTACACAAATTATGTAGAACACAACTTTCAAAGCAATAATTGATCATGTGTGAAACTAAATTTAATTGAAAAAGATATTATAAAAATGATAAGTTCACCAAATTGCGCTTTACATGGTGGGAGCACACTTGGTATAGAATTTCCTACTTATACACTTTAGTTTGTGGAAGAAATGACACATGTACATAGTTTACCTTAAAGTAGTTGTGTTTTACGGATATTAAAATGAAGAGCTTCTATTTAGATCCATTCCAGAGATTGACTGTAGGGGCATTTACTAGATATGTCACCTTTCATAAAAGATGAGATCTAGAGGCTACCTGGCCCTTTATAGACTCTGCCTATAGAACTTGTAGAAGTAAACACTAGAGGCATTAACAATATCAAAGAACGCTTTCATGCTTAGACATGGGAATGTGTCTCTTTCCCTACACAAAACAATAGTTCAAGGTAGTTAATCTTCATAGACATGTCATCAAGCAAGTCAATGTGATCATCCCCAACTTACTTTTTATGAAATTAGGCTTGGAATCCTCTACAACCTGGTGGATGGAGTTGAATGGGAACTAGGTTGAAAGGCCTTTACAAAATACATGCTAGTGAATAACACTTACTAGCATATATTAGTTATATATTTTTCAATTTCCTGAGGATTCCTTGATTTTTTTCTCCTACCATCTCCCTCTCTCACTCCCCAAATTATTGTCATCAAACATGCCCCATTGAGGATCTAGAGCAATGTTTGCACCATACTTAGAACTGTCATTGCTGCTAATTCAAATCGGAGTCATGTATACTAGATTGCTTGCTTAAGTGGCTCTTACTTGGACAATATCCTAAGATGAGTTTGACATGATGTTCATATGAGGTTGGAAGCTACTTAGTGTAATTTTCCTTAAATATTCAAAAAAACAGAGCAAAAATGTCATTTTCGATCATTTTTTATTAGCTTCTGCATAGAGCAAATGTTATCACAATTGCAACACAATCATGTTCCATGAGCATGAATTATGAATGTCACAAGCCAAATGGCAAGGATATTTGCATTCATTTAGGCAAAATAAGGCTATGACATTAAGGTCCATGCTAGAAAAAATTATGCAAATAAAGTTGCTAAGTCTTGATACTTACCATGTGTTTCAAAGCCATAACGAAGGTTGGCTTTGAGAGTGTCCTCTCAAAGCCTTGTCTTGAGATGAAATTTAATTCAATGTCTCTTAGAGTTGCAAGGTGGAATTGATAGAACTATTTGATTTCTTTACCATAAATGGATCAACTGAAAAAACTGAAAAAACTTATTTTTCATATTATATTTTGATGCTTATAGAGTGAAAAAACTGAAAGAATCAACTTGTAGGGTCATTTTAATGGTGGGTGGAGAATTGGGGTCTAAAACCTTTTGGAGTCATTTTGAGGTATTAAATGACATTTCTGGGGGTCAAACGATTATCCTTTGTGCCGAAATCTTGACCATTATTCTACACTTAAAGACATATCCAATGGTGCAAGAAAAACATCAAATGAAGTTCATTCAAAATTTATGCCTTTAGTAAGTTGACCTATCATGTTGACCAGGTCATGGTACGAGAGAATGAAATTTTAGCCCCATTACTCATGCATGGAAAGCTAGCTACATGTGGAATTTTAACAAGACTCTATAAAAGGTCTAAAATCACAAACCTCGTTAATGGTTGACAGAGTCAAATCTTACACCTAATTGGCTATCACGCTATGTTAAATACTTGGCCGCTAGGAGGAATAAGAGTTCCATTTTGTGTTATTGTATTTTGTTCCATAGTTGAAAATACAACTAGGAGTGTGAAGTTAGAGAGAAAAATGTATGAAGTTAAGTTTTTATAGCAACTTTACACGCTAAAATTCAGTAGCTAACTCTAGAGCATGTTTACATTTTAGTGTTGTTTTTCTCCCATAAGGATTTCCTAGGGAAAAAGGAGTCTAGAGCATCATTAATTTTTAGGGTTGCTTGTCTCCCATAAGGATTCATAGGAAAATAATTGTATTGATTGTCTAGAGATATATGTATGTGTTTGTTTCATTATGTTCTCTATTTCTTACGTTGTGTTTCATTATGTTTTATATTTCTTACATTTCTGCCCTCCTATTTTTCTTTCCAATCAAGGTTTATAAAATAACATGAGAAACAACATGAGACTTGGAACAATCATTTTCATTATCTATATGGAAGGCAAGAAGGATTATATACCCTTAAGCTTAAACTTACGTAGTTTGTCAATTTTTATCATATATTTTTTGGTAAGGGTAAATGTTTTTTACCTATAGTACAAGTCATGAGTTCCCCAATTTTACCTTATATGTAAAGCATGATTCTAGGATTACTACAATTTGTACTTGGTTTTTTATTGTGATGATGCCCTGTCTCAATCTAGACATAAGTGATGATGGTCTTCTCCAAATCAACTCATGTATCCTCATTAAATTTATACAAACATTTCAAATTCATACTTTCTTTCATAAAATTCTAGGAATATTAGAAGAATCAGTAAAAAGTGAGATAACCATCTCAATATGCCCCCCATAATTCATTTTATAAAAGATAAATTTGTAAAATACCTTTCGGTAATAATGGCCGTTATTAATTAATTAAAAAACATAATATATAATAAAAAATTGAGAAATAAATTTTTTGATGAAAATGTGCTATGAAAGTAAAGGTTTAAAGGAAAACATGTACATGGCATAGTTGAGCCAAATTATTATCTATTTATTGAACTAGAAAGGACATATAATTATTACACATGTTTAATTTACATTCAAATGCTTCTTTGATTTATCTCCTATAGCTTAATGTAATGCTAGATATATAATTTAAGTTGAAGGCCCATGAGATAAATATGACTTCTATGTGACATTTGTATTGAATCATCTATTTGTTGTGTTATATGAATATAATTGGTGCGCATATCTAAAGAGTCCAAATGCTCATTCAAGACCATATGTAATCCTCATCTAACTTAGCCAGGGATTTGCAATACTATATTTGAGTTGGCTAGCTCCATTTCAAGATATTATGGTTATCCAAGAGGGGATATAAAAAATGAAAATAAGGATGTTGTTGTAGGTTATCCAAGTCGGACATAGAACCAATGGAGAAACCTAAGGAAAACCTATGTTTCCAGGTCGAACCTTTATAGAGGTTCCAATACCTGAGACTAAAATCCAGTTTGGGGCTGTTAAATTCTAACTGTACTAGTAATTGTGCTAGGGGGGAGAAATAGGATGTAATTTCCTCTTCTCACGGTTGGGAGTCTTGTTTTTCATGTGGATTCAACCAAACATATTGTACATATTAAATGAGGACATAATTATTACACATTTTTAATTTACATTCAAATGCTTCTTTGATTTATCTCCTATATCTTAATGTATTATGCTAGATATATAATTTAAGTTGAAGGCCCATGAGATAAATATGACTTCTATGTGGCATTTGTATTGAATCATCTATTTGTTGTGTTATATGAACATAATTGGTACACATATCTAATTTACATTACTTTAATATGTCATGCTTCTTTAATTTATCTTTTATAGATGACCGGAGCATCCCTTTTTAATCTATCCCTTTTGACTTCGGATATGTGGGAAATATTCATCTGCATATTTTTCTATCATAAAGCAGTGAGTAAAATTGTATTCCATTTGTGTCAATGTTAAGGTTAAGCACATGGATTAAATTTTTATATATTAGATGAGGAGGCTATGTATTACATATGGTCTTGAATGAGCTTTTGGACTATTTAGATATATATCTAAAGAGTCCAAATGCTCATTCAAGACCATATGTAATCCTCATCTAACTTAGCCAGGGATTTGCAATACTATATTTGAGTTGGCTAGCTCCATTTCAAGATATTATGGTTATCCAAGAGGGGATATAAAAAATGAAAAGAAGAATGTTGTTGTAGGTTATCCAAGTCGGACATAGAACCAATGGAGAAACCTAAGGAAAAACTATGTTTCCAGGTCGAACCTTTGTAGAGGTTCCAGTACCTGAGACTAAAATCCAGTTTGAGGCTGTTAAATTCTAACTGTACTGGTAATTGTGCTAGGGGGGAGAAATAG
This sequence comes from Pinus albicaulis, assembly GCA_034641835.2. Lineage (NCBI taxonomy): Eukaryota > Viridiplantae > Streptophyta > Pinopsida > Pinales > Pinaceae > Pinus > Pinus albicaulis. Next base: position 1,397,219,036 of record CM076580.1, read on the forward strand.
GATGTAGTTTCCTCTTCTCATGGTTGGGAGTCTTGTTTTTCATGTGGATTCAACCAAACATATTATACATATTAAGTGAGGACATAATTATTACACATGTTTAATTTACATTCAAATGCTTCTTTGATTTATCTCCTATAGCTTAATGTATTATGCTAGATATATAATTTAAGTTTAAGGCCCATGAGATAAATATGACTTCTATGTGACATTTGTATTGAATCATCTATTTGTTGTGTTATATGAACATAATTGGTACGCATATCTAAAGAGTCCAAATTGACAAATACAATTTTTGATGAAAATGTGCTATGAAAGTAAAGGTTTAAAGGAAAACATGTACAAGGCATAGTTGAGTACAAGGCATAGTTGAGCCAAATTATTATCTATTTATTGAACTAGAAAGGACATATAATTATTACACATGTTTATTTTACATTCAAATGCTTCTTTGATTTATCTCCTATAGCTTAATGTAATGCTAGATATATAATTTAAGTTGAAGGCCCATGAGATAAATATGAATTCTATGTGACATTTGTATTGAATAATCTATTTGTTGGATTTTAGTCTCAGGTACTGGAACCTCTACAAAGGTTCGAACTAGATACATAGGTTTTCCTTAGGTTTCTCCACTGGTTCTATGTCGGACTTGGATAACCTACAACAACATCCTTCTTTTCATTTTTTATATCCCTTCTTGGATAACCATAATATCTTGAAATGGAGCTAGCCAACTCAAATATAGTATTGCAAATCCCTGGCTAAGTTAGATGAGGATTACATATGGTCTTGAATGAGCATTTGGACTCTTTAGATATGCATACCAATTATGTTCATATAACACAAAAAATAGATGATTCAATACAAATGTCACATAGAAGTCATATTTATCTCATGGGCCTTCAACTTAAATTATATATCTAGCATTACATTAAGCTATAGGAGATAAATCAAAGAAGCATTTGAATGTAAATTAAACATGTGTAATAATTATATGTCCTTTCTAGTTCAATAAATAGATAATAATTCGGCTCAACTATGCCTTGTACATGTTTTCCTTTAAACCTTTACTTTCATAGCACATTTTCATCAAAAATTTTATTTCTCAATTTTTTATTATATATTATGTTTTTTAATTAATTAATAACGGCCATTATTACCGAAAGGGATTTTACAAATTTATCTTTTATAAAATGAATTATGGGGGGCATATTGAGATGGTTATCTCACTTTTTACTGATTCTTCTAATATTCCTAGAATTTTATGAAAGAAAATATGAATTTGAAATGTTTGTATAAATTTAATGAGGATACATGAGTTTATTTGGAGAAGACCATCATCACTTATGTCTAGATTGAGACAGGGCATCATCACAATAAAAAACCAAGTACAAATTGTAGTAATCCTAGAATCATGCTTTACATATAAGGTAAAATTGGGGAACTCATGACTTGTACTATAGATAAAAAACATTTACCCTTACTAAAAAATATATGATAAAAATTGACAAACTATGTAAGTTTAAGCTTAAGGGTATATAATCCTTCTTGCCTTCCATATAGATAATGAAAATGATTGTTCCAAGTCTCATGTTGCTTCTCATGTTATTTTATAAACCTTGATTGGAAAGAAAAATAGGAGGGCAGAAATGTAAGAAATATAAAACATTATGAAACACAACGTAAGAAATGGAGAACATAATGAAACAAACACATACATATATCTCTAGACAATCAATACAATTATTTTTCTATGAATCCTTATGGGAGACAAGCAACCCTAAAAAGTAATGATGCTCTAGACTCCTTTTTCCCTAGGAAATCCTTATGGGAGAAAAACAACACTAAAATGTAAACATGCTCTAGAGTTAGCTACTGAATTTTAGCGTGTAAGGTTGATATAAAAACTTAACTTCGTACATTTTTCTCTCTAACTTCACACTCCTAGTTGTATTTTCAACTATGGAACAAAATACAATAACACAAAATGGAACTCTTATTCCTCCTAGTGGCCAAGTATTTAACATAGCGTGATAGGCAATTAGGTGTAAGATTTGACTCTGTCAACCATTAACGAGGTTTCTGATTTTAGACCTTTTATAGAGTCTTGTTAAAATTCCACATGTAGCTAGCTTGCCATGCATGAGTAATGGGGCTAAAATGTCATTCTCTCATACCATGACCTAGTAAACATGATAGGTCAACTTACTAAAGGCATAAATTTTGAATGAACTTCATTTGATGTTTTTCTTGCACCATTGGATATGTCTTTAAGTGTAGAATAATGATCAATATTTCGGCACAAGGGATAATCGTTTGACCCCCAGAAATGTCATTTAATACCTCAAAATGACTCGAAAAGGTTTTAGACCCCAATTTTCCACCCACCATTAAAATGACCCTACAAGTTGATTCTTTCAGTTTTTTCACTCTATAAGCATCAAAATATAATATGACAAGTAAGTTTTTTCAGTTTTTTCAGTTGATCCATTTATGGTAAAGAAATAAAATAGTTCTATCAATTCCACCTTGCAACTCTAAGAGACATTGAATTAAATTTCATCTCAAGACAGGGCTTTGAGAGGACACTCTCAAAGCCAACCTTCGTTATGGCTTTGAAACACATGGTAAGTAGATCAAGACTTAGCAACTTTATTTGCATAATTTTTTCTAGCATGGACCTTAATTTCATAGCCTTCTTTTGCCTAAATGAATGCAAATTTCCTTGCCATTTGGCTTGTGACATTCATAATTCATGCTCATGGAACATGATTGTGTTGCAATTGTGATAACATTTGCTGTATGCAGAAGCTAATAAAAAATGATCGAAAATGACATTTTTTCTCTGTTTTTTTGAAGATTTAAGGAAAATTACACTAAGTAGTTTCCAACATCATATTACCATCATGTCAAAATCATCTTAGGATATTTTCCAAGTAAGAGCCACTTAAGCAAGCAATCTAGTATACATGACTCCAATTTCAATTAGCAGCAATGATAGTTCTAAGTATGGTGCAAACATTGCTCTAGATGCTCAATGGGGCATGTTTGATGACAATAATTTGGGGAGTGAGAGAGGGAGATGGTAGGAGAAAAAAATCAAGGAATCCTCATGAAATTGAAAAATATATAACTAATATATGCTAGTAAGTGTTATTCACTAGCATGTATTTTGTAAAGACCTTTCAACCTAGTTCCCATTCAACTCCATCCACCAGGTTGTAGAGGATTCCTAGCCTAATTTCATAAAAATTAAGTTGGGGATGATCACAATGAATTTATTGATGACATTTCTATGAAGATTAACTACCTTGAACTATTTTTTTGCGTAGGGAAAGAGACACATTCCCATGTCAGCGCATGAAAATGTTCTTTGATATTGTTAATGCCTCTAGTGTTTACTTCTACAAGTTCTATAGGCAGAGTCTGTAACGGGCCAGGTAGCCTCTGGATCTCATATTTTATGAAAGGTGACATATCTAGTAAATTCCCCTACAGTCAATCTATGGAATGGATCTAAATAGAAGTTCTTCATTTTAATATCCGTAAAACACAACTACTTTAAGGTAAACTATGTAAATGTGTCATTTCTTCCACAAACTAAAGTGTATAAGTAGGAAATTTTATACCAAGTGTTGCTCCCACAATGTAAAGCGCAATTTGGTGAACTTATCATTTTTATAATATCTTTTTCGATTAAATTTAGTTTCACACATGATCAATTATTGCTTTGAAAGTTGTGTTCTACATAATTTGTGTACACTAAATTACAAATTGATTTTTGAAATCTATTTTGTGTAAATGTCGACCAATAGATATATATCATGGAGGATGAACGACGAAGATCAGCCGAATCCCATATGGAGGTTCAGGGATCGGGGGATGTTCACGGTATTTAAATATAATCTTAAATATCCATACATGTGTGTACATATGGAATTGATTTTTTATTAACTTTGTGAGTTAAATTAGTTGTTAATAAGTTTCATATTTTAATTTTTAGGAGGTAAGAGGAGAAGGGTTTCTACTCCATCCATGGAGCGTGGCCAAGGTTCAACCGATCGAGGTATGAGTGGTAGCAGGTTGCGGGAAGGGGGTGATATTTATTCCCCCGAAGGCCAATCAACAGCTGTTGGTTCTCAACAGGGTCACTGTGGGTCTGGTTCTCAACAGCGTCATTCTGGGGTTGGTTCTCAGTAGGGTCATGTTGGAGATGATGTTAACCAACAACATCAAGGTTGACATCAATTTCAATATTTTTTCATTAAATTTTTACAACTTTTTTTACACGTGTTTTTTCTAATATACAAAATTATATATATATTGATGCAGAGGCTGAAAATTTTCGAGCCAGTGGTCAAAATAGACGTAGGGTAGCACGCTACATTCAAGAAGAAGGCTGTCGACCTAACACAACTTATCCAGTTGAGATTACTGATATACCATGGGAAACGAACATGGAAGAATGCACCTTACAAAGGTGTCAAAGCCTTCATGCAAAATTGCAAAGAGATCTTGAGGCTTTGTCTCTACCTGCTGAGAGTAGACAAAGCCTCGAAATAGTTACACATTCATTGGGTGAAATGTTAAATGTTTAGAAAAATTTTGGGCGAACGACTGATTCGTTTGTAGAACTGATGAGAAAGAAAAAAGAAACAGTGATAGGTCTCGATTAATGGCAGGACATAAAACAAAGAGTTACAAGAGCAGAGGCCAAGTCAATGTTTAATTATAAGGAAGGGCCAAAAAGAAAAATGTTGAAGGTGTAGTATTTCAAGCACCCAGACAAAGCTGCTTATTTGTATGATCGACATCTTACGGCCTTTGGAAGGCTTCCATGGAACGATGAGGTTCCTGTTTATTTTGCACAGATGTTTTATGCAGAATTTTTTTTGGGTATGAAACCCGACTACAATGACCTTCCTTTAGAATTTTTTGGCCCGAGGAGAGGTTGATTATATCAACATAAGGGCGCTAAGCGAGATGTGGAGTTGCCTTGCCTTGAGCCGCCATTGGTGAGTCGACCGTTTCGATTCGAAACCCTGCGATCAGAGATGGATGTGACTTCTCAAATAAGTCGAGAAGAAAGAGATGTTATGATCGACAATGTTCATAGCGGATTGGGTGGAGTCGATCTTTGTTTAAATCGACAAAGAGCATGTGAAAATGCACGTGCCAATTTTGTTTATCGTACAGATGAGGAGATTTACAACATGAATGTTGAAGATCTCCGAATATATGCAATAAATTGTCGCAATGGTCTGCAAGACCCAATTTTTCGGTGACGAAGAGGGCACCTAATGGTATGCGTTAGTGATCTTAGGGTTTGAAATTATATTTACATATACATGTGTACAATTTGTAATCAATACATGTGTGTATTTACATGTATACATTTATTTGTATGTGTACATTAATCTAATAAATGTATGATTATATGTTAAAACAATTACCTGCGCATCGTGACATGATGATGAAAATGTTAATATTACGTCGACCTTTCTGCTCAAACAATGCGATGGTCTCGACCATCATGATATGTTGGCACATGTATGTTAGTGTTTTTAAGTGACTCTAAAATAAATAATTGTTGCCACACATGTACATGTATGTATATATATAATTTGATAAAATGTTTTAACAGGTACCGATTCCGTATGATGTTTTTGGGATGGCGACTTTCTTTCTTCCTTAGGAGATATACCTTCTACTTCATTGGGAGATGTGCCATTAAGTATGGACAATTTTTCACAAGTTCAAAATTTATGTTTAAAAGTTTTATATATATATATATATATATATATATATATATTCTACCTCAAAAAGTTCCATTAAAAATTGAGATATAGAGAGAGAGAGATCTATATTTTGAGTTATTTAAATTTTTTTGAATTTAGGTTCCTATAAAAGATTTTTTTAATCCGGGGACTCTAGCGACGGAGATAGGAACATCCACAGCATTTGAACAAGTTGTCTTTAGTTCCTTTTTTTAATATTATTGAAAATAAGTTTATATATGTACACGTGCATTTTAATTTGAAAGTTTTATATATATATATATATATATATATATATTTAACTGTACATGTATATTGTACAGTTTACCACTGCAGATGTTGCTATGGCAGAACCTGTTCATCAAATGGAGAGGGAACCTTACGAGGTATTGCATGATTTTTTTGTTATATTTTGTTTTTTACATGAAGTTCTAGATATATATATTCTCATTCAATTTTAAAACTTTAAATTTTAATGTTCAAGTACATGTGCATTGTGTATGTAGGTTTCCTATTCACAGGATAGGGTGCAGACTGAGACCCAGACGCTAGATCCTCCATTTGATGGACATGATTTACATTAGATTTGATTTCAAAATTTAGATGGTTTTAAAATTTGTTAAACTTGATACAGTTTGATACTCAAGTGAGATTTACAATTTTTGGACATATTTTATTACAATGTTATTATATAATTTGTTTTATTTAATTTTTGAATGGTTTTAGTACTTTTGGCATGTGAATGTGAAGTAATTTTGTCATCTGAATTACATTTGGCATGTGATATTTAATGTTAAATGTTTTTGTTGGATAGTTGAATTATAATTGGCATGGCATGTGAAGTTTTTAAAACTACATGAATGATAGAATGTGAACCTACATTTGCACATGTGGTAAATTGAAATGTTACTTGTAACAATACAATCCCCATTGATTTCATTACAGTATATGTTGGTTTCTGATTTGATATAATTGCATGTATGATGGTACATTACTTGTAAAGTCATTGGATTAATAGTGTTCATTGATTTCAGTGTAAGCGCAAAAAATTATTGACAATGTAGAACGATTTTTGTGTTATAATAATTAAAACTAATAATATTGGAGAGCAAGAGAGACTTGAGGTATGGTGTTTACTACAAGAGTTCGAGCTAAATATTTAAATGGTTTGTACCTATGTGTTGATTTCTGATTTGATATAATTGCATGTATGATGGTACATTAGTTGTAAAGTCATTGGATTAATAGTGTTCATTGATTTCAGTGTAAGCGCAAAAAATTATTGACAATGTAGAATGATTTTTATGTTATAATAATTAAACCTAATAATATTGGAGAGCAAGAGAGACTTGAGGTATGGTGTTTACTACAAGAGTTCGAGCTAAATATTTAAATGGTTTACCTATGTGTTGATTTCTGATATGATATAATTGCATGTATGATGCTACATTACTTGTAAATTCATTGGATTAATAGTGTTCATTGATTTCAGTGTAAGCGCAAAAAATTATTGACAATGTAGAACTATTTTTTTGTTATAATAATTAAACCTAATAATATTGGAGAGCAAGAGAGACTTGAGGTATGGTGTTTACTACAAGAGTTCGAGCTAAATATTTAAATGGTTTACCTATGTGTTGAATTCTGATTTGATATAATTGCATGTATGATGGTACATTACTTGTAAAGTCATTGGATTAATAGTGTTCATTGATTTCAGTGTAAGCGCAAAAAATTATTGACAATGTAGAACGATTTTTGTGTTATAATAATTAAACCTAATAATATTGGAGAGCAGGAGAGACTTGAGGTATGGTGTTTACTACAAGAGTTCGAGCTAAATATTTAAATGGTTTACCTATGTGTTGATTTCTGATTTGATATAATTGCATGTATGGTGGTACATTACTTGTAAAGTCATTGGATTAATAGTGTTCATTGATTTCAATGTAAGCGCAAAAAATTATTGACAATGTAGAACGATTTTTTTGTTATAATAATTAAACCTAATAATATTGGAGAGCAAGAGAGACAAGGTATGGTGTTTACTACAAGAGTTCGAGCTAAATATTTAAATGGTTTATGATTTATGATTTTTACTTTATTTTTAATATAATTGATACGGAAAGATGACAAAACTAATAAGGGTGACAATAAGAATAGAAGAAGAAAATAGTTTAAGATTGATCACAATAAATGCTATTTGTAATTGATTACATTCTAATTGCTATTTGTAATTGATTACATTCTAATTATTCACATTCTATCATTCAATATTATTACATTGTTACTTTGCATTCAAAAATTTTATTTGATCATTTTCCATTATTAAAGTTATTCTACAATATTTATCATCTCAAGAAATTGAGGTAACTAAGAAAATTTAAAATTAAAATGACTTGATAAATCTCAAACATATTTAGCATATTTAAAATGGTTATATTAATATTAGATGTATTTACATATTATTGATAAAATTAATCATATGTTTATCATATTATCGATAGTTTTTGCTTAGTTGCACACGACTGAAACCAACTTAGATCCATCTTAACTACGGATCTATCAAGCACCGAGAGGGATCAAATCTCTTGAGGTGCAAACCTTTCTTCAAGTTTTGCACTCAAAAAAGAGGTTTTCACCTCTAGATATTTGATCCCTATCGGCGCTTGATAGATCCATAGTTATGATGGATCTAGGAAAATAACTTTCTAAAAATAAGTAAGGGAAAAGCAGCATAGGGAACAATTAGGAGTAGATTTAGGGCATAGGGAACAATTAGGAGTAAATTTAGGAACATGTGATAGTTGGGTGAGATAAAATTATATATTTTAATAAAATAATGGGAATTTGTAGGAGAGACAAATACTGGATATGACATGTATTTGGGTGAATAATCAAATTTATGGAATTAAACAATTAATTATTTTTGTATGTGAAAACAAGATTCACACCTAATCCTCACCTAAAAGACTAAATTAAACACATTATTGTTAAGGGGACGAGGAGATTTCTAGGTTTTGAGCTCTCCATTGTTAGATGAGTGTCGTAATGGCATTCCATGTATTTTTGTGAGAACTTATGATATTGTGACATTCTAATTACGAAATAGTGATCTTGAGTACATGCTGGATAATGTAGTAGATAGGAACTTTTTGATAAGGGGAGATAAGGGATGTGACCAAATTCCTATCAGTGAAAAAAAATTTCTTCACCTTCCTATAATTCCATTGTAGCTTTGGGGGCCAAAGGTAAGAAGAGTACCTTGGAATTTCTTGGGTGAAAAACCAAGTGGGTCACCAACTTTGGTCTACTGCATTGGAATTCATTAAAGAATTGGTCATTGGAGCTGCTTCAAGCTAGCAGTGAGCATCGTCACCATCCTACATTGAATATTTTACACTCCCTAGGGTGAATGATACTTTAAATTGATTGACAGTCTAAGACTTTCGAATTTTTTCGAATGTCAAATGATCTTACAAAGCTAGTATTTATAATATCCTAGTAGGTCATTCGGTGACAACTTTTACCGGAAACTTGAAACAAAGAGAATCTATCCTTGGCTAGGACATCCTGTAAGATGCCTGCCATAAACGGTAAAATTATACTTAAAAGCTGAGATTCGGGCAAGTGGGGACAACCACTTATTATCTCGTCCCTTGGAGGCTAGGCCATATGGGGACCGAATCCGACCTTACAAAATAAAGTGAAATAATTTGTACCATACGGTCAGAAAACATATACAAGAACAATTAATTTCATTCTAGAATATATATATATATATATATCCAATACATATAACATTTTTCATCAATTCACATGTATAGAAAAACTACTTTCAGATGATACTAGAGCACATGCTTGTACCGAAACAATTTGTAACATGTGCAAACCACAAATAACATAAGTAGCTCAATTTTTAGTTGAGTACTGGAAGCTCTAAAACATATTTAATCCAAAGATAATAAATTGTTGGACACTTCACTCAAAAAAATTCTAATGGAATTCCATCTTCAATAATCCGTTCATGATCAGATTCTGACATTTTCCATTTCTTATTTTTTGATTTTTTCTTTGATTGAACTTCTATCAACTTTATGCGTGCTGCACACACCAAGTGACTATATTGACAACTTATGGAATCAGGTTCATAGTCTTCAAAGTAAACAAAGTCTCCACTTTGATGAGTTTGTCTGAAAAAATAACCTTTCAGTATAATAGACCCTCTGTCATACTGAAATCCGTGATCATTATAGTCTTGTAACAATTTCATTTTTCGTTCAGTGCAACGCATCAAATAATACTTCACATTTTCATCGTTGTCAATAGGTGCAATTACAACAAAAACATCTCCTGCACAATAAAATAAAAATTTAACATTTAATTATGCATATCTAAATTTATTTCTAGATCTTTAAATAATTAGAAAGTAATTCAAATGTTACCTTCTCTAACAAGATCAGAAACTCGATCACCATCGGATGATATTGTAGTTTCTTCTGATTTCATTTCTTCAAACATTGCAACAGAGATTTTTCCCTTTGTATTTAGCTCTGTATGTTTCCAATCGTTCACGTACATTTTGTTTTCACAAACGTCATTGGATTTTGTGTTGTCTATGCAAACATCACAAAAACAAGAATATTTTCTTTTATCCAATGCAAACACATTTGTGGACAACTTTGTTTGAATTGAATGCAATTTTCGAGTCCCTTTTATTGTTTCAACGTCATTTCCAATTTATCTATCTACATCTCCGATTCCAATATGCCAGAAAAACATTTATATGGAAAATTAGAAAAAGAATTTGTAAATATGATATCAAAATACAATTAAAAATAATCATTGCATGATAAATGTACAATGTTTAAAATTAGATTTCCAATATAAATTAAATTGAATGTACCTTCGCGCTTCTCTTGATGGGTTTTTCTCATGGCTTAGAGTAGCGATGCACCACTGAACAACTTCTTCAGCATTCACAAGTCGGCGTGCAGAGTGGTTCATTTGATATCTTTGAAGTACTCGTTTTATGCATGCTCCTACACCGTCATGTTCTCCTTTTCCATGGCCAATCTCAAAGAAATTCCAACAATGTTTAATGCAGGTTTTCTTATGAAGACAACACAACCAAAAGAATGATCGTGCAGATTTGAATTGACCTGCGCATCCGTCTGACCATATCCAATGTTCATTGAATGTTATTCCACGATTTTTCAATGAATCATAAATTCTTCCGAAACAATGTTGTACAAAACATGTATCATGTGTATGATCGTCACTGACATAAAAGTGATATTCTTTAATGATATGTCGATTTTCACTCGTGCTTTCTATATGATCGACATTTTGTTCAGCATGTCTATATAGAATATGAACGAGCATGGAGACTTGGTCAGAATGATAGTATTCACTCTGAATTTCTTTTTTTGGAACAAATGTGTAGTTTTCTGCAAAATCAATCACTGACAAAATTGTTCCTGGTGGAAAAACTTCACGAGATTTTTTGAATTGCAAGTCTTGCCATCGAGCTCTATGGGAATGTTTGGTGTATTTGTAAATTTCTGCCTCAAACTTTCTCAAAAAGTCTATCAGAAAAATTTCGTCTTCTCGTAATTCGATTCTTTTAACACTATTCGCACCTTGAATCGATGTACCGATATATTCATATCTCTTCCATTTCACTTTCATGTTGGAAAATGATTGATCATTATCAATACGATATTTGTTTTTAAATTTAGTCAAATTTCCATAATCATTGCATTCTTTACCACCAACACATCTCTTTTTGTAAAATAGTTCATCGTTGTCTCTTTCACATAGAATTTGAGATATGAATTCATGGATAGTGGAAGGAGGAGGTGAATCCTTCCATAATGTTCTACCGAAATCAAGGAATGTGTCATAATATAACTCAAATTCCACATGATAACGGAAACAACAAGTGTCGCGTACGGTGATAGGTTTTACATACCATGGTTTTTGTTGAACAAAAGCACTGAGTGAAACATGAATTTGACGATTCTCTTCTTTGAACTTGTTGAATAACTCTATCTGAGTGGTTTCCAAGAGATGTTTTTCATGTTCTTCGTATTGAATGCGTGCTATTCTTCTTCGCATCACATGTCTTGCAGTTGGTGAAACACGCGAATTGTTCTTCCAATATTCATATGTTATTTTTTTAACATCTTCTCCAAGTCTATCTTTGTATGGTTGCCTATAAATAGCTCTCCAACAAGCGAGTTCATCATTTACATCTATTTGCAGTCGAAATTTTCGATGTTTGTGCAGAGTTTTTCGCGAGGTTCCCAGTGCTTGTGCCATAGATGTTATCAAACGATTCTCTTGAGTACTTGGTGAAACCATTGCCATCTGTATTCCTCTACGTATATTTGAAACATCTTTATCTCTAGATCTCTTAATTGACTCTATAGCACTACTCATATTTTTTATCACTTCTTCTTTCATTTTTTTATCTTTGGTTGATTTTCGAATACCCAATAGTGTCGTCGCTTCTTTTAATTTCCTTAATGATAGGAGACCTTTCAACATTTGAGCTTGAACTGTCACTTGCTCATTTAAGAAATACTCTTCAAAAATGCGGTTGACACGATATCGTATAACATGGTCAGGTTTTTTATCTCCATATGTGTGAGTGTCAACATTTTCTAACATCTCATTATCAATAGTGATTTCATCTGTACATATTTGAAAAAATAGTACATATTCAATAAATCACTAAATTAATAAATATGTCAATAAATATTAGGAAAATTTTAAATATATCAATAGATCATAATATTTACATTTACATACCCACTTCAATTTCTGCTTGAGGTTGATTTTCTTCTTCAATATTTTGAGGAGTATCTCTATCTGTTTACATTAAACAAAATATTTTTCAAATTATTTCATCAAATAAAAATTAAGTTTCACCTTTTACATTAGAAAATTTTTAAATATATCAATAGATCATAATATTTACATTTACATACCTGCTTCAATTTCTGCTTGAGGTTGATTTTTTTCTTCAATATTTTGAGGAATATCTCTGTCTGTTTACATTAAACAAAATATTTTTCAAACTAGTTCATCAAATAAAAATGAAGCTTCACATTTTACATTAGGAAAATTTTAAATATATATCAATAGATCATAATATTTACATTTACATACCTGCTTCAATTTCTGCTTGAGGTTGATTTTCCTCCTCAATATTTGAGAGGGCTTCTAACTTTCTTTTGCAAGATTGTCTTGTTTCTTCTCTACGTGTCTCAGGGTCTCTTTTTCGATCATATTTTCTCGCACAAGTTCTTCGATTTCCCATGATAATAGGGTATGAAGTTCAAAAAAATTTCCTTCAAAAAATTAGACAATAACTCAATTACAAAAAATATCACAAAAGATTTAATTTAAAAAAATTCAGTGTAAATTTTTTGTAAAAAATACATACTCCAATCCAAAACACAGACTTTAAAAAATTCGAGAGAAAAATGTCTTATAAAAATGAAATGAAATTCAAAAGATTTACTTTAACTCAAAACACGTACATACCTCCAAGAAATGTCTTTTGAATGTATGTCCAAGAAATTTTTTACAATTTTTTCCAAAATCATGTCGCCTCCAAGAAATGTCCTCCAAAAAAATTCTGTAAACCCAAAATTGTAGAATCAATTTGCTTCCAAGAAATGCTCTTAAACCCAAACCTTGAAGAAAAGCTTTTAAACCCTAACCAAGATTTTGTAAAATCAATTTGCTTCCAAGAAATGCTCTTTTCGCAAACCTTGAAGAAAATCTTTTGAACCCAAACCAAGATCTTTGTAAAATGAGACGAAGTGTGCGAAATGTGCAAAAATTGTGAATCATTTGGCGGCAATTTATATTGACGCGAAATGTGTTTTTAGTAGGGGGCTCCACAAAAATTTCCGGCCGACGGAGAGTTACACAATAGTTCGGCCGAACTTTTGTTAAAAAGTTTGGCCGAACTATTAAGACGTTAGAGTTAACGACTCTTAAGTGGAAAACATAGTTCGGCCGAACTTGGACTAAAAGTTCGGCTGAACTAACACATCACTAATTACGCAAAAAATAGGCTCTGAAAACGGTTCTGCAACTTTGGACTGATTAAACTCCATGAAAGGTTGTTAATTAACTGTCGGAACCAAGACAATCATTTTCAGAATTGAATCTACTTTCAGGAAATATAACTTTTATGGAATTTCATAAACGTTTATTAATTTTAATTATTTTTCTAATAAAATAGGTGCAAACAATTTCTGAGGGTCGTCGTGATTCAGTGAAATCAAAATTTTGTATCTCCAAAAATACATTGTAAAAAAGTTTGAAAAAATTATGGGGCATTACATTGGTCTGTCAACTCTAATGGGTAGCTTTTAGATTTTTAGTTTATAACTTATATGTTAAGAAATTTCTTGCCACGCGAAACATATCCAAAATACGCAGTTTTTTGTATTGGACCACTTCAAAAAATTCTAGTAATTATGATATGCATCCATTGGCTTTGTAAATATGACGAAAACAAAGTAGACTCTGTCTAGATTGTTGTAACACATTTTGTTTTTTCAAAAACACAAATTTTCAATGAATACAACATTGCGTCATAACATGACTTCTTATGAATCATTTGATTGTTAAGAAACACACACTCAAAGAAACGCTAAGTTGACATATCAAATCTGCATAAAAAAATTTCAAAAAATAAGTAATAGAAAGCTAACAAAATTTCTCACAACTTTTATTTTTTTCGCAAAATGAAATTCGACACAAAAAAATTGTTATAGTTTGCAGAAAGTTGAAGAACCGAAAAAAATGAAAATGTTTTCTCAAAAAAGGGCAAAAAGTGTAACCCAGCTTCATATTTTCATAATAGTATTCATATCAATTAAATTCTTATTAGTGTATTTGAATGTGATGTTTGGATTAATTTGTTATATCATATCATAATTATTGTGATTTTTTGAAATTCGTTATTCATCAAAAGTAGACACATATCTTATAACAATATTCATATCAATTAAATTTTATTAGTGCATTTGAATGTGATGTTTGGAATAATTTGTTATATCATATCATCACATTTCACATCTCTTCATTACAATATTTAATAAATCATATATTTAATCAGTGGTGTTACATTTCACAACGACAATGAAGAACACAATAGAATAAATTAAAACGTATGTATTCATATCAATTAAATTTTTATTAGTGCATTTGAATGTGATGTTTGGATTAATTCGCTATATCATATCATCACATTTCACATCTCTTCATTATAATATTTAATCATCCATATATTTAATTAGTGGTGTTACATTTCACAACAACAATGGAGAACACAATAGAATAAATTAAAACATATTTTATTTTATATATATATATATATATATATATATATATATATATATATATATGAATAAGACACTCTGTCATACAAAATGGGACAGTTATTGGTATCACTCTATCTTTCAATTGGGACACTATGTCCATTACATTAAACAAAATGTCTGATTTCACAGAAAAATATTTCAAAAAATAAAATGCCTTGCTTTGATATCCAAGCATAATGATCATCATTCTTCGCTTGAACTGTTGTCACTACTCGAGCTACTTCCAAGACTTGGGTTATTTTGAGGAATGTTTTGTTCACGATTTTGATTGTTTTCTTCTTCTTCACCTTACATATATGATCTGAAAATGGGTTGGATAACTTTTTATGCTTTTCAAGAACCTCCCACTCAGTTAAAAAAATAAAATATGTAGCTTATACTTGACATTTGCGGAATTTTATTCTTGAAATAGGTGTATTTTTTTTAACTGTTTAAGTTCTTTAAGTCCATTTGTTTTTTCTGAAATTAAACATGTGTAACAAAAATATAATGCAGCAAATAAAAATCAACACATAATAACAAATTTAATCTAGGACTTCACCCAAATATCATGGGCTACGTCTCTTTGAGCTCTTTTCATCTTAAATTGGCTCTTTGGCATTATGGATTTTTTTTTTACAAGTTCCACACTTAACTCCAATGGTTAACTGAACTAAACAAATGGGATTATAATACCATATATATCCCTCTCATGGTTATCATCACTCTGAAAACATATCTAGGCTTCCTTAGACTTGATTCCTTCTGTTGATGCTCTTGAGCTACCCTGAGAATTCTTTCTTCACCCTGTGGTAAGTTTTTAAAAATCCTGAGTGTCCTCCTAAAGGAGAAGTGTGCAATTCCAGAAGAATCTTTTGTTTTAGTTGGGAATTCTTACAAAGATATAAGTGATCTTTGTACCATAAGGAATCATTTTTCCAACTAAATGTATCATATGTACTAGGATCTTGCTGCAACTTTTGAATGAGTGTCCATACATATTTTTCCTTCTTCCATTCATCTCTTGCTTCGGTTATCCAATCTGGTTGGATAATAGAAATGGCACAAATCAATGCTTCCACCTCTTCATTCTTTCTTGAGAGTGCATCTGCAACAACATTAAGCTTTCCTTTTTTGTATATTATTTCAAAGACATAACCCAACATCTTTGTGACCCATTTTTTCTGCTCTTCTGAAGATAGTCTTTGTTCCAAAAAGTGTTTAAGACTATCATGATTAGTTGTTACCTTGAAGTGTCTTCCCATTAGGTAAGTTCTCCATTTATTTATTGCATACAGTATTGCTAACATTTCCTTCTCATAAATAGGTTTCTGTAAATACTTTCCTTTGATTGGACGACTTTCAAAAGTAATGGGTCTTCCTTCCTACATTAAAACAACACCAATTCCATTTCCTGAGGCATCACATTCCACAATAAAGGTTTTTGTGAAGTCTAGCATAGCTAAGACCAGTGCTAGGCACATTGCCTCTTTAAGATGTTCAAAGGCCTTAGTTGCTTCAGGAGTCCATGAAAATGCATCTTTCTTCAATAATGTTGCTAGAGGTGCTGCTATTCTCGCATAATTCTTAAAAAACTTGTGATAATACCCTGTTAACCCGAGAAATCCTCGCAACTGCTTTATGGTTGTGGGGAATTTCCATTCCTTAATGGCTTTAATTTTGTTAGGGTCTACTTTAACACCATCATGAGATACAATATGACCCAGATATTCCACCGCTTGCACTCCAAAGAAACATTTGGATGTTTTTGCATATAATTGTTTCTCCTGAAATAGTTTGAGCACCCTGTCAACATGTTCAACATGATCCTTCCAAGACCTACTATAGATTAGTATATCATCAAAAAATACCAACACAAATTTTCTAAGAAAGGGTTTGAAAATGGAATTCATCAACCCTTGAAATGTAGAAGGTGCATTGGTAAGGCCAAAAGGCATGACCAAAAATTCATAATGACCCTCATGAGTTCGAAATGCTTTTTTTGGAATATCTTCAGTCTTCATTCTAATTTGATGATATCCTGAACGAATATCCAACTTGGTAAAATAAATTGATCCATGTAATTCATCCAATAATTCATCAATCACAGGAATGGGAAATTTATCTTTAATGGTGAGCTTATTGAGCTTCCTATAATCCCGACACATTCGCCATGATCCATCCTTCTTGTGTAACAATACTACAGGAGCAGAGAAAGAACTTTGACTAGGTTGAATTATACCTGCCTCTAAAATTTCTGCAATCATACGTTCAATTTCGCTCTTTTGGACGTAAGGATATCTATAAGGCCTGATGTTTGGAAGAACACTTCTTGGAATCAAATGAATAGCATGATCATGATCACGAACAGGTGGGAGTCCTTTGGGAGTTTCAAACACCTTGGAATGATTGTCCAAGACTTGTTAGAGATTTGCAGAAATAGATTATTTTGATGTTGGAACTTTTAGTGAGCATACTTGTGAAATTACACCTCGTTGTTTTTTATTTAGAATCTTTGTCATGATATTAGAGCTTATTATCTTTCTCGGCTTCCCTGCAATACCCCATAATTCGACTTCCTTTCCTTCTGAAAAAAATTTCAAGAAAATTTCTTGAAAATTAAAAGCTACCGTCCCCAAAGATTGTAACCATTGTACTCCTAGTACAACATCAACACCTCCCATAGGAATGGAAAGCATTGGACTAGTCAATACATATTCCCCCATGGTTACCTTGATATTATGGCATTTCCCAGAGAAATTTATAGTTCCTCCATTTGCAACCATCACTTGACATTCTGGTGTTGGGTATAGGAAACAATTTAATTCCTTGGCTACCTTACAATGAATAAAATTATGGGTGCTACCTGAATCAATCAACACTATTACATTTTTATTCTTGATATGTCCTTCTATCTTGAGAGTTTGAGGAGTGTTAATTCCTACCAGTGCATTACACGACATGGTCAGATTCATTTCTTCCTCTTCTGGGGCTAGTTCCTGGTGTATATCCTCTTCTTGTTCATTTTCTTCTTCCTCTTCACAATCTATGTAAAATATTTTCTTCTCAGCACACTTATGACCTTTAGTGTATTTTCTATCACAACTGTAGAAAAGCCCTTTTGCTCTTTTTTCTTCCATTTTTTTTGGTGTCAACCTTGTAGGTTGTGGAAATCTAGGCGTAGAAACACTTCCTTCTTTATAGAAGTGAGTGGTAGGCTTCCTTGTCCCCATAATTTTACATTCAATTTTTCTTGCCAACCTGAATGCCTTCTCCAATGAATCAGGTTCCAAAATGCGGACTTCATGTTGGATGTTATCCTTTAAAGTGCCTATGAAGAGATCAATCCTATGTTCCTCTGAAATATCAGTTACCCTTATATTCAATTTTTGGAAGTCCTCAATGTGCTCCCCCACTAAACCCTTTTGTTTGAGATTTATCAATTGGCTAAAGAAGGTGTTGCTCTTTGTATCCTCATATTGTGCTATCATTTCCTCCGTAAAAATTGACCAAGTGACAATTTTTTTACGAGAGCAAAGCCATCGATACCATACAAATGTATTTTGTTCTAAATGTAAAGTTGCAATGCGTACCTTTTGTGTGTTTTGCACATTATGGAGATCAAAATATTGCTCCATCCGTAGTATCCATGTTACAGGATCCTTTCCATCAAACTTCCTCATATCCATTTTTGGAATATGGTGGTTCTTCCCTCCAATAGTAGAGTTTATGAAATCACGATTAACATTTATTTTGTTCTCATCATGAGTTTCCTCTACTATCTTTTTACCATTAGGAAACATTTCTTGTATCAACTTTGTCAAACCTTCTATGTCTACTTTGAGATCATTCTTCATGTTTTCCATTTTAGCTTTCATATCATCCATCTTAGATTCCATGCCAGCTTCCATGCCATCTATCTTAGATTCCATGCCTTTCGTCAAACCATCCATATTATTCTTCACACCATCCATCTTTGCTTCCACACCTTTCTTCAAAACTTCCATTTCATTTTTTGTTGCTCCTTGCGAGAGCGAGATTTGGTGCACTTTCTCTTGTATTTTTGATAGATCATGTTGCAATTCTTCATCTTCATGAGTCATAGTAGAGCCTTCTGAAGGCTTAATGGGTGTTGAATTATTTTTACAGGGAATTTTTTAGAACCCAATACTGATATCTATTCGATAATATTCCCTTGGAATAAATTCAAATTGATTTTTCAAACAAGACTTATGCAATTCAGAAAAAAAAATACACACCTTTTTCTTGCTTTTGAGGAGCTTGATATTGAAATTGGATTATCTCTGTGATTGCGGCTCTTCAATATCTGAAATTTAGTACTGAATTAGCCCTCTAAATTCTCTTTTGAATGCCATAGGTCTAACCTGATTTGGATTCTCCAAGACAAAGTTATGTCCAATCTTCCACAATGACCTAATTATGGACTGATTCAGTAGAGCGAACTTGTACGACTTGCCACATGTCACTGTTTCATCCTTCACCTCTGAAATTGATAGCCAAGAAACTACAGTCCGTTTAATCGTGACCAATTTTTACGGCACTCCAATCCGATGCTCAGAGAGAGAGTTATTGAAATTTTCCCACGATCACCTCTTTGAGATGAAATTCGGGAGCCTGAAAAAGCACTACCTTCCACAGATCATATCTGCAAAAATATTGCGAACCAAGCTATGAAATTTTGTGACGTGCTTCCTCAGGATTTCAGCTTTGCACCCTAAAAATTTTAGATTCTGAACCTTCGTAGAAAAAAAGTTATAGCGAAAATGCCACGATGACCTGTTTAGGAGCCTGAAAAGGACCTAACTTCCACAGATCATATCTCCGAAAATGTTGCAAACCAAGCTCTGAAATTTTTAGATGATCTTCCTCAAGATTTCGGCTTCGCACCCTAAAAATTTTAGCTTCTGAAACTTCATATAAAAAAAATTATAGCGAAAATTCCACGATGACCTGTTTGGAGCAGCGAAACCCTAGAATCCAAAGCTTTGATACCAAATGTTGTGTAACCAGCTCCAAAAATAGAAGAAAAGATATATAAATGCCTTAGAAATAAGCCACTTCGAGGGGGAAACCTCCAATACATTACATAAATGAACAATTCTTGGATGATACAATTTATAAAACCTCCTTTATATATATAGGAGTCCATGTGGCCATAATGTAATCCTAGTGGGCCACAATGTAATCCTAGCCGACCTAAAAATAATAATTTAAGGGCACAATAATAAAAAAATGGGGGTTACAAGGGTACAATAATAACAATAAGGGGGTTACACTGATAAGAATAAGGGACTATACTAGTAATATAGGGACCTAACATTCTCCATGGCACTAACTCCTTCAGAATTCTTTAATTGTCCCTAAAACCTCACCTACTGTGTCCAGCACACATCAGACACCAAAATTAGATGATTGTTTGCTCAAAATCAACACTACATCCCCAAACTAGGCCTCCTTCCTCAGTTGACCCTGGGCTGACCAAAACTTTCCTATAGTTTCTCGACCTTTAGAAGTCTTCAAACGACTTTGTAAATACCTTCAATGGATTTAGAATGTAAAAATTATTCAATATAGACTATTGGTTCACTGAAGTTCGGCTTCAGCTGCTTCGGTTTCACCTCCGACACCTAGTGGCACCCCCTGGCTCTAGGGTCAAAGAAAACTTCTCTGTAACTTCTCGAACTCTAGAAGTCCTCAAAATCTTCTGAAAACTCCTCCATTGGACTCATAACTCTTATTACAGTCATAAATGACTATTGGCATCTTGCATAAGGCCTCTACCTACCCTGTTTAGGCATCGAACTACTGTTGGCACTTGTTGGCCATGGTGGCCACTAGAACTTATCTGAAACATCTTGGCATTCAAAAGTACTCTACAGGCTCTTCAAGCCACACTATTAGTTCTAGAACATTTGAAACATCCAAAATTGACTATTGGATTATTGAGAAATGCCTCTAGCTGCCCTAGCTAAGCTTGAAACTGTTGCTGGCCCCTGGTGGCCCTAGTGGTCCTTGGGACTTCTTTGAAGAAAAAAACTACTTAGAAGCCCTATGATGACTCTACAACCCTCCCCAATAGGTCTAGAATTTCTGAGATAGTTTAAATTGACTATTGGCACTCCAAAATTGGTCGAATCTATCTCAAGATAGAGCCTGAACTCATTTTGCCCAATGACCCTTAAAAATCCTCCACCAAATGTGCAAAACTGGACTTAAATCTAGTTAAATTTGGAAAAAATCCAAAATTTTGGTGGGCACTCCAAACTAACCATAGGTTTAGCTATAGCATTAAGCTTCAAACCGTCATTGGACACATGGCTCGAATTACACGTGGTATTTGTGGGCAATTATCATAATTGTCGGCCTTCTAACCTGCGGAGTTAGCCGATTCATGTGGCTTGTGAACAAGTCTTACCAATACTACAGAGTAGTGTTGATGGTTAAGGGTTTAGGCCCCTGGAATTGGGGTCTAGGCCATATGGGAGGGGTTGGCCCCTCCGAATCGCCATACCGGAAAACTGTACACGTTAAATAAATCCGCAAGCCATATGTTGCTAAGAACTATGGTATAGCCCGATGGTAAGATGTGGGTGTGTGTGCACGGAGGTCACGAGGTTAACTCTAGTTGGCTCCCCATAAATTTTATCACTCCATTCATGGGCCATGTGGTGGCCTCTGGGCCTACCACATGGCAACTCCTAATTGGCCCAAAATTTCCAATGTACAGTCCATGCAGTAATAGGATCGTGACACTTGTCCCAGTATTACTGCTCCAAGAGGAATATTCTGGGGAATATTTTGAGGAATATTCTAGGAATATTCTCTTGAATATTCTCTTTTTAAATTTTCCCAAATTCCAGTCAAATTTGGTCAATGTCCAAAAATTATAGTTTACTCGACTTTTCAAACTACGTTCACGGCACCGAAATCAATAATATGAGATCTATCAAGTCGCTTAGGTTTGGCACACTTCCAAACAATTTGAATTTTGATCTATCACTTAGGTCCATGATCTATTTCTGATCACACCTCCCCATTGGGAATATTTTGGACCCTAAAAGATTGATATACTAATATGTACAATAGATGAGAGTACAAAACCCTATTTTTTTTCAGCCTCCATACACTTGCCTTGCATGGCTATTTCCTTTAAACCACAACTCAAAGGTACTAAACACTTATCTTCTTGGATGCGCTTGTCCTCCTGTTAAGAATTGTCTTCCTTGCACTCACTCAGAAATTTCAGGCGAGAAATTGATAGAAGATAGTTGAACATAATGTCCTCGATCATCAATCCAAGGTGGCTCAAACAAATGTGATGTTACAACATAAAACATGCATACATAACTAAAATTTGCATGTACAAATGAATCTATGTCTTATTGTGTCAAGAAGTCAAACCACTTCTTACCAACCCACTTCCACGACGAATTTTTCTACCGCAAATCTTCTTCATGTGAAACATTTGTTCTCACATCAATGATGGAATCCTTGGTTCCAATTTTGCCAATCTTTATGTCCTCTTGCCTCAAATTCTTGGGACGATTAGTTGGATGCAACGTCCAACATTGGGAAACAACATGTCCCCTTTTGTGGCAATGTGTGCAAGTCTTATGCACCTTCTTTTCATGTTTACTTTGCCTCAACTACTTCATGTATGCCTTCATCCTCTTCCAACATTTTGAAACAACATGGTTACACAGACCACAATATGCACAACAAATATTTCTTCCATTCAAACATGCAGATTTTTCATTCTTATCAGAAACATAATCAACTTGACTATGGGAATAATTATACCTCGCATGTTTCTTTGCATGTCCATCATTTTTACCTTCATGAGGAGATGAACTAGTATAGGTTCCAACTTTCTTTTCCAGACTAACATCAGTGTTCATGTCTTGAAAACTGTTCGAACTTGCATGCTCGCCATAAGCTGCATGTCTACAATCTTCTTGATGCAACATATGCTTTAAACAATGGCAATCAAATTGAAAAAAAACTTGACATGTTTGTGGTTTAGAACTTGGAACAAAGTTCTCTTTGAGGTTACCTCATATGCCTTCATGGTTTTGGAGTCTTATCCATTAGATTGAACATAACGAAGTCCAAATTTCTTAGGTTTCTCCTCAACCAAAATAGCATCAATCATGCCTTGTGCATGCTTGCCTAAACCCTTGCCTTCATATCCCATTTTAAACACTAACTTGGACTCTATCCCTATAGTGTGCTTTTCAAATGAACCAATACATCTATTTGATGAGGAAACTAAAGACAAATTAGAGTGAATTACCTTTTCTTCACGCATGTTCTTGGTCAAAGCCTTTTGGGCTTGATGGAGTTGCATCTCCATATCATGCATTCTTTGAAGAATTTATTCCTTTTCTTGTTTCATAGCAACCAATTTCTCATGAAGTATAGTGCTTTCTCTTCTATCTTCAAACAAAATTTGCACCATGTCCTTCAGGATGTAGAAGTCTTGCTTCATGTCTTCATCGAAGAATCTTGTGAAGGAGGAGGATTTGGAAACCTCACTTGAAGAAGTTGTCATTATGAAAATGAACAAAATAACTTCAATAAAATTCACAAAGCTTTCAAAAACTATTGAAAAATATTTTGAACAAAAAGGCCATAGAGTCAAGCTCTTCTTCAAGCAGCCTTTGCAAACAAACACTTTTGTGCTTCAAGATTTGCCTTGAGGTCCTTTGGGTAAGGAAGTTACTTTCATCCTTTCTTCCTTCTTGTCCTCTTCTAGAATTAGCTATCAATAGCTCTCCCTTCAACTCTAGAAAACTCAAGAAATAGTCAGTTTGGAAATAGTAAAATCCTTTGCACTGTTTAAACACCTTTCAAGTCAAACAAGCAAGATATTTCTCTATCAATCCAACAACCAAGTGCTCTGATACCAACCTGATCTAAAAATGGGTTGGATATCTTGTTATTCTTTTCAAGAACCTCCCACTCAGTTAAACAAATAAAAGATCTAGCTTATACTTGAAATTTGTAGAATTTTATACTCGAAACAGGTGTATGTTTTTAATTGTTTAAGTGCTTTAAGTCCTTTTTTTTTCTAAAATTAAACATGTGTAATAGAAATATAATTCAGCAAATAAACTTCAACACATAACATAAAATTTAATCTAGGAGTTCACCCAAATATCATGGGCTACGTCTCCTTGGGCTCTTGTCATCTTGACTTGGCTCTTTGGGATTATGGAAAAATTTCTTTTACAAGTTCCACACTTAACTCCAATGGTTAACTTCACTTAACCAATGGCTTATAATACCATCTATATCCCTCTCATGGCTATCATCACTTTGAAAATAGATTTAGGCTTCCTTAGACATGATTCCTTCTGTCGGTGCTCTTGAGCTACCATGAGCTTATCCATGGCACTAACTCCTTCATAATTCTTTAAATATCCCTAAAACCTAACCTAATGTCTCCAGCACACATCATACACCAAAATTATACTGATCTTTTTCTCAAAATCAGCACTGCATCCCCAAACTAGGCCTCCTTCCTTAGTTGACCCTGGGTTGCCCGAAACTTCCCTGTAGGTTCTTGACCTTAAAAAGTCTTCAAATGACTCTAAAAATCCCTTAAATGGATTCATAATGTCAAATATAGTTAGGATAGACTATTGGTACACTGAAATTGGCCTCCGGTTGCTACGGTTTCGCCTCCGACACCTGGTGACACCCCCTGGCTCTAAGGTCAAAAAAAACTTCTTTATAGCTTCTCGAGATCTAGAAGTCTTCAAACAATTTTTCAAACTCCTCCATTGGATTCATAATTATTATTATGGCCAGAAATTACTATTGGTTTGTTGCATAAGACCTCTAGCTACCCTGGCTAGGCACCGAACTGTTGTTGGCACTTGTTGGCCCTAGTGTCTCCTAGAACTTCTCTAAAGAATATCAGCCTTAAAAATTTCTCTACAGGCTCTGCAAACCACACCATTAGTTTCAAAACATCCAAAATTGACTATTGGATTGTTGAGAAAGGCCTCTAGCTACCGTGGCTAGGCCTCAAACACTTGTTGGCCCCTTGTGGCCCTTGGCACTTCTATGAAGAAAAAAATTTCTTAGAAGCCCTCATATGGCTCTGCAACCCTCACCAATGAGTCTGGAATGTTTTAGATAATCAAAATTGACTATTGGCACTCCAAAATTGGTCAATTCTAGCTCAAGATAGAGTCTGAACTCATTTTTCTCAACGACCCCTAAAAATCCTCCACCAAATGTGGAGAACTGGACTTAACTCCTGTTAAACTTGGCACAAATCTTAAATTTTGGTGGGCACTCCAAACGGACTGCTGGTTTAGCTGTAGCATTAAACATCAAATCGTTGCTGGACACATGGCTCGAATTGCACGCGGTCTTCGTGGGTGGTTATCGTAACTGTTGGCCTTCTAAACTGCAGAGTTAGACGATTCATGTGGAATGTGAAAATGTCTTACCAAAATTGCAGAGTAGTGTTGATGGTTAACGGTTTAGGCCCCTAGACTTGGGGTCAAGGCCATATGCGATGTGTTGGCCCTCAGGGATGGCTCCTTCGAATCCCCATATCGGAAAACCATACATGTTAAATAAATATGCAAGCCATATGTTATTAAGAACCATGGTATAGCCCGATCGTAAGACGTGGGCATGTGTGCACAGAGGTCACAGGGTCGACTACGGTTGGCTCCCAAAAATTTTTATCACCCCGTTCATGGTCCACGTGGAACCCTCTGGGCCTGCCACGTGGCAGCTCCTAATTGGCCCAAAAGTTCCAACATACAATCCATGTAGTAGTTTACTGGACTTTTGAAACTATGATAACTTCTTCATACAATGTCGGATTTTCGAACCATTTGTAGCACCAGAATCAGGAAGATGAGATCTATCCGGTCGCTTAGGTTCATAACACTTCCAAACACTTTGAATTTTGAGCTATCACTTAGGTCCATGATCCAGTTTTGATCAATATCCAAACATAAAAATACTCTGCAATGAGTGTATATATATTGGTGAGAATAATGAAAATTGGAATATTAAATAATATACATAAATTTAAATCGAAAATAAATGACGTACCACAACAATAATTGACTCGTGAACTATACACATTCTTTCAAAACCAAATTTCATGCCATCTTTCAATATTTCATTTGTTGGCGTAGTTCCATACTTTGTTTCTTGCAAGTTTTATAACCCATAGAAAATCATATATTTAATATAAAATATTTTTTTGTTCTATTAATTATAGACAGAGGTAAGTAAAACAAGATCAATAGATGCTTACAAATTCCACAATTAATTTCTGATATGTTAACATATACTAACAACCCATATTTAACCCAATGTCAATCAATTCATTTGATGATTTTTCTTTGTATGTTAGCACTTGTTTGAAGACATTAAATGATGCTTTTTGTAAAAAAACTTAAAATATAAAAAAATTAAATCTATTCAAGTTGTTATAAGGAAGTAATAATTACTCGCAAACTTAGATATCAACCCTTTTCTTCCTTGTCATCATTTTTTATGTGTTGAATGGTTTCCATTTTCTTTTCTTTTCTGCAAGAAAATACTTGAAAATTAATATTTAATGCTATTTTTTTTTTATTGTACCTAATCGAAAAATTCAATGATTACATATTACATTTAAAGCACGTTTTTGTTGATATGGCTCCTCGTGCGATGTAATTATGTCCATTTATTTGACCACATCCTAGTACACTCTTTTGGACATTCCTACTGACATATTTCTGATATCAACTCATTCATCCTTTGATATTTTCATAATCTTCCTGAAAATGTAACATGGCAATAAACTGATATCTTGTCATGTAACTGATATCTTAACATGACATATATGAATAGGAGCTTCTCGTATGACAAGGTGCAACCGATATCTTCCCATAGTCGTGATTTGTACATAATTAGAAGAGAAAAATTTGGTAAAGGGATTCTTGTGGAGTTGTGGTTGGATGGGGAGAACATGATCTGGGAAAATTCTATTCGTTTGATTTTGCAAGCAGTTGGTGATACACCATTGGTGGGTTTCTTCTGTGTTTGGCGATTAGGTGCACAACATTTTGGTATTAATGGTATTTTAGTTTTGGCCAAACTTTGTGACATTGAAGAAGGAGCTTGGTGAATCTTGCAGAGGCGAGGTCGATCCGCTACTATGGTTAGCAGTGGAATTCCAACAATCTCCTGATGACTTTTCATGCTTGACATGCTAGTATTCTATTTTTTGGAATGCTTTGAGTTTACATAAAGTAGTCTTAGGAATAGCTATAAGAAAGCAAGGAGCATTGTCAAAAGGAGCTCTATCTAAAGCTACAATGTCATATTTATGCAATAGGGCACTGCTGGATTTGTTTGTCTCTCTGCTTCATGATTCAGAAAATGATTCGAATCTGAGTGGACTTTCCTATCTTCAAATGAAGGTTTCAGCCTCCAAATATTATAAAGAATTTGAAATTTTCTGTAGCAGTTTCTCACCTTTTCAAGATTGGTTGGATCTAATGGTGGATTCCTAAAGTGCCCACGTCTGGATGTGAGTACCCACGTCTGAATCGCCTTTGTTATAATGCACTGCATTGAGACCAGTTGAAAAAATGTTGATCCATTGCTTCATTAGCGAACCCCTATGAGGTATCGTTGGAGAAGAATTGTTGATGTTATGTTTGGGAAATAGTTATCTATGGGTAGAGATAGAGAAATTTGATTTTCTTGTTAACTAAAAAGCTTATTTTGTTTCTTGGAATCATGTTTAAAGTTATTGAGCCTTATTGAGTGTTGCTAACTCAATGTAGGTAAAGTTACTTTGTTAGAATTTGCAACTCTAGTAAATGACAGGTTAAGCATGGAGTTCCAAGATTTAATTTACAAAGACAAATATGCCCAAGTTGTGAAAAACAAAAAGATGAGGTAAAGAAGCAGCGACAATTATTATGATGGAGC